>OY740767.1:93664362-94264362 GCA_963513935.1 Aphrophora alni
ACGTTGTACAACGGATACAACTAGGCTAACTAGTGGCTATCTAACATGAAGTGTAAATTAACTTCATGCAATATAAGAACAGATTATAATCTCTCACTCATTGAGAAATTCATAAGCTGAAGGCATCAAGTTTTATAAAATAATATGTTTGCCGTTATATGGAGTGAATGTAGGAAACATTTTAGTCACCGTTACATAATTAGTAGCTAAAAACTGGTCTCTGATAAAATGGTTTGAATTGATCAAATACTTTTGCATTTCTACAGTATACGATTTTAAAGAAAGGTGTTTAAATAAATTATTAACAATATTGACAAATAAATTTTAAGTACAATATTAAGTAAATATTTTTAGTAATAAAAAAAGATGATGTTTCGCTGTAGATAAAGAAAGACTATTGCTCAATATGATCAAATTAAGCAGACAAGAAATCCTCAATTTATTGTGGTATTTGTAAAATATTTAAACGTTTGTATACATTAAATTTACATAATTTTACCTATGAAGTTTTCGGTGAGGAACTTTACAGCTTGAATATTATGATTTTAAAGTTTATAGGCGATTCTAAAAATAAATAAATAAATAAAATTGAAATGCCTCATTGAAGAAGGCGACATTGTCGTTGAAACGCGTTTGAATTAATAAACTTATTATTTTGAGAATTTGTGTTCAAGTTTTATTACTTGTAGAACATCTCTCAAGTCAAGTCCAAAAATATATTAATTTTTATTTTAAAAGAAACTAATATTAGACTTTGTATTGCATTTAGTATTTACAAGATTAGTGAATGCATTACAATTATTTTGATGATTTTTTTTATCCTAAAGCAATTAAATTATTGAAACAGAATAAATGATTTATTGCATTATTATCACAAATGTATAATTATTTATTTTATACTTTTATATCACAATAAAACTAGTAATACAAATTTAATATTAAAATATAGCTCTAAATATTTTTAGTTTCATAGTTTTCTATGTATGCGAATTACATCTGAATTACGTCTGTAACAGACACCAAAACAGCTATAGTAAAGCTATTCAGCAGCCGCTAAATATAAATATTATACGTAGACTACTGATTGCCCCACCTAAAATATTACAATAGATATCTTTTGAGTTATAGTTATGATAGTCAAATGGGGAACTCTCCTTTCTTTTCAGTGAAGTTTAAAAATCCATTTTGTAAAATGTTAAAAATTGCCGCCATTTCCCAATATGGCGGCCAACTTTAAAACATGTAATGGAACACCCTGTATTATATGGTTATCAGGTGTAAAACAATATTTTAAGAATGTTTATTATTTGTTATTTTAAAAAAAATAATAAATCTATAACCGTTTAGGAATTAGATTCAATTAAAATTCAGAAAATTAAACGTTTGATATACCTACAATTAATTCGCACCTAAAAAGTTACAATAGCTAACTTTTGAACCGTTGGAGGTACAAATAAGTTTTAATGGGGAACTCCCCTTATTTTTCTAAGCTCTAAAATGACCTGGAAACGAATTTTGAAAAAAAAAAAGAGATACATTGATTAACAATAGGGATTTGATTTTGTTTTAATTGGTAACCTCCAATTTTATAATCAATTTTTGGTCAAATTTGAGACTTTTTAATTTGGCACTTTCCCAAAATTTAACAATAAAGGGAGTTCCCCGTTAAAACTAAAATATTAAAACTTAAAATAAATATTAGTTCACCAATCATAAAGAAATGGGGAAAAAATTATCTTTTTACAGTTAGGACGTGTTAAAGGACATGCCGAAGCAAGCTATGGGAAATAGCTTTCAAATTTATTTTTAAATTTGAAGAAATACCGATTTATAAGAATTGAACAGTAAAATCTATGGTATAAAGAATTCAGATTTTTGGATGGTAGCGTGTGAAAGTTTATTTTATTATTACAGTCCTTCTATATTTTCATGCATTTAAGAATAGGTTTAATATATAAAATAGTGACGTAATAATGTCATAATTACCCACACCCATGGTGTTGACATGTTTACAGAACTGGAAGTTTGACACGAGTGACGTGGGTCACCTAAGAGCAAAGCATATTATCACTGCACTCTCTAAACCTCAACATGTTACCCATTTAAAAAATAAAAGTTGTTAAAAAGTAACGGTTGGCGTTTAGTTACAAAATTTAAAGTTCTATTAATAAATTGAAACGTAATGTTGATGTGTGCGCAAAATCATCGTATTTGTTTATAATTAAAACTCCACAAAAAAATATGAATATTTTTCATTTAATAAATCTATGTATAATGAAGGATCATATGCACGTCATGTATCTTTCTTTATTCACAGTACAACAATAATACTTTACATATCAATGAAATTTACAAAATATTTAAAATCAATGAAACATCCATACTGGGTTTTTTGAGATTTTTGTGTTTAACTAAATTTCCTAAGGGATTAAAAATTACATATCTATATAACAATTATGGTAAAAACCCAAGAAAAATTGCGCCAGAGTAAAAAATCTGCTAAATCCTTTACCTAATTTTATTTTGTATAACAAATTTGATCATTCTACTTCAATCACATACTATCTACTTCAGTGTACGTAACTTGGTGAAATCATTAAAGAACTCGTGAAACTAGATATATATCGTATAATACTCTATCTGTTTGAGATTATTCTTTGAGATAATGTATAAGGAATTAGGTTAAGCAGGGAGTCATGAACCTAGTTGCATAAATTACAATGTATTTGTCTAGAAGCCTACTTCAATGAACCTTCACAGATACAATTTACATAATGAAGTCCAAATCGTTCCCCTTCAGTATAATGGGAGTACCTCATTAGACAATGTATTGTAACTTAAAACGAGGTTGATCATAAGTACTAAATTCTTACAGAAGTTTTGGATAAAAAACAGCACATTTTTATAATGAGTAATATTTCAAATAGTCGGGCCACTTCTTTCTATACCCTTTAAAGCACTAAATAGTTAATCAAAACACTAATTATTGTTATTCTTAATTGAAAGTTCAAGATTATCATTAGCCATCTTGAAATATTCTATTTTATTTTTATTTTACGCTGCACATCAGACGCTACCGATTTTTCTGTTCTGATCGGCTTTGAACAGTGGCCCAAAGGATGTGCTGAATTTTAGGTAATATAGTACACTGTCGTACAATTCAACTAGTTAAAAAAATAAAACTCTTGTATGTTCTGTTCAGTTAACTTTATCATTGCTGTATTTCTAATTTAAATTCATTACACATTCAAATATAGTATAAACCCACGTACAATATAATTTATAAAAGTAAATTTATTTAACTTAAATAAAAAATGGAATTCGTAAAATTTAAAATATAATAATATAGTTGGGTTTCTTTGAAATAAGTTTGGTTGATTTCAAATTTTCAAAGATGGTTTTTCAAAAAATCTCATTTATACTTAACGACGTAAATAAAAAAAAAGAATGAAGGAAAACGAAGGATAAATGAATAAACAGTAAAAAGAAAAAAAAAAACACTAGTCAAAAGATAAAAGAAAATATAACAAAGATTAAAGAAGTAATACAAAATATATTAATGTTACTAGAACAACATTCCGTCAAAATGTTATTAAAATATTTTTGATATTTTTGGATGAAATGTGATCGAATTAGTTATGCTGTAGGAATTTAGATATTTTCTATCACTATCAATATTTGAAATTTTAAATAGTACAAGTCCCTTGCATTCTTGATTTCATAGAATTGTTCCTACTTTCGTATTGACTTCCTTTTTCCTTTTAAAGGGAATACGTGAATGTTGTCTTTTTGTGCCAAGATACCACCTTTTCTATTGATCTCCACTCTACTCTTGTCTGTTTTCCGTTATCGGCAGGCCTTGAGAATTGGGTTTTTTTGTGCGGTTGCATACCTTAAATGGAGAAAATGAGCATAGTCAGGTCCAAAGCTTAAATTACATTTAAGTCATTTCCACACCTAATTAAAAGAACTTGATAAAAAGGGGGGGAAAGTGATTGCAAGGTAGAAATCAATTATATTTAAGTTAGTTCTTATTAGAAGAATTTGATAAGAAGGGGACAAAATGATGACAGTCAAGTGCAAAGGTTAATTATATTTAAGTTAGTTTATAGAAAGAATAATAACTATATATTTTATTTATTTATTTTATATTTTTGACAATATTAGTTTAAATTTCCCTACGTTTAAATGTCTTTCTACACAAAATCGTAATAGGAATTCAAACAGTTGAATCGATTTTTTTTTTCAAAAATAAAAAATAGCATTTATGAGTATTAGCATGGGGAGAATACTTCTAAAATTATATTATAACATCTCAAATTTGTGCGTTGCTTGTTATATGAAAATTAAAATTTTAAAAAAATATTTTTTTCTTTCAAAAACGAAATAATTGATTTTTATTAAACTCTCTCGAATGTAGTCTATACGTCTTGTCTTATTTTATTAACATTTATATTTTAATATTTTACAATTTAATATTATAAAAAATATTAGAAATAAGTAAATCCAAATAAAAGTGTTTAGTACTAATTTATAAATATATTTAATTTCTGTCATATATATTTTTTAGTATAGCCTCGCACAGGGTCAGTTTGAATCCAGGGAATTATGTTTACAGTGCAAGCAAACATGCGTCGAAGGTGATAACTGAGGGACTTCGTCGAGAATTGGTTGAGGCAACATCAAGAATAAAAGTCACGGTAAGTTAAATCTTGTTATTTGTTGTAAAATTTAATAATCATTAAACATATTTTAATTTTCGACAGTCTGAAAAATAATCGTTGTTAGTGTAACATCTTTCCTTGCTTGAGATAATTGCATCAGTGTAAATAAAAAATAATGCACATTTCTCCTGGCGTGATGTAAAGTTTCTTCGAAATGCAATTTATTTAGGCCACAATGTAAAGTACTTAGAATGAGATATGAAAGTTTACATTCAAACTTGGATATGAAAACCGTTGTTGTAAAAACCAGATTAATATTTCTACGTTAGTTAGTGATACAGAATCGGGATTTTATGGTGGTGTTATTTGTCGGCCTTTTACAGTTTTGACATGGCGACATTTTGTCGGAAAGAAAAGGCTGTTGATAACATGTTGACCAGATATAAAGTTTTATGTAAACAAGAATATAACTGGGGATATTTCTTGTTGGTATATAATATTCTTGCATCAGTGTTTATATTGGTTGTGTTTTAACCTTAATCGTTGTAAAAAGAAAGATGGTTTCAGAAGAGTATTGTTTAAAGGTGGAGTCTGTTTAATATTTAGAATAAATAATTTGGATATTTAAATTTCAATGTATCCCCAATATCAATTGAAGCTGCAAGGAATTTACTATTGAATAACTGCAAATAAAATTAATTTATAGAAAAACAATACACCGTACTCCGCTATTTGTTTAAAGTTCTACCCTCTCCCCACCAAATAATATCAAAGCTATTATAATTATTAATATTTCTAGAGAATTTAACGCAGTAAACGAATTTTATAATGTAATCAGTGAACACAAAAGTATTAATAAAAATACATTATACAATTAATTTTGTTTTATTACAAAATATATTTTGAAAATATAAGTTGTAATATTTTACTTAAATCTGTACCTTTAAGTGTTTTAGTCGCTTTTTAGATAGTAAAATACAAATTTTAACAATTTAAAGGTAAGCTAGGTTTGATTTAGTTTTATGATAAAACATATAATGGTTAATTTAAAAAAAATTGATGAAATGATTTTTTAATCAAATTTATTAAAAATATTTCTGCCAAGAATCTATTATACTAGTTATTTAAACAAAAATACCTGTTAGTGAGTTAGTTTTCAGTGAAATGTAGTAAATCGGCCATGAAGTTGTTGGAAAGGCGTTATTTATAAAAATGAGATGTTTTAATTTTGTTTAAGTATGTTGAAATGCGAAAATTAATAACCCAAACAACGATGTCAAATCCCAAGTAAAAGAAAATGATCTTTCAAGATTAATTGATAAAAACATATTGTGAGCTCCGTCATTAAAACTTGATATTAATAAAATTAGATTTAAACTTAAAGCACGTTTAAGATACGAAGTAGTAGGTATGAGCTTATTTAATTATATAAATATCTTCCAATATTTATATATTTTTACAATATATTTTCAAATAAAACTAAATTGAATAAAAATTTCCAATAGAGAAAATGGGGTACCAACTTACTACAAGGAATAGAAGAAAAATACAGTAATGAATTTAATTAATATTTTTTTCAAGTATTAGTAATTTTTAGAGATCATTTAGGGATTGAGCGACGAATATTATTTTTTGTTTTTAAATGTGTCTATGTGTCTAAATTTCTACAACGATGTTGTACAGTTTACTATTTTATTAAAACACAGCATATAACTTGACAGCTACTAAGTAAATGTAGGAAATTACACAAAAAGAACCTTTAACGATAATTAAAGTACTTTTACTCATATTATAACCCAATATATTGTGATTGTTTATAATATTAGAGTTATCTATGAGTCAACAATTTACAGTACAAGTTTTTGCAATTGCAAGAATGTTTAGTGAAGTGATATATTTTCATAGTTAATAAAATGGTGTGCAGGCACCTTGTGATGTATAATATACTGAATTGCTGAGGAGTCACATTGCGGTTATGAAGCGTGAACTCACGTTTACTTTCATATATGTCTCCGAGTAGAAAAGGGAGCGTAAACCCAGGCTTATTGCGGTTGTGGGGAGGACATGCAAATTTAATATCAACCTTTTAGAATGCGTATTCTTTACGTAAAACGTAGACCCTGCTTACAATATCATGTTGTGGAGATTAACTTGTATTAAATACTGCGTCACTCAAAAATGCGATCTATGTTTATATAAACATGAGAAATATCAAGAGAGAGGGTTTAATTTCAAGATTAATTTTTAAACGTGTTCGAATAATGTAGTTAAACATGTCTAACACAGCCTTCGCTGAAAAGTAGTATATAATTCACCTTCATTAATTTAATTCAGACAAATTACTAGTTTTTATAAGGATAACAGGAATATCGTTTTAATAAAACCAGTATAATAATACTATTTCTGATTCTAATGTAACATTTATTGGATTTTTTCGATTAAGAATTTGTTTTTATGATCATATATAGGCTACAAGCATAAAAATAATATGAAACAAAGAAAGGTTGGTATTATCTAGATTTAAAATGATTCAGAGGGTGGCAAACAAATCACAAAAGGATCCCTTGCAAAAGACCTAATTTATTTCAAAAAAGGTTCTACAGTTATAAACAACTAATAAATACGACTAAGAAGTATTGTGAAAAAAGATAATAAACCTTGACCGCAGCCATAACGTATTATTCCTAGGACGAGGAAAGCTTAGTATCTAGTTAAAGTTGATGACGGTAGTCACTTATTTAAATATCATATTATTTAATTTTACTTATTTCTATAGGAAATGGAAATTAAAAACAATTTATATTTAGGTTTATTTCAACCTCTTAAAAAGTGTAAAAGAACGAAAGAAAATAATATTAAAATAAATGGTATACACATTTAATAAGGTTGCATAATTTTTCGTAATATCATTTTATAAATTTGAAAAAGGTCGAAAGAAACCGAAATGTAAAGGGTTTTGATTTGTATTTTCTTCATTGGTCTTTTATATAAAAATGACTAATATAAAAAAAAACTTATAGTATTTGTCAATATATAAATAACTAACATTATATACATGAGGTGCATATATATGAAAATATAGATAAAGTAAGAGACATCCAGTTTGCGGACTAATTTGATTTTTGACGAAAATTTTGTCGTTTACAACCATTAGTTTTCAACTTTAACGGCGGTTAAATAAGCAAAATATTAGATGTTAGGCACTGGAAAAGTCATTATACAATCCATGAAAAGGATAAAATGTACGAAAGACTTCTTGACAGACTGTTGACAATGAGCGGAAACTAACTATGCTAAGAAACTACTTTTTACTTCAGCTACTGACAACTGAATTACCAATACACACACATAGTGTGAAGTGTGACACGGGCAATTGTACTAGATTTCTTTATTGAAGAAATTGTAATACATCAGAGATTTGGTCAGAAGTAAAGTTGATCTGTCTCCAATTCGCCATAACCGTCAAGAAGTGTGCCCTCCTTAAAGTACATACATCAACAGTTGTGATATAGAAGTTTATTGAAAGTAAAGGTGTTTCAAGTAAATAAATATCGGTTATGGAAATATGAGGCATGATTGTGAGTCTTTATACTCAGAATATCGGTTTCCCTGAGTAATCCGAGAGTAATTTGACAAACAATCTGACGGATTGTGTGTCCCATCGTTCATATAATTTATTAGAAGCAAGAGTGTATGTCGTATAATTTTGTTTTTATGTTTTCTTTTGAATACATATTTTGTTGCTGATATATATCTTGTGACATGTTGTGTACCAACCTGTATTTAAACTATTACGCAAAATGACGTTAGGATATGGAAAAGTTTCAAAAGTTAATATAATTATTGTATGTGTTATAGTAATTACTAACACCAAGAAGTTAACTTTGTTTCAGAGTGTGAGTCCGGGTTTAGTAGACACTGAAATTTTTGAAGTTGGAGGTTTAAGAGAAAACATTTACTCCACCAATCCATATTTACAAGCCAAGGACATTGCTGACGCTGTGACGTACGTTCTATCCACACCTCCATCTGTTCAGGTGATGATATTTCTGTCATTTCTATTTGTGTTTTCTGCTATCGAAGTTGGATTAAAAAGAGTAAATACATTCCATAATAATAATAAAATATTATTCTAAATTATTCCATATAAAAATAGATTCGATGCTTTATTGGTTATCTTGTTTTAATAATGCTATAACATCTATGTTGCAGATAAACGAAATCATCGTTCGGCCAGTGGGCGAAGGGGTTTAAGACAAGTATAAATGATAATCAAATCCACCAAACTACTTGAAATATAATAGCTGCCATTTTAAAATAATTACTTTTTTACACTGATACATTATGTAGTTTTATAGAGTATATTATTATTTGTACATTTCATAATAATCAAAAATATTTATAAAATACATTATATATGTTTTGGCTTAATAAATGTTTATTTTAACCTACAAATTTATTTCCATGATATATTTGCTATATCTATTACGATAGAAGACGTGGTGGGGGGATTGTAGATAAGCGTGCATCTTTTTCAACTGAGCTTATTCGTTAAAACTACAGCTATGTCAATAAACTTACTGTACAAAAGTAAAATTATAAATAAATATGGTATTTCATCAAATTACTACATTGTTTTTCAAATAATTACAATTTATCTACCTGAAATAGATCATCTCTGAGCTGTTTAGCTGTCTTTTAGGATTTGTAAGTAATGAAAAATTACAAATAATTTCACACCCAAAAGTGTTACATAAAGACGGATAAATATAATTCATAGGTTATACACACTTTCTTTGGTAACAGTTAATAAGAAATTAGCCCAACATATAAAAACTTTTAAGGGGGAGGGATGAAAAGATAATACATATATTGATAGCATGAGACTTATCTACGTAAAGAAAAATACACGTTCTGTCGATATTCAGTTTCTGGTAATTTAATTAATGTAGCATATGAACAAAATAAATTCAATTTGATAGCATTTCGAAGTATTAGTTATACCGGATAATTATTAAATATGCAGACTTTGTCAGCTTGAAATATACTATTATTACAAATTATTATTCCTAAAATTACGGACGAAATGTTGTGATTTAAAGTCTTATAAGTTCAATATTCATTTTTCTTCATAAAAATATAATAAAAAAATAAGTAAAGTTATAATAACTATGTTAATTAACGGCTAAAAATGAGTAAGTAATCAATGTTATTTTTAATTAGTTTGACCCAAAAGAAAACAGAAAGGCAAAGAATTTTAAAAAGCACTCAAGAATTGGACAATAAAACAAAATTCCTAAATATTCATTCATGGGATTTCTACTAGGTGGTACTAATTAGTATACAAATTATTATTTAATTACTGGTTGTATTAGAACCGGTTTTTACACCTTATTGTAATTCCGAAAGAAATTTGTTGAGGATTAAATATACAGTTTCATTTCTATTTGATATATATATATATATATATATATATATATATATATATATATTTTGTTTTCCATTTTTGGTGACTAGAACATGGTATCGCAATAAAAATTTTATTTTTCATCATTTAAAATATTTGAGATTTGTTAAATTGTAGTAAAACTTGTATTTAAGGTAACATATTTGTATGTACAAAATAAACATGTTAAAAAAACAGAATTAACAAGTATGAGCAAAATAGGTTTCTGCATAAATAATAAATTAAAAAACAAGAGTTTTTACGTTCCTACAGTATATTAAATAATTAAATATATAAGCTTACTTTTGAATTGTATCAAAAAAATGATTGCATTTCTAAAATCAGTTATGTTTATTATTAGTTGACTGCGTCCCAATTCCAAATGAAATAGGGATTCATCTAGAAGTCTCAAGGGAGGTTCTATAATTGGGTAACTCCATTAAAGCAATCTCTTCCAAATAATTGAATTATATATTGTACACGTAACGATATTCCTCATTTAAATACACGAAATGTGAAATCTATTCATACACAGTGGGCAACTTAATTATTACAAATAATATACAATATTCTTTTCCTTATTCAATATAATCATTATTTATAAACCAATTATAATAAAGTTTCAATGTAATATTGCCATAAATAATTAAATATGTTTACTATAAAACTGGGGAGTCACTTTTTTCTACAATTTTCGCATTATTGGTACCTTTGTACAAATAGGCATACATAGGTCATATGTATCATACATAGATCATTAGATCGATCGAAAAATCTATCCGGAACGGTTAGTCCCCTAAACTCTGGTTTTTAGAATAATGCAATTCTCTACATCTTAAACGTGTGGTTCGAGTTTAATTACATTAGGTTTGTGAGTATAATGATGAACGCAATGATTAATTAATATTGTTTAATGTTTCTCCAAAACAAATTACATATATTTAACGGAATAACGTTACAAGGTAAAACAACTAAATAAAATAAAGTAAATACTTGCACACAACATACAAACTAATAAAAAAATATTTCATTTGAATATACGAGAATAATCTGAATAATAACAGACTGAGGCTATAAAACTTGTGCAGAGTGATATCTATTCACGAGGCCTTTGATTTTAATTTTTTATTTTTTTGAATATCTAGGATTTCTAAAACTTTTTGAGGCTTCGCCATGATGTAGAAAATCTGAATTTCTCAAAAATAATTACTGAAAACAAGTTTCATACATTTTGTAGAAAATATACCTTCCATGGATCAAAACAAAAATAATTTATAGTCATCTCTCGAAACATACAGGTACGAGTTATTTGTACAAATATCAACATGTTCCATGGAATTTCTGAAAATAGTCCACAGAGCTGAAAAAGATGTAATTTCTGAAATCGGCTATACAATTTTCATTTCAATTTTGGTAAAATTTGATGAATAATGGCAAAAGCTAGTTTGCTATTGTAATAAAACCAAATTTTTGTTCAGGAATAATTGGCAATAAAACTACACAGAATTTCCCCGCCCTTATCAATGAACCTTTATTTCAATCACATATGATTTACGCTTGGGACATCGTTCTGTTACAAGAACATCAAGATTAAGCCCTATTTAAATATAGAAATAACTTTTCAAAACAGAAAAAAAACATAACATTTGTTGATAACAAGCCAACTTATCTGTTATAAGTTGATGCACGATTTATGCCATAAGATACCCTTGGAGGAATATTGAGTAATAATGAGAATTGCAAATTTCTTCTTTTACATATAAGCAATCTTAGAAACATTTTTTGAGAGTGATTATTTTGATTTTTTGATGGTATTTAGTTTTGTAAATGCGCATGTAAGTTATTGGCAAGTTTATGTTGCGAATATTGTTAATATCTATAAAGGGGTTAAATTGGAATATTTCTCATTCTAACTAAAACTAAAATTATTATAACAGTTTGACATTCAGCAATGATGTAATAATATAAAGTTAAAAGAATAGAATTACAAAATTAAATTTATTAATGCAATATTTACAAACAAACCAATTTGAACTGGTAATACCAATACTAAGTAAGAGCAAGCACCTCTAATAATCCGAAGAGATAAAGTAGAATGTCTCTGTGTATATTAAAGTTTGTTTTATCAAGGTATTCGTTGACTGTAGGTCGTGTTAATATCCGTACTGTTGTAAATTTGTTGTACCATTTTATATCCTGTCGTGTTTGCTCTAGGGATTTCACTAATGGAACAACCTTCCTCTATTGGGTTTACCTTGCTCAGATTCATGTGTATGCACTAACATTAAAATGTTTGTCAGAGACAAATATTCGATTGTAAATGTTAAATGGTGCAAGAACAAATGGTTCAGATTTTCTAACTAGAATATATATTTTTATGTGTTTACATTGCATTCTTTTAACCTCAATATATTTATATCTCCTGTCAATTTGCTTCGACTAGCTGTCGGAACTCAAACTTTATTTCATATTACAGAGTGTCTCTAGTAACTTGGTCAATATATACGGATATATTTGATGTGATTGGTATTGTGTGACAATATGTCCAACTTTATTCTATTCCCAACACATATTCATGTTTTTTATTCTTTCACATCTACATAGAAACTTTTCTGAATGTTAATTCACTCTGAAACTTACACCGTTAAATTTTACTACAATCTTAGGAAAGTATCATTGAATGTAATCCGTTACATCTGAATCAAATTAATAAATCCCATTTATTTGGTAGAATAAATTTCTAAAATTGTACCTTTCAATTATTAATCTATTTTGTCTTTTACTCTTCCGTATATGGAAGAAAAAAATACTGCAACTATTTTATTATTTATTTTGTGAAAATATCCGTTTTTAAATATCCTGTAAAAAGCAATTTCTTTCTAGAAAACATAATTTGTCCGTTTGGCAATGAAAACTACTATAGAGGTAAACGAATTTTAGCATTTTGAACAAATTTAAATCGTTGGCTTATTTAGAGGGTTTGCGAATGTAGACTAATATTTTGAAATATGTGAATAGGATACTTGTCATTTGTAAAAACAAACCATTTATATTATCACGATAGTCCTCTAATAATTATAATAAAACTGGTTTCTATCTTTTTAAAAGAATTTCCTGTTCTTGAATTCGAACAAATATTGAACCATGGATGGTTTTTTATAAACATTTTGAAATAATATCTTTTACATCACGCTACTTTTTTATAATTCAAAAACTAAAAATACGACACAAATAAAAAACATAGTTACAGAATTATAAATTAATTGTAATAGTAACTAACTATTTATTTATCTTTTAAATTTGTCAAAAATCAATTTGTTTAAAAATATGGTTACAAAAAAATAAACTGAAGTTATAACGGAGTTCCATTTTATATATACAAAATGGTAAAATTATATATTTACTAAATTTTAGACTTGAAAACGTCATATCTTCAAGGAATGATGGGATGAAATAAACATAGAAATCAGGGTATAACTCATACCACAATAGAGAGAAAGGCTTTGTACTTTCTCTCTAGACCGAAGCTCAAGAGGAACTGAGATCGTAATGAAGTATGCATATACACTATATCCTATTTAGTATGGAATCCAAATTCTTTTTTCTACTGTTTATGGAGTAAATTTGATAATTTATGCAAAAGAACATCGTCCCTATTTCAGAATATTTAAGGTGGTAGTGCCAATATGAAAAACGTTATTGATTTTTAGAGTTAAAAGAACATGTTTAGGTTTCAGTAGGAATGGTGGGAGGAGTAAAAATATAACTGTAAATGCGATTTTTATTTCGAGATTTACTTAAGAGAGTTTTATCCTCTGCCAACTGCAAGAATTGTTTTCATTGTCATTTACAGTCACTTTTTTGTGATCGGGTTAAGTTACTATCTATTTTATTTTGTGTAACTTTACTTTTTGAAATATTTAAATATTAATTGAGTTAGAACACTAATAATTATCTTTTGTAAACACCCAAAATTAAGTTTAAAAAAATAAATTGAAGTTGACAATCGATATACTACCATTCAATTACTGTTTAAACAACCCACATGCTATCAAGGTTTGGTAACCCCCCCCTCTCTCTCTCTCTCTCTCCCTCCCTCCCTCCCTCCCTCCCTCCCCAACCATATCTTTGTAATATATATATATATATATATATATATATATATATATATATATATATATATATATATATACCCATTTATGGAATACCACTCTCAGTTTTCTGATCAAGTCTTTTTACTTATTCAGAGTTTCAGTACAGGTGAAATTAGTGGCTTCAAGTTGGAGAAGAAGGTTTCTTGTCCTTCCGAGATGGTTCTAGTTATCCCAACAATAGTTAGTATTTTGTAAAGATATTGTTCATAATTTAAAACTACTTGTACCTAAAAAGGAAAATTAATCCGGATAAATTGTCTTAGAGTGAATTTAAAATCTATAGGAATTCAAAATTGTCTCTGGTATGTTCTTTTATAAATATAGATATATTTGTAAATTACTTCAGACGATTAAATAAAAATTTTATCAAAAAATTAGTTTCATGGACTACAGGAAAATAATATATTATTAACTAATTTTTCTTCGTAATAGATCATTAACAAGTAAACGTATTATAATTATGTACTTTTAGTAATGTGTGTCTTGTGTAAAAAATAAAATTAAAATAAGTTTACAATAAATTGTAATGCAAGAAGGGAAAAAGGAGGAAGATAAATCAGTTGAGATTGATATAGATAAAAAATCAATAAAAATGCCAGGTAAAGAAATATAATAGTGTCTAAAATATCGGGAGTTTTACTTCGTATTATATCATGACTTTTGCAATGAAAGTTCGTCTCTACAATATTCGTTTTAATAATATAATGTAGAAATTTTAAAATTCAATATAACTACAATGTAACTATAATTTTAAAAAAAAATAAGAAAAATGAAAATGATAATTGAAGTATAACACTTTAAAATTATTTGATTAGTTGCAAACCAGTCGGTATTGGATGAAATTCCATATTAAGGTACATGTAAATTTCGCAAATCAACCTTTATGCTGACAGCTGTTTTACAATAATTAAGCATCTTACTAATAGTTGTCTTGCTTAATTGTAAAAAAGCTGTCACAATATATGATGATTTGTGAAATTTATTTGTCAGTTTTTATTTAATTTTACAATTTCAAAGGAATATATGATGATTTGTAGTTCCAAATAAATGAACAATGAAAGGTTTTATTTCTGAAAAAATCAGTGTGTAAAAATAAATTTGATAATTAAAAAATAAGGAAAACCGGATTCTAATAGTTATGTAAATAAACTTGAATCATTTAAAAATTTTAAACTATGCAAACTAAGCACATAAATATAAATTCTATAAACTAGGATCATCGTCTTAAACAATGTGAGTGTTATTATAAAAGCGATTATCATCAAAATATTAAAGTAAATTAGCTTCTTGACAGAACAAGATAAGGATTAGTTTGTGACGTGAGATACTTTTTTCTAGTTGTTTAAAGGCGAAAAATTGTTTGTCATAATCTCATAAAAAAAAATAAAATAAACAAACAAAAAGAAAAAAAGTATAAAATAAAGAGTATTCAAGCCTTCGGGTCAGGGTCGGATAGAGAAAATATCGTTTGGGTCAGAAAAGAACAAAAATTGGTCAAGAGATACCCGATAGAAAACTAAAAGAGGGAGATCTAACAAGACTACATGCACAAAATAAAAAAAAAATTCTATTTTTGTTATTGTTTTATTTTCTTTCAATGATTTTAAATACAAACTTGATGTTTACTTTTAAAAACATTTTACAAAATTTGAAATGTGTGTCAGTGTCAACCTTTTAATATCATCCCGTTATTAATAACATGTTTTATTATATACCTTATATTAAACTGTCCTTGAATTCAAAACAGCAATTTATGTATTAATTAATATTAAATTTTCTCATGTAAATGTTTTGTTGTGGAATGTAATAACCCAATGTTATTAAGAATTCATCGTTATTGATATGGTTGTTGTATGTAAAAGCAGCAAAAGATTGTTTGTTACTTTGAACCTAAAATGATTGTAACTAAGCGCCTAATCAAGCCACAAGCAGGAGTAATCTGAATGAACCATGCAATTACCAAGATTAGGGACTAATTAGTTGTCTGCTTGGTTTAGATCTTAAACGTAGGAATCAAAATGTTCTCTTCTAAGTGTTCAAAAAGCGTTAAATTAAACTTCTTCTAATTTAATTCTCTCAATAAACGGTGGTTAATTCGCCTTTATTTATCTCTAAGAAAATCGTGTTTTACTTTAAAATTGCAATAAACAATTTGATACAAAAATTGTTTTATAATAAAATACTTATAATCCATTGACTTAAATTGTATAACTACAAACTATTGTATGTCTTATAGTCTTATATTTTGTGTCTAAATAATTATTTCGTAGGAGCATATCGTTTATTTCAATGCCGATTTTTGTATATAAGTTTACATATATTTAATGTTACATTAATAAAGGAGATTGTTTCTAAAAACAACTCGTGGTGATTAGTCACAAAATTAATATATATATTCATCAATCCTGCAATCATTTTCAAGATGGCCGGTATTTGAATATTGATTATAGGTAAAAAAAAAATAATTACAAGAATTTTTTCTAATGACAAAATTTCTCACGTTATGAAATTACTAATGGGAACACAATGCAGTTCTTATATATATATATATATATATATATATATATATATATATATATATATTATAACAAATATATATATATATATATATATATATATATATATATATATATATATATATATATATATATATATATATATATATAAGATCAACTGGAATACAAAGGTATAGTTCAAATGATTGAGAACTACTTCCTGTGCACAGTCTTTGTGATAGAGTTTGGAAAACGCTCTCATCTATTAATAAGTTGAACCGTATTAAGACTCTAGTGGTGGTCATTTAAATTTTAAAATAACTTTAAAAATGTGCGCTATCATCACTAACATCTCCCAAAGGAGTAAGATATATAATTCATGTTTATAAATACATTTGTTATTTATCATTTTATAAACAAAAATAAATAGCCTACATGTTTTGTATTTACAATCGATATTTGATTTTGTTCGTGAAATAAATTAAATTTTGAAAGGAATAAAATATTTTTATGTATCTTAAATCTATTGTAAAGTACAAAATTTTCAATCTATTTTCTGTCAATCACTTAATGATTTAGTTTTGAGAGTTTTATTGTAGCAAACTAGAGAGCTGTGTAATTTAAATAGAGAGACAGAAACAGAGATCCAGAACTAATCACTCTAAGAATAAACAATCTTTTAAAAGATATATGCACTTATTGACAAAAAATAAATCCATTGAGTAAAACTACCAACTTATGTGGTTAGTTCAAAGATAACGATATTAGTGTAAATTTATATTTATGTCTGAATATTACAAAAACTAACACTTTAAAAGTGAAATTGATTCTTGTTAATTATTTTATAAAAGTCACGGTTTAATAGTAGTAGTTCAAAAAATGATTTTAAAAAGAAGTAACTAAGCTCATAATCGAAAAAAATAATAATAAAATAGAATAACTAGTATACGTTAACGAGATAAATATTATATTTTTAATTCAAATTATTGTTCGTTTCTTTTGTAATACCTTATTTAATTTCCAATGTTCTACATTTTGTTCTATTTTTGTTCCGCATCCTTTTGGTTTGTTTAACATGACTAAAACTGAATGTTAAAATTTCTATCGTTTAAAATGATGCACATAATAAATATAAATAAATAAAATAAAATAAAAGATCCAAGGATAAATCTGCCAACAAAATATTTTATATATTATTTAATATTTTTTAAATATAAATATAAATTTTATAATATAAATAAAAGTGTACAAAATAAATAAAAATACAAGTAATTAATATTACACAGACTATTTAAAATTATTCCTTTTATGCTTTTCTGAACAAAATTCGACAATAGTCTGCCAATTTATACAGATTTTACAAAACCTAAACGTTGATAAAAACTAGATGACAGGTACACAAGAAATGTCAACATAAGGGAAATGTAAACAGTGTCAACAACATTAACTAAGCAACGTTCTGCCTTATTACATTATATTTTTCATTAAAGCTACAACAGCATTATTTTTAAACTAATTCAGAAAATTGTGGTTGAAGTTTTTAGGATACAGGAACGCGTATCTAAGTCATTTAATTAATTGAAAGTGCTCAACTGTTTGTTTAGTAAGTAGTTTAAAATACATATATAAATTTTAATTTTATAATTTTTTTTTCATTTCAACTTGATTCATCTATGTATATATCATTGTGTAACTGTTCGTAAATGCGTAAGCCAGCTTTATCGGTTTGATAAAAGTACAACACAAAGTTATAATTTTCTAATAATTCTAAAAACAATTAATTAAATGTGCACAATTGTCCAGTGAAGTGTGGTAGTATTTGCCGGTGTCGATAGGAATAATCTAACCTTATCCAAGTACTATATTTTAATGTGTAAATATTTTCTATCGGATTTCTAACATCTTAAAAATTATACCATTTATTAATTTATATTAAAAGCAGATTACACAATTCATTAAAGTTAAACAAATGTTTAGTAAAGAATAATCAAGAAGATCCATTTAGATCTACTTCATTCACACACTTTTATAAGGTTGGTGTAATGTAATATGTATTTAATATTTATCAGTTTGGATGTCACTAACAATATTACAATATGAAAATGTTCTTTGAAAGTAGATCACAGAATGTTTTGCAGGTTATGTATAGAGTAACCAAGATTACCCATTTAGATGCGTTTTATAACCACACTTTTCTAAGTACACTTCACTTTGTAAACTTTCTGTATCCATTTATTCATTGCCTAACAAAATGTATTTATTAAAAGTGTCAACATTTGATAATGTTTTTAAAAGTAGGTCAAATGATGCATTTAAGATTAAAAACTGTTAAATATTAAGTGATCATCTTTTTTTTCCAATTTACATCATTCTTATACATAACTTTATCTAAGTGAGTGTTACAATATAAACAATATTTTTTATCCTATTCCCTAAAACATCCGCATTACCATTCACAGATCCACTTAAAATATATCATCTTATACAAAAACTCCCTTGTCTCAATGTACTTTAAACCGTAAATATTGTGTATTTATAGGTAATGGTGTATTAATATTATGTTTTTATAATCGATGTTACAAGTAAGTATAAAAATATTCTTTACATGTAAAGTATTGTTTAATATATAGTTGTGGCTTTCATCCATTCTTTAAGTATGTTGTTGTCTAAAGTCAAGTAATTCTGTAGACATTCATCATCAGTCATTATTGGGATAATGGATGCAGAATGTAGGCCATCCAATACTCTACTGGTCGAGTAAATATTTTTCTTTAAAAAATCTATTTTAATAAATTAATTGATAATTGTAAAAGCTTACAATAATTTTAAATAACGTTTATTATTATGTAAATATACAAATAAATTAAAATGTATTTTTTAAAACTTTACATAAATAATATTAAGTTGATTCATTTGTATATAACAAACCACGTATTTATATACTACCTTATCAAATATATAAATTTTATATATGATTGCACATTGTAAATATATATTTTATTATTGTTGTAGGAAAATTTATAGTAAATATTTTTACTTTTCTGCTTTACTCCTAATTCATGCTTTACTTCTCCTCTTCAGGAAATAATCTACGTATATATATAAAATATATATATATATATATATAAGGATTTAAGTCAGATTTTGTGATATTGTAGACGTTGCCTATGAATCATGGGACTTTGGATTAGTCAGTCAGTAAACTATTTTAAAACATTTCCATTTAGAGAACAGGTCAACGAAATGATTACAAACCATGAGGATTGGATTAAAATGACTGATGAGTACGAGAGAAATGGAAATAGTCCCTGTGATTGGAAGCTGCTACTGAGATTAAAGTAATCTTGTGAGCAACCAATCAAACGGTTTTACGCGTTTCAAATTCAAATAATCCATGTTAAATTTAATCCTAAACATTTTATAATAATTTGTGTAACGTTAGTATTCTTTTCAGATGAACAAAAAGAAACATTTATGTTTATATATATATATATCATAAATTCATATATGGTAGAGACTAAACATTAAAGTTGAACAATTATTACACTGTGGTTTTTATTAAAGTATTATATTTTACTTGAGTTTCTTGAAAAAAAATGGTTATTACAAAAATTTGTTCGCTCATTTTTTTGTGTTTTTTAGGAAAACGAAAAATTCTTTAATTTTACAGTAAAAGTTTGATATAATTTAGTTAAAGTTTAGTTTTATAATATGTTAAACATACTAAAAGATTTTTGTAAAGTATTCCTAATATAAAAAAAAATGTAAAACATATTTTAAAAAATAGCTTTGTGTCTAAAAAAAATAGTTTTACGACCATATTTTAGTCTCCGTGTCTATTTTTGTTTCTATCAACTTTTCAAATAAGTCTTAGTACTAAACCGTTTGATCCACTAAGAATAATTTTATAATATATAGTCTGCATAGTTTTCTGATATTTTTTGGAATGTAACTATTAATATGACTTCTGCAATCAAAATTATTTTGGATGGTAATGTAATAGGTAATTAAACTTTAGGTGTTTTTCAGCAAATAACTTACACTTAATTAAAATATGCTAGTAGCCTATTAGACTAAAAAAGAAGGAAGACTGAGAAAGAGAGAGAGTGAGTGGAAGATATATTATGTAGCAGACAGACAGATATATATATATATATATATATATAAATTAATTTTTTTTTTAATTTGTAATATATATATATATATATATATATATATATATATATATATATAGGGAGAGAGGGAGGGAGAGAGAGTGGGGGGGAGAGAATAATTTCTAAACACTTTTACCTTACTCTGAATGAAATAATACAGATGCGATTATATCCAAGCAAACACTAAATATCAATGGATAATATTAAGATTGTAATAATCATCGTTACCAAGTTTCGTGAGCTATGAGAGGATGTCAAGCAACACACTAATGAGGCAACTTATACAGGAAAGCACTTAGAAGATATACTGTTCCTACTTAATTAATAAATAGTGTTCAGATGTTGCTATAACTCTCTCACTTGTCAGAGGTAATTAAGTTGGAACACTACTTCGAAATTTTGATAATGCATAAGAATCTATATATTTTATGTCCTCTGATTCCAAAACAGTCGTTTTTCTATTTGTCCGTAATATTTCCTGTTGTCCGAAGTGCTCACTTACCGTTTACCAGTTTAGTATTTACCGAGTTTTAAGTCCCGGGTAAGGTGTTACTAAAATGTGATTATTGTAAACAATTGTTTTAAGTTACTTGTTAATAGGAGAAAAATAATAATAAAATAATGACACTAAATAAATTGTTCTAAAAAAATTTTCGAATATTTGTTTCTTTAACGTAATTTTATGAATAACCAATTAATAAATTTCATCCGTAATTAAATAAGGACTAAGAACTTCACAATATTGTACCAGGAAAAATCTATTTGGGTAAGTTATTTTATTAGTTTAACTTAAATTTGTAGATAGGTTAGTTGTGACAGAACTTATTTGTGTTTCCAGACAAAATATCTTCCTACAACGTGTGTTAAGTTAGATTTAAAAAAGAACTAAAATGTGAATTACACTGATATTAATGGAATTCATATTTTCCATTTTTGGATCTGAAATTTGTCACTAGTTTTTTTTCTACCTTAACTCAAATTGACGATTTAAAATGAGATTTTAAATTAAACATATTTTCCACTGAAGAATTTCAACATCAGTTATTCTTGAATTAAAGTCAGGACAATTATTTTTATATCAATAACAGACGGAAAGAAAACACATGGGATTACGCAATTACGAAACAGGGTTTGGAGTACACAATTGTAGTTATCAACAATTAAATAATGACCAGTACCATCTTAACCTTGGCCAAACCCTTCTTTCACCAACTAACAGTACTAATTGGTATCTTAACACAGTTGATTGCCCAACTGGTTTTAACCGTATTGAATTTATTTCAATTAACTAGTTTGAAACTGACACACTACTCTTCAATTTTTTTTTTTTAGTTCTAATATTTAACACGTAATTTATATTCAATTGAATATCAGTTTCGTGTTATAAAAACGAAGCATGTCAAAAAATCAAATATCTTTTTGTCTACGTACAATCACAATGAATAGTATATAAAATAAATTTAGTTGAAATATAATATTGAACAATACAATATTTATTTCTCAAAATATAATATTGAGAAAATTTTGTTCACGAAATAAGGACATTTATATAATTAAGTATTTAATTATTACAAAAATATATTTATATAACAAAATATATAAATCTATTTTTAAATTTTGCCAAAAACAGGCATAACAATCCAAAATATTATATTTAATAAAATATAATTCAGCAAAAGTTAAACAATGTCGATAATTTCTCTTTTCAAAAAGTGAATAATACACCTTTCAGATTTTTGTTAAATTTTTGACTCATTACACGATTTTTGTTAAATTTAATTCAAAAGTGGGAATCAACCATTTGTTTAAGCAGAAAGTAAAGATATTTTGGTCGAATTTAATTATTTTTAGTCTAATTTACTTTATTATGAATCTATACCTAACTTTATACAATATTTTCTTTTAATTTCCCAATAAATGTACCATAAATTAATATTATAAATCCTGAAGAAATTGAATTACATTTTTATTTTACCTTTTTTAACTGTTTATGGCATACACAATTGTTTTCAACATGTTTTTTTTTTAATTAAAAATTTTTTTTTTTTTTTACATTGTCAGTTTCATCTGTACATAAGAAAGATAGAGTATTAGAAACTAGCTATTATTAGTTGCTAGTGACTCATTCTTTAAATAATTGGAAACATCGTACTTTTAATGTGTGGCAACACAAGTTATTTGCAATATCTTTAAACTTTTATCAATGTAGTAGAGAAAAGAACTGAAACATAGTGAATGTGTAAACTGGTGTTAGAACACTGCAGTGTAATAATAACTAACAATGAAGTTGTTGAACTAAAAGTATCTGCTTTCTTTATGAATAATTTATCTATTGGTACTTCTTCCAAATTATATAAGTCTGTGTTATATGGCAGCGTAATTTGTTTCATATGGTGCACGTATAACACAAATCAATCATATTTTGTATTCAAAGCTGTTTGTTTTGTACTGTTTGTGCGGATACAAAAGATAACAAAAGCATTTTGTAAATATGCAGTTCTTATTAATTACACGTACAGTATCTTTGTGGTTACTATAATTAATTGTAAATTGTTAGTACAACATAGTATTGGAAGTTATGTGGAAGAAAGTTACTATGGGATTTTTATCAGAAAAATATATGTCGAGATATTGACAAATTATTTTAATTTACAAGACATGTCGACACTTGGAAAGTTCTTTATTAAATTGTAATAGATGCTGTTGGTCGACTGAATTTTGATCTTGAATGTTACCGATTGATGGAGAAATGAAGTCAATTAAAATTGTAACAATACATTAACAAGTTCCCTTTTTAGATATCTATTACCTAACCAGTAGTTTATTAACTTATTAGGAAACACCCAAATGTGTTAGCCTAATATCTGTTTTGGCTATTATTAAAAGGACTCCAAAATATTGTATTTTAGAAACATTTCTGTCATATGTCAGCCCTATAACGTACTCACAGTTTCATTTTTCCAATTTTCTCAATAACTCATATCATTTCCACTAAGTTTGCTTTCTTACATAAATATGCGTATGATAGAAAATGTTTTGTTTTGAGTCAAACAAGTGATGTGTAATTCATTGTAAATATATTTGGTCAAGCGAGGTCTTCTCAGTCTAAGAAGTGATTTTCGGAATGATGTTTGTGTGTCGTCTGATTTCTGTGCAGTTCTTCACATTTTGATAATAAAACTTTATTATTATTTTTATAAAATTTAAACTATTTCCTCAAAAAAGGTTCTAACAACTTTGTTCAAATTTATCCTATTAAGAGATCAACACAACCTACTGATCTCTCTCTCTCTCTCTCTCTCTCTCTCTCTCTCTCTCTCTCTCTCTCTCTCTCTCTCTCTCTCTCTCTCTCTCTCTCTCTCTCTCTCCTCCAAAAAATCCAGTCAGTGAGTTCCTGTCCTGTACATATGACGTAATATCTCAATATCGGCTAATCCGAGTTCTTCAAATTTTATATGAATAGTAACAAAAGACACCAACGTGAAAAACTGCAAGTATGAAAATATAAAAACCTCGATTTTAATCAAATACAACCTGCATTAAATACACAACTGAAAAAAAAACTTAGGCCTATTAAAAATATATAATTGTTTTTTATTCAGCGGTGGCGTCCTAGATTCAACTTCGCCTTTTGACTAACAACTTCCGAACTGAGATACTGTATTTGGTTTATTTTTATTTTGTTTTGCTGATAGATGAGTGACAAAGTTTGTGTAATGTTTTTTACTGTTCATTTTATTCCTACAGAACATACGTTCATAAGCCGGCTCATACATTAAAAAGATAAAATTTATGCGTTAAATAGTTTTGTAAGAGTCTCTGCTGGTGTTTCTGACTATAAAATGGTTTGCTTTGCAATACCAAACAATAAAGTATCATTTAGTAGCTAATAAATTTACATCAAATTTACTTTATATATATATAACATGAAATATTCCAGAAAAAAACAAAACATTTGGGAAAAGAAAAATATATTGGAGTATGATATAAATATCACAGTTTGTTTTAATTCGTTAAAAAGTAAAAGACCTGTGAACAAATTTAATTCATGTAAATAAATACAATATGAAAAAATTAAATTCAACAAAAAAATATAATTTAAAATAGCAAATTAATTGTTTAACATATGAATTAAACTATGCGTATACATAACGACGAATATTTTAGTAAACAGCCAATACAGGAATGATATTTATGATCCCGTCAAGATAAATTTACTATTGTGTTGAACAATTTCTGCTTGAATAACTTAGATGAATTATTGATGCAAAACTTCATTGCCTTTTCTCGACTTCTTGGGATCTAAGTTATTTAGGAAATGGTTCTGAAATAACGTACATAAGATAGAGTTTGCATGTTATCAACATGTCTTCAGTTTGCTATGTAAACATTTGGGTCTGAATACATCACCAAAGGAAAACTGAGTTATTCTTTCTTATTTTATACAACGTTGAAAAACATTTATAAATATCCTATTATAACAGAACTAAAATATTAAAATGTGTAAACAATTTCCTAGTTTTAAACTACATATGAATTTTGTTGATATGATATAATGAATAGACGATTTTTAACTTTGAATGAGTAAATATAGAATATCGTGCATAGTGGAATGTTGCTTGTCTAATTGTAAATTAAATGTCACCCGTTCAAAAATTTTCCGGCATGCGTATGATAATTTCATTCGAAGGTTGTTGGGATTGGTTAAATATAATAGGCCGGGGTGCTTTGTGCCCAACAATCCCTGGTTAAAGTTCACAAGATTCTCTTTAATTATTCAAAAAATCACAATAAATACATATCGCTTTATATCATCACAGTTTTAATACTATATCTCCTAATCTTAAAAGTGTATCCAATTGACTCCAATATGAATTGTAAACCCAGAATGGCTCCAACCGTTATGACTCTACTGTGTACTTTTAGTATTAAACAATTACAAGTTTTCCAATACACAATGATTTGCTCACATTTCTTGTAAAGTTCTTCCAACGTTGCTTTCTCGAACTATCGAGCTCTTTCGGTTCTTACTCGCCAAGTATGGCTATCTTCCGAACACCCCCTCGAGCAGCGATTCCGACTGTGATACAAAGACCCCGTCTTCTTTTGTTCAAAAGCCTATATAACTCCCTCTTGTTTGTAACCTTGACTGCCTTTTTCAAGGTAAACATTTCATCATAATTATTGTTAAACTTTTTTTTTCGGAACAGTTGATCTCAAATCTGACTTTAATATTGTTTTTATTTATTTATCTTCTAATTCCTATCACGGTCCGTAGAGCCAGATGGTTTAATAGTGGTAATTCTTTTCTTTTTAATATTTCATTATAGATTGTAGTTTTCTTTCTTTCTATCTTAAAACCGAAAAAAAAAAAGTTTCTTATGTAATAAAATGTGTTATAGTTAATAAAAATAAGATTTTATAATAGCCCAAAATCTGCGTTTTATTTTAAATAGCCGCCATTTTCTATCCATGTAAGAAGTTAAGTTGAACATACTGTGATATACCTATTATACATATCAATATTATTCATGTTACATAATTCATAATTACATTATATTCATGAAAAATTTTAATCAAATCCGTTCAAAAACTGTTTCACGAAAAGTCAATAGTTGGAATACCTTCATGGGGCACACTTCATACACTTAAGAAAGAGAGATAAAAATAAAAACTATACTCCGTAGAGTAATTCTGTTTTTTACATGAAGATCAAACGTGTAGTGGTAAATGGTAAATCTGTTTCAGATATATACAGGTTAACACATGTTAAAGGAACTTTGAGTGCACTTTACAAAAAGTGAGTGCAGTTGTAAACTATAGTGAAGAACTTTATTTTTAAATATAATACAGAATGTTGGGTCTTAGATACATAAAGATTTTGTTTATTAAAGTAATGAAGATTTTAAAACATGACATTGAAATAGATGGATGTTAAATTTATTATACGTATATGAGTGTACTTTTCATATTAAAATATTTAATTATTGATTTATGATTTAAATTTGAAATAATAAAACTCTGTGAAGTAATATTTTAAATTAATGATATAATATTTGTTTTATTAGTTTCCCATTATATACATACCATACACATTATTGTGTTAAAATGTGTGTATTTTGTGATTACAAGTTTTTTTCAAATAAAAAAAGAAGAAAAAAATTAAATTGCAAAATAAGTACAGTGTTAGAATTATTTTTTAATTTTCACGATTTACAATTTATCGTTTTTTAATCTAATTGTAATAGAAGTGATTAAAATCTTTAACATAGTATTGGTAATATAATTATGCTACAAGAAATAAATCTAAAAAAAAAAAAAATCACATAGAATAGTTTAACAAGATAATAAATATATTATAAAACTGTAATAAATATCTTTGGTGAATACCAACTGGTAAAATATAAAGCCGCATTTATAGCTCCTTAAATTTTCAAATATAAATTATTACGACTGGCTAGCATGTTCTCAAAATAATGGAAAAAAATAAGTAACGGTGTAAATAATGAACAATTAGTGACACAAATCACGACCAATAGGGGATACACTGCAATAGGAGGTGCCCTCAAATGGAAGTATTTCGTACGGAATCGATTCCAGAGAATGCAATATTGTTTGGCGATATATCAACGCCATATTGAGTGACACATTTTGTATATTGGCTTCCCTGGAAATTAATGGGTTGGCATCCAACGCAAACTGTTATCTTTCTGGCAAAGAGGAAATGAGGATTCGCTATATGTGATGTGATACACACTTTTAGGCAGAGATTCTATAAATTTCTAATTTTCGTCCCATAAATGTAATGATATATGAAGTTTGACTTTTAAATTGTGAAATAAATGTCAGACAATTGATAATTTATTTCAATGGAATATTTATTTCAGAAAATTGTCGATTTTCTCATGAAACCCTCAATTATGTGAGAAACATAATTCTTATTAGATATCCCTCTATTTGAATCGAGGAAATCGCAGTCTAAGTTTATATTAGGCTACACACACACACATACCCCCCCCCACACACACACCACCACCACAACCACCACCACCACCACTTGCAATTAAAGAGGACCTCTCATTATACGCTTTCATGTCTTTTATTTGTGATTATTTTTTAACAAGAATTTGAGCCTTATACTTAGAGCCGATGCATTCTGTAATAGTTGTTATATTTAAAATTATTTTAATATTAATTGATTATTATATACAACACAATTATAATTATTTGTTATATAATATATTTCAAAATAGCTTAGTTGTGAACTTAATTAAAACTGGAAGTAAAATCATTCATTCATATCATCAACATAATATAACTGAAACATAATTTAAGAAATATATTTTTGTGAGAATAACGTAGGAATGATTTGGTTTTTCTAATATGATATTTAACCTATGGAAATTAAACTTTGCCAAAAATAATATGACAGTGAAGAAGTAGCTAAAGACAAATTAATAGCACGAAAAAATAAGATTATCGGAAGTTTGTGGTAACTTTATTTGACAACTTTATATTAACATCATATTCCAATACTTGGAAGGTTTGATTTTCCAACTATTTGTAGACATAAGTCCTCTAAATATTTATAATTTTTCAGTTCATTTCAATAATCAATGATGAAATATTTTATTTGTTAGAAAATATAAATTCAAATTTTTGTTTGAATTAAGTTATAAGAAGTGACTTATTGGGCACTCTCTATATGTATACTATATTTAATTATGAAAACAATCAGTGAATTAACAACAACAAAAGTATACATTTCACGTTTGTTTACCTCCTACATGTATTTTACAAATTAACGAATATATTTTATTTCACCGATGATCATTATAGAGTTAGGTCATTACTTGAGGCGCTTTAATAAGTTCAACCATTGAATATCAAAGGTAGTTTTTATTTTACCAACGAGCTTTTGGCGATTAGTGTTATTAGTGTGCACACACATAAAACCAAAAATAAGTAAGTGTAAAATACAATGAAGTTTTTACAAACAATTAAGCGCAGTGTTTAGACAGCTGAAATGGACAAATTTGTTCCTGATAAAACTAACGAAACACAATCCACAACACAAGTGCTTAATTGAGTGGAGGTGGGGCGGGGCAGGGGGATAGGAAGAGGGGAGGGAAATGTTTGTCTACGCCTGGTTTAACTTTAAAGCAATACAAGTATTCCCAGTTTATAGCCTCACACTCAACTCCTTACTTCGTTGGCAAAATGTAGTTGCGTTGTCATGGAAACCTGTGCTTCCCTCTCTTTACCCTTCCAACCCCATTTGATCTAGTTCTTTTCTTCCATTTAAAAAAAAACAACAAAAAAAACAATGTTTCATTACTTTTTTTAATAATTACATTTTTATTTATTTCTTAGATATTGTTAAGAAGTTTTGTTAATTTTTAATATATGTTAACTAAAATATAACATAGACCAACATTTTATTTAAGATGAAGATCACATTTATAGTATATAACTAAAGTATATAAGTGGACTAGTATATAAGTGGAGTTTTGCACAGAACTTTTAGCAGAATAAAGTAGGAAAAAGATTCTTTTACGTTTCGTAATTACTAGAGTTTAGGTTTCATAGTAAAACATAAAATATAACAGTTTTATATTAATTTCATTAAGACGACTTCATAACACACTCTTACAGTCCTAACTTAAAACAACATCAAATAAACAAAGAAAAGCTTGAATTGGTAATAACGAGTTATGACAAGACAATTAATGTATTTAGTTATCGTGTAAATAAAGTTGATGTCCAGTTCTTAAGAGATCATTAGATACGAAATTTCATTGTTTACGATATTTTTGAAGCAGATTGTACTCTAGATTGCAGAATCCAGGAAGTCGACCTTTTTTATGACAAGAAGACGCATTAGAATGGCCTTCTACCGTAATTATCCAAGAAGGCAACCCAATCCAAGGTAGCGACTGACTTCAATTTGAATTTAATTATAAAAATATGGTTCCCCGCCTAAGAGAACAATGGAATACATTGGGCTGGGTGAAATGCTTACGTCTAGCTAGCGTTGGTCGTGGATGGCTGCACTACAATAAACAATTGTTACGCATTGCAATGTGAGATGCCGAGTGTAATTAAATTTTATTGGATTCACTGAACCGAAAATTAATTTATGAAAACAATTAAATTTGCAATGTTAGAAGGAATGGATGGAGTGGGAAGAAGTATGTAGCTGGAAATGAATTCAAATGATTATTTGTCATAAGATCAATTATGAGGTGTTGAAGTAAAAATTAAAAAGCATGACATTATAAATGACATTGTGAGAGCCGTAAAAGGTAATCGACCGGAAACACAAGAAATATATTGTTAAGATTGTGCAATCATATGTCCCGAAACCCATTTCTACTTCTCTTAATAATATTCGCAATGCAAAAATTCAAACTGTTGACTGAAACCTTTGGTTCTAATTGTCATGACCTTTAAAAAATGCAATGAGGGAGTGGTTCAAATAACTTAAATAGGAAGAGTTTGATTTGATGTATATTTGTACAGAATTTAAAGATTAAAGATATATTATTATTTCTTTATGACATCTATTGAGCCGTTTACAAAATAACAGCAATCCGAGTCTAAAACACTAATGCGTAACACAAAGATCTTTCGTACAGAATCGGATTTATTTCGATTAAATATTTCTGCTTTTGAAGTATTCTACTGCATAATTCCTTCAACATTTTGTAACTAAATTTGGTCATTTAGTACCCAAAAATAATAGATGAAATTTATTTTAATTAAGTCATTTAAATTAAATTTATAATTTTAGAGTCGTCTATATTTTAAAATCAATTAATTAATTATTAATCAAAGTTTAAGCAAATCACAAAGCAGAACTATTAGTCAGTTGAACGTTCCCCGCAGCTTTTTCCGACGTCTCTAATGCCACGTTTATATTAGAACCCGGATTATTATTAGATGATCTCCGAGATCGTCGTTTGAAGTTCTGCGATAATGAATAATTTTAAATGAAGAAAGACAAGGAAACGGCATCATTTCGAAATATTGGTTGATCGAATGAAGCGACTTTTAAATGATCGTGGTCTAATTGAAACCTAACCTAACTCCAGCCTAAGAGTTGTACAACAGTTGAATATAACATGCATAATGGTGTGGGCGTGACTTCCGTGTAAATTATATATATATCCATACAATTGGGGACAGTAACCGATACCTGGAATGTTGGAGGTAGTTTCATAATTACGACTAAAGTTAGGTAACGAATAATTTTATTTCCAGCAAGTCTAGAAGTAGGGGTGCTGCCCCCTACTACGGTCTAAGTGTGCGAGGCGTTACAGACTTACAATTACAGAATAAGTGTATTGGTCGGCAAGGTTCAGTAGTATTGCCACTACCCTTAACTTACCCCACCTAAATGTAATTTTACTCTTGCGGTTTTATAAATAATATAAAGGTTCCACAAGAAAAAACAAGAAATATCAATGATATGGTCAATAGATTCCAGATGCATGCCCGGAAGTAAAATATAACAACAAATTCCATTATATTTTTTTTTCTCTAATATGTACATGTAGGGGAATATTACATCAATTTGTTTCCTATATTGAGGATTTTAATAGTTGATAGAATTGTGCATGGCATTAAATAATATACAACGTGCCATCATCTTGTTTTGTTGATGAAATCATTTATTTTCTACTATCAAACGGGAATAAATGCAGTCAATTAAATTAGTTAATAAATCATGGGGGAACAATGTTTTCATGTACACGTTTTACAAAAATTAACTCTCTTTTGAATGGATGTTACGGCCTCCTTCTCTCAAAGCTGTAATTAACTGTTCTGGACTTATAAGAGGACTTTATGCCCTTATTTGCTTTGCTACCGGTTATATTATCTAATTCCATAAGTAATCCCAAATCAGTCTTATGCTAATTTTTATCTTCTGTCACTACATTTGCGTTAAGGACTGAATTTGGGGTTTTTATCAGAATTACTATGGTTTATAAATAGTCCATTTATTCCGACTTCATACAATTACTTGGCTCAAATCTATAATACACTCCTGGCTTGATTTGTGTTATATATTTGTCTCAAGCTCATGGTGGACTATTCGTTTTTCATTCGGGTAACACATCCACTCGTTCGACTGTCAGCACATTCGTGTTATAATAATTCCTTGATTTACAACAGATCGAGTACCGCACTTAGTTATTGGTTTGTAGTGTTTTTTAGATATTATTATTTTAGATAACAATAATATTAGTATTAAATTTATTATTCGTTCCCTTTAAAAAAAAGTAATAGAAATTAATCACTGTCATTGATCTTTGATGGACTGCACCATTTGACATTATACAAATATTTTATCACAATTAATAAAAAATAACTGCAAGCTAAGATCTAACCAAAGGAGATATATGGAGTGTTTATTTTTTTAAAAAAAGGACATTAACTTCTGAGATATTGTAATTTAAAATAAATCAAGTAAAACCATTCCTACAATAATATATATATAGTATATATATATATATATATATATATATATATATATTTTAAGGAAAGAATTGTGCTGTTTTGTATTATATAATACATAATATTCTTTGGTAGATATAGTTGAAATAAAATAATTGCGTTGGTGATTAAGAGACTTAGGTTGAATATGAAGTTCAAATGAATTAGATGGTTTATCTACAACGTAACAATATGTCAGTGATATATAATCTGTTTTAAACAGTTTACAAGTCTCTATGGTATTTACTGATTTAAGAATATAGTAAGTTACTGTTAAATTGAAGTGAGGATTAAAAATATTTAATGAGAGTTGAGAAAACTCATAGACAGTAATATCTGTTAATTGACTGTCATCTGTCGAGTGATCCAGCCTTCAGTCTGGGAGAGGCAGGATAACTGCTCCATTGTTTCGCAGTATACAATAGGGAGGAGGAGAAGTTAATCAGACGTAATAGTTAAAAGCAATACCTTAGTATTTCAGTTCAGTCAGGATGGATCGATGGATTGGGCGAGTGGCTTTGGTTACAGGAGCAAGTTCTGGCATAGGAGCTGCAGTGGCAAGGGATCTAGTGGCCCATGGACTCACAGTGGTAGGACTAGCACGCAGAAAACACAGGGTCAAAGTGAGCAGAATCTACATTTAGTTTAGAAATAATTTTTAATATTTAAATAAATTTGAAGATATTTTCTATCGATATAAATTAATTTTAATTTAAGACATCATGCAGTTACTATAAGTGTGTTTTGTTACAGACGTATATTGGTAACAACATGGTCATGGCGACCGACTGACCAACGAATATAAATGTTGTAAATTTTAAGAAAATATCAAAAAAAAAAAAATGACATATTTATTCCAATTTTCAGAGAAACTACAATTATATAATTATTTTATTACCTCTTCCAGATATATAAATATTAAACGACTTAACAATAAATTATAAATATTAAAGTACCATTTATAAAATAGAAATTGAATTTATCTTTAAATAATTGTGTTTTAGCACAGGAATTATTGAAATATAGGTTTGACTGGAAATTCCTAGTTCGACTTACAATAAATAAACAAAGAATGGAATACACAAAATACTGAACAGAATATGTTTAAAGACAAACTTTTTTTTTAAGTTGCCGTTTTATTCTCAACTACAACAGATGGAGAATAGAATGATAACAATAAAATAACCATTTCATGAGTTCGAAAAAACTCATTTTAGATTTATACAAAATATTGTGCACTATCTTTTTATGTTCGACAAAAGATAAACACCTTTTTTATGCATTTTACAATAATAATTAATATAACGTCAATTACAAATGCCGATATCAAAAATCCATTAAAAAGGTTATATATGGTATTTTTTGGAAATTAAGTAACATTATATTTTTCTTTAATTTATTTCAATATAAATCTCTACAACCAATGGAGTATTTTTCATTTTTTTTTAATAAATTGTTTTATGAAATTGATATAAAAAATTAACGCGTATCATTTATAACAGATATAAGGAAAAAAACTGCTTGAAACAAAATAAAAACATTACAGGCTACTTGTTATGGAATTCACCATATGTATGAATTTAGAAGAATTCAAGCTGTTTTCTTTTTAGATTTAATTTAAAATTAATACACAAAACCACAATTACCTGTAATTGTTATTACATATGTATAATAATAACGTAAATAATTATTAAAAAGTATACAATTGTGTTACAACAATGAGTTACAAGTTATAGCTTGAAGTTCAATAGGGGTCACTATTATTTATAGTTCTTTATAGATTGTTATAATTCATAACATATTCAGATATATAGGCCTAACCCTTATTTATATTTTAAAATTATTCCTTTGGTTCTCAGTAAATGTACTTAATAATATAACTGTAGTAATTTCCAAAGATTGATTTATAATAATATTGACGTTAATAGAATAAAATTAGGCTATAAAATACTTCTTCTAAAGTTACCTAATATCCACACTTTATTAATGTCATAATCCACACACTACTTGTAAAGCTATTGAAAAGGTATATACTTTAAACTACAGACAAAAACATTATTGCAACAACTGCGCTTTATTATATTGAAAATTAAATAAGGAAAAAAAAATCAAGTAATTCAAATTGTCTTTCAATAAAAAAAAAAAAAAAACAACAACCATATGAGTTGAAATATATTTTTCAGTCAGAAGAGAATACTAATATTTTCATTGGGAATGTATAAATAATAAGATAAGATCAGGAAATCCACCAATAAATAAAAATTAGATTCCATGTTTTTTGAGTAAAAGAAATTTTGAGGACTTAATGTTTAGATAGTAACAATCTGAGGCATCTTTAAATATCCACAATATTATCCTAAACATTTGTGCCTGTTTTGATATGTATTAATTGCTCTGCATTATCGCTAACACAATGAAAAACAAACTGACAACTATAATTAATAAATTTTCTTTGTTTTTGTATTTATAATAAAAGTCGATATATATTTTTAAGCCTTTGTTAATTGTGTATTTAATTAAATGCACAGACTTCTAAATTAAACTATTTATTTTATAATACCCTTGATTTATTTGGGAAATATTAGTAAGAAATTAACATTATTAAATGTTTAAAAAAAAGTAATATATTTACCAATTAATTAAAAAACCTATACTTTGTACTAGTAGTAACATTACGGTATTTGTTCCTCTACTTAGTAAAGAAAAAGAAAGAGAGAGGAAGAAAGAATGATCTGAGATTTCATTGAAATTTAAAATAGTAGTTTTCAAAATTCTATCTCTAAAAAAATTACTTTTAATTTGCTCCAGATTATTAATCATATTCCATTTTATCAAGTAAACGACATCAGGATATTTAGGTTAATGAGTTCAACTCAGCGGTTATGTTTTATCATTCGAATCTTGGTGATAATAATATATCGTATCAAGACCTAACCTTTAGCTGAGCTAACTTTTAAAATTAAATTTTATACAATATTTTAAAATGAAACATTATTCTCGTTCTTTATAAACGACAAAAACATATAAGCCAGTCATCCGAACTTATGTTGCATACATGTCTAAGTAATTGTAGTTTAAACTGAGTCAATTAATTGTTACTCTTAACAATGGAGTAATTCGCTTTTAAAACGGCAGGTTATCATCCGAAACTTTCAGTTTTTTAATTGATTATAATTGTATCTACGTTTCGGTAAATATTAATTTACAAAGGAGTTTTTTTTTCTAAAAGGTCGGTAAATGTTAAGATGTTGTCAAATTAATTGAACAGGCTTCAGATAATTTAAAGCTGGAAGAGTTGTAAGTTTGTACAATTTTATATTACTGTCTTGGTGACCTAGAAAATAACTTGAAACAACAAACAAATCATTGTAAAATTAATTGCATTTCATGAATATAACGAAAGGCCAACCGAATTGTCCTTATCCTTATTATTATTATGTTGATAGGATTATCGAGTATATTAAGTGACTTTCTACTTTGAACAAAACAGAACCCTAACATTATAGAAAAGCTAAGGTTTTGACATTAAGGCAAAGAAAATTACTCAAAACCTAGAATATAGTTTAAAATGGTAATAACTTCTACCATGAACAGTACTTGTGGACTAAAAAACAAAAGAACAATGACACACTTTATATTTTAGATAAGAGACTCAGAAATATTGTCATTTTTAAACAGAAGATTACATTGTTAGTTACTTTTAGTGTACAAAATTAATATTATTATCGTAAATTTAATTTATATCCTATTTTTGTCGGAATTCCGAAAAAAGAAACAAATAATAATAATAATAATAATAATTGGGAGAAAATGGAAAAAATAAATACATGGAGCAAAGAGATTATTGTACATTTTAAATTTCTTAACGGTTGTGTTTAACCTGTCGGTACTTTATGTCAGTAAAACAAATGTGGGGAAGAAAAATACCACAACTAAGAGAAAAAACAGTGGAATAATTAGGGTTCTAACCTCGATCAGTGGGTCCTTGCCCAAAGGATTACATATCTTGGCCACATGGCTATCTTGGCGTAATAGTTTAAAAGGAAATATTATTAAATTAATAATTATGTATGAATGTTTCATGCATACAGCTTTTGAATTAGTTTAGTTTTATTCCATTACTTTACACAACAGATTCGGCATTCATTCGACATTCGAATTTAAGAAACGACTTAACGTCATTCAAGGGCATTGGTTATAAAATTAAAATTTGTTTAACGACTTCTTGACTTCTTGAAAACAGAGTAAGTTTTAAATTAACTTAACTTAACTTATTTCCCCCACCCCCTCTCTATCTTTCTATCTATCTATCTATCTGAACTAATTTCGTTTAATGAAACCGGCTAAAGGCGTAAGGAATTAAAAACAGTTTTTATTTCATCACATCAATACCAGTTTTATTATTGAACCATTAATATTAAAGTTTAGAAGAATTACCTTTACTATTGAACAAGTAAATATTAATATTAACATATCTATTTGTTGACGGGGAAGAAATTGAAATCATTATCGCTGCTATATTATGTTGTATTGCAATTATTACCAACTTAATATAAAAGGTTTAATAGTGCTAGACTTTGATTGTATAACGTATGTTTTAGGAAATAGCTGAAGAATTAGAGGAATGCAAAGGAAAATTATACGCAGTGAAGGCTGATATAAGCAAGGAAGAGGACATTGTGTCTGCATTCATATGGGTGGAGAAGACTTTAGGGGGAATTGATATCCTGGTCAACAGTGCCACAGTCACTGCTAGTGCTACTTTAATTGGTTAGAGCTTATGACATCTTTCATATACATCTGTAACACTATATACTAGGATTTGTGGTATCTATTATTTGTTGTTGAATAAAATTGAATTTTAGCCTTTTAGATAGGGTTATGATACGGGGAGCTATTGCAGTTGCGAAAGATAAGAATGTTTAAACATTTCTCCCACGAATTCAAGCCAAAATACCTTACAATGTAATTTAACTTGTTATGAACGTTGTAGGAATGTAATTTAATGTGACAACAGTGGGTGCTTGATGGAATTTCATAATAATGGAAATAATGAAACAATAATATAATTTCACAAAAGAGCTTGTTTGAGCGACATATGTTTCATCGTTAGGCATTCTCAAGCTATTAAATTGAAAACAAAACAACTAAACTGCCGTTTATTTTGTCTTTTAGCTTTGGTTATTTAGACTTGTTGTTTTGTTTTCAATTTAGTAGCTTGAAAATGTCTTACGGCGAAACATATTATTATGTCGCTCAATAAAGCTCTTTTGTGGAATCAAATAATTGTGTGATTATTTCCGTTGTAGGCATATGTTGTCAAACAATACGAACACTGCCTGTCGGATCGATCATAAATAATTCAAGGAAGAACAATAGAATTTTTCAATAGAAAATAGTTCGTCCAGTAACACCAAATAAAATCTTAATATTAAAACAAATAAAAATCGCCTTTCATATAGATCGCACTCATTATTTTTTCACATGTTCTCCTTCGAATTACTGATGTAGGATAGAAGCATTAAGACTAAGACCAATGTGAATCCTTATGAATATAAATCAACAGCAATTTTAATAAAAATTCATAATTTGAACAATCAATGTCCACTGGAAGACAGAAAAAATGTGTGCACACTACATGGAATAAATTGTTGTTATTTATAGATGATTTGTTGATAAAACATTTTTACTGTTGAATTAGTAATTTTCTTACTAAATAATTGAATACATTATATATTTATTAAATTTAAAATGTAAAACACAATATGTTTACAATGGTAATTAGTCATTCCAGCTTCTCATCATACACTTGAATAACGGTTGACCATATTATAATTTCTGATTAAGGAGTAGTTGACTCTGATTTGTGATATTTTTGTTTTTTCTCTAAGTATTGATTTTCCGTGTGAAAATAAAATACATAAAAAATTTCAATTGCTTTATCGGTTTAATATTATCTTTAAAATGTAAAACTCTGTTGTTTTTAACAGACTAAACTAAATATTAATATAATCCATAATAATTATCTACCGGTTTCACACACAAAAAATACATAAGGTAACGTAAATTAAGATTGTAAAATATTAAGTAAAAATAAAATAATACTAAAAATAATGAAAAAAATATTAAAAACAACAACAAATAATATGAATTTATTATACAAGAGAAATAAATAACATAAATACAGAAAATTTTGAAATTATTTAAAAAGATTAATTATTTAATATTTTTTTTTTTTTTAGTTCTTAGAGATATCTTGAAACGTTGTAGACAACTCATCAACAACCCATTGACGTTCTCCTCTCCACCCTCTTGCAATCTTACTGTAAGCCTGCTTTTGAAAAACTTTCTCATTTATCAGACTTGTTGAAAATCCTCTGTTAATCCTACTCTGTCTCTTGTCATTGCTCCAGAAGGGTTTTAATGGAACCGAAGGTCGTACAACTTTAAAAAAAGCTGAGAGCAGAAATATATGAACTCAAACATACGAACTTAACTGATACATAGTTTTTTAATAATAAAATGAACCATGTACTACGAAATAAAATGTTTGCAATTAGGGTTATTAAATTCTTTTCTGTGCGCTTTTAGTTAAATATAGGTACAAAAAAATAGTTCAAAACCTGCATGAAAAATGTTTTTGAACAGAAAACAAATATGGTTAATAAAGAAAGCAAATCAGTTAAGTTAGGTTACTACTACTAAAAATGGAGTATAATTAAACACTCAAATAATCGACAGATCCTTCAATTTCTATATCTAGTTTAGTATTTGTATTGGAAATGAAAGTGTCTATCCCTTAAAATGATTTTCGACTGAAATAATTTCAGTGAAAATAAAACTAACAAATTCGTTAGAAATCAATATACAGAACTACGATTTTACGTTACTCTCTAAAAACACTTCTATGTAAATAAAATAATAATTTCATTTTAAGTAAATAATACAAGTAGATAATTAATAAAAAAAATGTGTGTTTGTATACGAATTTTAACTAATGACTGTTTATTTTGTTTATCAAATGGCAAAAACATTTAAAACTGCTATCGCTAAATAGTAAACAAACTCAAATGTTTATTTTTATAAGAAATATCTTTTCTTGGTATATTTGTAAGATGTTATAATAACATACAAATATATATATATATATATATATATATATATATATATATATATATATATATATATATATATATAAAGTATAATACAATTGATAGATACACTTACTTTTACAAATAAAACAAAATAAAACAATAAAAAATACTTTTTTTTTTTTTATGATCTTTCTGAAAATATCGGATCAGGAAAGTGAAAAGTACACAATGGGTTGAATGTTGTCAAAAATTACTATTAAAATTAACTGAAGTGTGAAAGATTAAGTAGCATACACCGATGTACAAAACTGCAAGTAGTACGAAAGTTAAGGGATATACGTTAGTGCGACAGGAGGTCATAACATTAGGATTAACCACATAGCTCAAACAATCCATTATGTTTGGTTTACTTTTTATTTATATATTTTGAATAAATTGGGATTTTTATGTTTACATAATTTTATGAAAACTGAAATGTCTTGGTTCTTTTCACTAATCACACATGTCCAAAATGTTAAAATATAACTTATCAATACTAAATTATTCTTATTGTTTGATTGTCACACGATAGATTCCAGAACTGCACTTCTGAAATTTGGTTTATGTTAAATTTTTCTACGTTATGTAGAAAAAATTAACTATATTTTTTAAATCTATGTAAAGAACATAATATATATTTTGAAAATATTAGTTTTGAGATTAATAAAGTTGTTTTCAGAATGATATCTGTCTATGAGACAGTTGTATACGCCATACAAACTGTAACTTTTTTAATTGACGTTACCGATGAAGTAAAACATGGTTTAATGTCCAAAACAAGTTTACTGTTAAGGGATAATTGTCGAATGTCAAAAATGACAAAGAGGTATAAAAACTCAATTTTAAATATTATTTCACATTGAACTAATTAATGGTGTATGCAAAGCAAGCTTAGTCTTTATTTATATTTGTATATTTTGTAATATATTGAAATAATTGATGGTAACCTACTTCCAACTTTTTCTCTAATATGAAACACATTGACAATAACTCAATAATAAATATGTTTTGTATTTTCATGCATAAGTAGTATATAAACATTTTTGAAGACTTAAGTAAGAATATTATTTTTTGTACTGTGAGTGAAAAGTTAGCACAATGTTTTGACTTATTTAATTAATTTATTTGTTTCACAGACGGAAAAACAGAGGACTGGAAAAGAATATTTGACGTAAATGTTTATGGACCCAGTATTTGTGCAAGAGAAGCGATACGATCAATGAAATCTCGAGGTGTGGAAGACGGATACATCATTAATATCAATAGGTATTTACTAGTCTAATTATGCCTGGTGAACATTGTAAAGCTGTTATGTATATAATATGTGGATTATTTTCAATGAATTGTAGCTGAAAACAACATAGAAGAAACTACCTTTTTGTTTAATTTGTTAAATTTCAGCGATTAGGTGAAATCAGTGTTCACGCCCCCCCCCCCCCCAGTAGCTACCATCAAGATATCACGAGATTCTGAAACTCCGGGCATAACGACGTAGATGACTTCCATTCAATTTGTAACTAGGAGAGCCAAGTAAACGTTAATAATTTATATAAAAAGCTTGTTAACTGTGTTTAAACTATCACATTAGATTTTTCATTCAACATAAAATGTAATAAAAATACACGACTCTTACAATAATACTGATCAATAAACAATATATTAATATGTAAATACAATTTATTAATATATTAATCAAACACTATACCAATAATTATACACAGTTCCTGTTGTGGTAACACCTATGTTAAATATTATTAATTTGAAACATTGTTCACATTTTGTGACTAACGTTTAGATATATCAATAGAACAAAAACAATATATTACATATAAGCTGTAAAGGTAACAAAAATAATAATATAAATTATAAACGTATATTATTATTATATATATCGTGATTTAAATAATACCGGTCTACGATAATTTTGGTATACCTTTAGTGCTTCAACACTATTAGACGTGGCTATTTACATATTTACAATTTTTAATTTGAACGATGTGTCTGTAATAGTAAATTTAATCACTAATTAAATATGTAATTTTGTTTTTATTATTTAAAACAAAATATTCTATGGAGCTACTGAGCTCTGACACAATAGGACTATTATTAAATTTTAGGCGTGTATTTATAATTAATTAAAAAACAGTTTGGTTTATATTTAAAGACAAATATGTTATTAAAAGATATTTTAATATATAACTCAGGCGTCCATTTTTTTAACGTTAGTCTATGAAAATCATAACATAAAAATATATATTTTAAAGTACATATTTTTTGGTAAGATCTTTATAACATAAGCGGTCAGAAAAACCAAGCCATGAACTAAAAACATATATATACATATATCTGAGTCAGTTTAGTGATAATAAGTCATGTTGTTATTGCAGTTATATAGTTACATTGATTCTTAGCACTATTTTCGGAATAACGGTTTTCTATTTTTATGAAACCAGTTAGTTGTATTTATTGCTTGCAGAAATCATATAATATAGAATTTAATGTTTTAAAAAAATTAGTTGATTTAATCTAGAGCTATAAAAAATTTAAAAAAAGTACACTATTTCTATTACTTATATCGATAAAACATAAACAGAAAATAAATAGAAAATATAAACTATGGTATGACGTATAAAACTATTACTGGAAATGTTATTTTTCATTTTAATATAAACTGAAATAATAATAAATTTCGGCAGTCATGTTTATTACTTAAAATTTGCATGTTTGCAGTATGAAAGTCATAAATAATTATTAAATAATTGAGTTCTATGTTGTCTTTGTTGCGATGAGCACCTAACCTTCCGGAGAACGCATGTTTTGTGTAAATTGTAATGTTTGTACTTTTCTTTTAATGTGCGACCATCTCCTCGGAGTGACATAATATTATGGATCTGTTGGTGGAGTTACGGTTTCGAAACATGTCGTTCTTTATTACGACTAAGAAGTTATGAATATACGGAGGTAATATTCAGTTATTTAATTAATTCTTAAGTTTTCGATATTACGTTAGGGCATTCCCACTTGCACCGTCGTCCTCTAGACTTTTGTACTAAATAGATTGTATAAAAAAATAAAATTATCAACACCACTAATTCTTCAAATATACTAAAACTGTACTTATGACCGATAGTCATCTGATGGTCTCGGGCATCTGATGATCGGAACTTAATAGATTCCTGTTAAGGAACTGTTAGGGCGTCTTCAATAGAGTCCAAAGAAATTTACTGAAAGAGGTGTAGGTGGAGTGTTGTGAAGTAGGTTGAGTGGAAGAGTAGGGAACGGGAAGTAAATAGAGTTAGGTTCACATGTGACCTCTATGTGCCCTCCGTAACCCATTAATATATGTAACTTTCTAAATGATTTCCTTCAATCATGTACCTTGAAAAATAAGTGAACTATAAATGTACAAAAATTCAATGGGAATGTGGTTAGTTTACACATCTATAATGTAAACGATAGAATACGATAACAGATCACATTGGAATAAATTTAATGCTTTTCCTGCTCCTTACACTAAAATAATTGTTTGAATACTTACACTTATTTTTACCTTATTTCGTTTATTAGTTTAACTGCTTGATACAGCTCGGTACACATTAGTATGATGTGTAAATTCCTGGTTGTAAAAGCTACAAATTATCATTCCTGGTTAAAATTTTTCTTTCCTTAATGTATTTTTATTTCATGCTTATAATATTTCTTAGAAGTCAGAAAAACTAATTATATATTATTTATGAATATTATGCAAAGTATCTAATGTTTCAGTGTTCAGACGACACCGACAGGGCCTAGGGACAGTGTCCTCCGAGCTAGTAGACTGGCCTCATCGATTCTTACTGACGGACTAAGAGCGGAATTTTTGGAAGCTAAATCTAGAATTAAAGTTACTGTGAGTGTAATGGAAGTTGGAATTTTGAATATTTAAGTACTAAACTATGGAGTTATTATTATATATTACTGAAATATTGTTAAGGTCTAATGATATTATTTTAAAACAATATACCGTTGTATGATAAAAGATTGTAATTATACTGTAGTATACTTTAATGTCATAAATGATAAAATATATTTTTCATTGGAATAAATTGAGAAACACTATATCAAACCAACATTATTGGTAAACAACCGTTTGACAAACATTGTATAAGAACTAATTCATCAGATTGGTAATAGATTTCAATCTTTAATAAAAAAGAGTTGTATCTAATAAGGGTACTATGATTAACAAACAGTTTTAAGAAAAGATAAAAACTGTTATATATACAAACGCATTTTTGTACAATATTATAAAATAATTTATTAATCTAATGTTCATTTCAGCTAATTTCATAAATTTAGTAGTCGTTCAGGTTGGCTCTATTTGCATTTATTAGCATTTAAAGTTTTGAATAAACTTGTCTCTATGACGCGGATTTCTCGTTTGTTCATAATAGACACAATCACAGAAATTACATATTTTTTCTGACCATTTATGAGGCCGACCAATGTTTACGTTTAGGAAGATATAGAAACTACCTTTTTATTTTGTTTTTTAGTAAAGACGTAGTTATTTTTTATGGCAAGTTACAGTTTTTCCAAAATGTTTAAAACTTTTGGTAACCTAATATTGAATATCGGATTGTCAGTTGTAACACCATCGCATATGACAGTTGATTAATGGTTTTGATTGTTCGTTGAACATAGACAAACTAAACATTATGTTATCCTTAAAACTGAATTGAAATAATATAATGTTTAAAATACTATAATATTAATATTAATATTGTTATGTAAATAATAAAAAACTAGTATAAATAAAGCAAAAAGTAAACTTTTTTTTAATGGTATCAGATATGATATTTTAAATAACTTTTTTTTGTAACAATATAATTAAGTAGAAGAGAAAAAAAAAGAAGAAGAAAATAAAATGATTAATTGTACTTTCATGGAATGTATAGAGCGTTTGTCCCGGAAATACAACAGTAGAAAGCTCTAACAAAGGGGGTGTCTTGGACATCATGAGAAGGCAAACTCTGTTGGAGGAGAAACACGTTGCTGAAATGATTGTCTTTATTCTAGCAACGCCGTCCAATATTCAGGTAAATAAGCGCAAATTTGTGAAGACAGTTGTGTTTAGACCTTTAAATATAATTTTTATAGCATTAAAATTATTATAATTTGTTAAAAGTAATTAAAATGCATGATTTAAACTGAGTAAAGTAAAGTGTCATGAGCATTTGGTTAAATCCCAAAACGTGTTGGAGCTTCCACTTTTAAACTTATGTATTTTAATACACTAACACTTACGATTTTATTTAGTTTCGTTTGTTATTGGAAGTGTGACCTTACTTTGTAAATATATTTGTAGAATACATAATCAGAAAACAGATAATTAAAAATATAAAAATTGAAGAAAAATATCTAAGTTCATAATTTAGAGATTTGATCTAGCTTGGGGAGAAAATAGTTTTTTTTTATAAATATTTATGTCTCTTGCTCCTATAATTTTCTGATATAAAAACTGACCTCTATTTTTCGTAAATCAATTGAAACTACATTCAAAAAGCATCTGTAGGTCCCTCTCTGACCATCCTCCTTATACGATTCACAGTTATTAGATATTACTTTTACATATCTAGTAAAAACACTTGGGTTATACATTTTATAATTTGAAAATGCTTAAATGCACAGCCTAGAAAATATTTCAAAAATAATAACTTATATTATTATTATTGTTTTTCACAGGGATAACCGTTGTTTTATTTCATAAGTGCAAAAGCTACGAAAAATATTTAAAATGTAAATCCTAGTTTTTTTTAGTTAAAAGTAAAGGTATTACCAAAGTTTTCATATCACACACAACTTCCCAATATGGCGGACATTTTAAATTTTCTTATAGTAACCATATTTTTTACAGAGATTTTGGATTAAACTCCTTATTTTAAGACTTTTTATTCTTCGGTAATTTTTAATATTTTTAACCGTTTAGGAGCCACAGGAACCTAAATGTTTTAAAAATTCGCAAAACAAGCTTTTTCAAGAGACGATTTTTCTTATTTTTCGAACTCAAATTCAGTTGAAATTTAAACTATAGCTGGTGTAAAAGGTGTAATAAGTCTATTGTTGTTTTTATTAGTTCTATTATCCAGGGGAATTAGAGAGTTATTGATACAAAAGCAAACATCATAAATTTTTTGTAATAGTCTATCTATTATCTATCTTTATTATTATTACATGTATTACATTTTAGGAATTAAAGAGGCGCTACCCCTGTTTTTGTTTTAATATCTTATTAACAACGTCTAATACATTCAGCAATAATTAATTACTAATGAAAGGAATTAATTCCCAAAATTGTCAAAGTAATTCCTGTCAAGTAATTCGCCTGTTGTTTTGGCGAATGTTTTTGGTATTCGCCTCTTCCAAAAATGTCAAAGTAATTTCGAAACTGCTTTACATTATGAATATTGAAAAACAACAGTTTTAGGGAATTAATAGTATTAATTAACTACCATATATATAACAAGTGTATTCCCAACAATTTTTTTATAAAGAAAATAATTAATTATTTCTCAAAAATGTCTCAAAATTTACGTCCTCTCCCGTTAGTGAAAAAAATCAAAGTGATGTTTTTCAAATTTTAAATATTTTTATATACATTATTAGTCTATCCATGTTTTAAATTCTATTTTACTGTTTAGGCACGTAAAATGGCCATCAAAAAATCTTAAACCTTGTATTTTCACAATTTTGAGCGCTTATACTTCCTAAACCGTTAAAGATATCGAAAAATATTAAAGAATAAAAAAGACTTTAAATAATGAGATTTTTAAAATCGCCATACAAAATAGAAATTAAGATATGAAAATTTAGAGCTGACAGCTATATTGGAAAGAAGGAGTTTTGCTATGAACAATGTGGTAATAAATACCTCTAGTTTAATTCAAAAAAATCCTGTGGATAACTTTAATTGTTTTTGTAACTCTTGTACTTATTAAAATAAATATCTGTCATACCTGTTTCAATCTATCTCTATATATGTTAAATTATTTTTCGTTTTTACGAACCAGTTTTACGTTGATCCAGTTACGTCTGGAGTGTATTACTAGAAACAGAATGTTTGTAACATTTCAATATTCTCAAACATATGGATACAGAAATCATGTACACACACACGATTTATATTTACTACCCTATTCACATCCATGATGTAAATTGTTTGCTATGATATAATTTATTTGCTACATTTGTTTAATAAGCGTATAGCTAATCTTACCCACAAAGACATTTTTACCTATGTATTATTCGTCTGTAATTACTGCTATATTCTTAACGGAAATAATGGGTTAGCCAAAATGTTCTTCCTACTATAAGTTATTGTCAGTATTTAGCTTTAATAAAAACAATTATCCACTTTATTTTAAACTCCTCCATATATTTCCTGAATTTTCATATCTCATATATTATTTTATTATTCCAAAAATTCCTCAATTTTAAACTGTTCTTAAACCTGCTTTGGCTAGTTCCTGCAATTTATATCAAAATATAAATAGCCAAACTACATTTATATTTACAACATAAAGCTGAAACTTTAAACTTTTAATTGAAAAATAAAGTTTTTCAACTTACTGAACTTAGTTTAAATGTTCTTTAATTTTGAACATTCGTCTAGAATGTCTCTTATTTTGCCATTTTAAACCTCGAAAAAAAATCCTGCAGAGGTTAATTTTTTGATAATATCAGAATGCAATATTAATTGATGAAAGTATAATCTTTGTGAGAATAATAAACTTATTAATTACGATTTTACAAATTCAATTGGGATAATTATTTTCTAAAATAAATTATTGACAATATTTATTGTTCTTGTTTTTTAATTTTGGATTTGCTATTTAGATATAATTATTTCAATAAATTGTTTTGGTACAAACACAGATATTTATGTCTATGTCAACTCAATAACCGTATATTTATGTAAGTAGTTATATTTATTACTTCATTGCTCTCTTAATTAAATTAAAATTTTGACTAGAAATCCAGTCATATTAAGACTTTAACATGTTAAGGCTCTTTTAAAAGTCTACAAAAGAAATGAAAAGTAAGGTAATATTATATCTAAACACACCTTGAGCGTGTACAATGTCTTAAAACCAAGCATCATTTATAAACATTTAAAACATTCTGATTGAGTAGATTTGTTTAATTAAAGCTAATTGAACACCTCTTGCCATTTTTACACTACTGAATAAATTTTTACAAAATTGTTAACATATATTTTAATTGTCATTATATATTTTTTATGTATCTGTAAAATCCTCCATATCATTGTTCCCAATAAGATGATAATATGATCTTCCTGCTAAACCTTAATTCCTTCTCTCAACATTATAATATAACGAAAGCAAGCAACTTCCACTAGGAGACTTTGAACTGTTGCATCAATTATTTTTGTCAAACAATCTGTAGTGAATTGTGTTGTATATTTATTAGACGACGTTTTATATTAGCACAGTTTTAAAACAGAATATAATATTCTTTTTTTCAATTTTCCAGTCCTTTTTCTCTTATTACATTTCGTTATCTTACATCATTCCATTTAATTTTAATCAACGTTTTAGCCTCTGCTATTAATAATGATGTATTTTTTTATTTACAGAGGAAAACTTCCTCCTTGTTGCATATATAGAAAAGTTAGTCTGGAATAATGTATTTTAACCTTAACAAATACATAAAACGAAATAAATATAAAACATGATTGAATAGTTTTAATTTATATAAAGGTATATATTTTACCTTTTTCGTAACTCTAAGTTTTTTCATCACAAAATTTTACAAAAACATGAGTGGAATATGACATGCTTCTCGCTCTTCACACACATTGAAATTTATTATATCACTCGAGAGCCCTTCCAAGCACAATATATAAACGACACTGCGGACCCTTTAGTGGTAATAAATGTCATCTCCCTAGACTTATCTTTTGCCCAGCATCCATTCAGTATATGTAGCTGTAAATTTTCCCACACACTCTCAATTTTCCCTAATGAATATTTTCTGTGTTATCGTTTACAAATTTAACTCACTTAAGTCTTATTCATAAGGTTTTCTATTGTAATAACACATTATTTTAATTTCTGTTCTGTATTATGTCTTCTCATGAAAACTATTTCTCCCTCTAAATCCTCAAAAAAAATATTGTTTTTTAGGTGGGTATTTTTTTTAATTTTATTTTTTACAGTTGCATTTTTGCAAAGGTAAAATATTACAATTTATACATAATATAAAGATTGTCATGTATTTGGTGAAAGTTATATATATTTAAGTTTAAAAATATAATTTATATAGAATAAAAATTAGAACAATTGATTTAAACGTTTGACTTTTAAGACAGAAATTTTAACTATGAAAATAATAAATATAAAAAAATATAAAAAATATATGATTATATTAAATTTAGACAGTGGGAGGTCTTGATTACCTTTTATAGTTTATAATGAATGTTTTTGTGTAAAACAAGATATTTGTAGACTACCTAAAAAATGTCGTATATTTACTTTTAACACCATGGATTACCTCATAATATGTGTCCAAGTATGGGTTCCATAGTATTATTTTTACGGGAATTTTAAATAATAATAATATTTAAAAAATTATATTATAGATATTAAAAGTTCGAAAAATATTAAGTACATCTACTTTTTATAAACTGATTAAACTTTATATTTGGTGTACATACAAAAACAAAACGTTATTAAATTTATAAATATATTAAACATTTTAACCATTTAGAATATTGACCATAACATTATTAAATTTTTTGAGTCCTATATCCAATTTATTGTAACATTTTACGTTCTAAATTTATTTCATGCTTTAAAGACTGCAAACTATAAAAAAATATCTCTTTTATTAAGAACAATCATTTTCGAATAAATAAATAATATATATATATATATATATATATATATATATATATATATATATATATATATATATAATCGTGTGTGTGTGTGTGTGTGTGTTTGTTTGTGTTTATGTGTGTTAAATTTGCATTATAATTATATCTAACATACTGATAAATGCACATTTAAAATTTACACGTAACTGATATATGAACTGATATGTATGAATGGTTATTTTTCAGGTTTCAGATATGACACTAAAACCAATCACTAGCAAAGGAGGTCCGTATCGATCCTCTAGACTTTCAAATTAATTGCTTCCTTCGCCAAGAAGATTATAACTGTTCGTCTTTTACTCTTCCACTACAGTTCCTACCACACAAATATTTTCGTATATAAATATTATATTTATACATGTTATGTATTTTTATCGAATAAACCTTCCTTGCGTTTTACTATACTTTGCAATATATACTATCGACTTTATTAATCAGGAAATTGAATAAGAAACTATTATTTTTGGTAACACATAAAAAAAAGTAAATTTATGCACATTCAATGAAGAAATAAGTATTTTACTGTTATAAGTATTTTAAAGAATTAATAAATAGTAGATAGATTTTCTAGTTTAAATTTAGTATATTTATGACTAATAATGAATAGAGTTAAAAACAAATTGAAATATATATATATATATATATATATATATATATATATATATATATATATATATATATATATATATATAATTTAAAGGATTTTCCTAAATATCGAATATTTCATTTGTAGACAACTAATACAAATATAAATGAAACACATTCTTTAGGTTTGTACTTTACATGGGTATTTTTGTAGTATAAATGTATTTATAAATTTATTAGTATTATCTTACTAAATTAATTTGTTCAATCTACGGTATTTTTGGGTCATACATTATAAGTACTGGAAACAGGCGATAAAACACTCACAGAATGTAATAGCAGATATAAATGGTGTGTTTTCTAACGTTCTCCGCTAGGTTTTTCTTCAAACATAATTGATTACATGGTACTTGATGTCATACTCTACCCCTTTGACTAAAACATGAACTCATTACAATTCCTTACCCGTGGCCATCCGTATTGTCTCTTGCTTCGATACGTCAATGTCAAACATAAATTGGTTTCGTCTTTCGTCGATCATTCTTCACTCAATCTCTTTAGATCCCAAATAATTTCGATTCTATTAGTACAACGACTATTTATTTATGTATACCAAGATATTAGCAAGATATTTATATTTTGGGAATATATCTTATACTTGTAGTTTATCACTTAGCAAATACCTCTACACTTACATATACACTCTCACACAAGAGCATGTGCTTTTTTACACACAACTAAAACGAACATAGAAACAGAGACAAAAATACATATATTATTTAAGTTTTAAAGTTATATACATAGTTATCATATACACACAAACACTCCTTTACGCACACATTTTCATAAATCTAGAGATAGAAAGAATTACTTTTAAACATTTTTTAAAGCAATAACCAAGTGGTATATTTAATTTACTTTCGGACTTTATTACGACTTACTTTTTTTTCCATACATACTTTTGAGTTAAAAATAACTAAGAAAATACAGTAAACAACGTGTTTGCTCTCACAATTAATTACTATAGTACTGAAAAATAATTTGTACATTAAATTATAACTGTAATTCATAACATGGTGTACATTTTGTTGTTGTGCAAAACCAATCATATGAATTTTATATTCATATTTTACGCTAGACTTCAAATAATTAGTTAAATTATTTAAGAATTAAAGAAAGAAAAGAAAATATATAGAATAAATAAAGTTTGACAGGTTTATTATTATTAGGGACATTTTCTTAATAAGTAAATGACCTTGAAATTAAAAAAGTTAAACAACAGACGAAACAATAATTTTTGCGATATTGCCAGACTTATACAATGTACATTATGTTATCAAGAAAGCAATTAACATGTGCAACATGTTATCGCCACGGTATTGAGGTTAAATATTATATCTCTTGTTGCCGTACTGATACCATTATTATGTAAATATGTAATTTTATTTCGATAATATGGCTGTAAAGTTTAGGTTATATTTTGTGAATTCATTTACCAACGCAAAAAAAATCTTATTATGCTCGATTTTTGGTTTAGTTTCTCGATTATATGAGAATTAAGTTTATCTATATTGTTACAAGGCTTTGGGTGATAATTTATAATTTTTATAAATATCTTAGTCTATCAAAGATGTTCCTATTCTTTCTGCTAGTAATAAGTTTTTCTAAAATACATGACTTCTTACCGTATATTTTATCGTCTCATTCTTTTAAATTGGGTGTTTTAAAATAATAATAATAATGTTAAACAAAAATAATAATTGGAATTTTTAAATTTTAGAGTTAAATTATGACACAGTAAATAATTAAAAATATATTTAACATTTAAAACAATATACTACACTAAACAGAACTTCATACATTAATATTACACAATGTGATCCAATAGTTTGTGAGTATTGTTCGTATAATGTAGATTAACACCTTAAATACTATCGTTAAATGTAAAAACTTAATTCAATGATTAAATATTAACTGAAAGTAATAGACCGAGATACAAGTTTAAAACATTTAACAGAAGCTACATAGCTTTGTTAACAAACACTGTACTGCAATTTTAACAAATCGGAAAGCTTACAATGAACAATAACTAATGAAGAAAGAGAAAGTCATAAAGTCCCAAATCTTTACGTTAAAATGTTTCTTAAAATGCCTCAATGTTAAATTTAGCTTTTAAAAAGTTTTGACATAAATATTTTACATGTTTTTAGAAATATTTTACCTGAAATTATTTTTTCTTATTATGTTTTATTCATTTCAGAAAACAATGGTCAAGCAAAATAAAAATATTCTTTACGTAATGCTACTGCAGGAAATAACAAAATACATTATTTTTGAAAGAATTTTTTTCAAACAAACATTTCCAATTTGGTTATAGGTACATGCTACGGTAAAAATAAAATCTCGATTATAACAAAAATCAATTTTCATATTTCAAAATTGTATGGATATCTTACAGATTTTTTGTTAACTACCCGATTTTGCCAATTTTTTTAAAATATTTACTACATTTCATAAAAATCTGGTTTGTCTTTTGAATTTAACGTGAGAAATAATGTATTGTCATGCAAATACACTGATACGTAGATAGAATGCAGGGAATAAAAAGTGTTTGTTTTTTATCTGAAACTTATAGAAATTTAGTGATAAAACAATTTGGTTTCCAGAAAAATACAACTTTCATCTATCCTTCGGATTTTTGAGAAAGCAGAGACAAAAATTGTAACTCTTCCATCCATAAACCAATTTTGTTAAAGAGTGTTGTCAAGTCTTTTAACTAAAAAATTGGTTCATCTAATGTAGTTGATAAAAGCCTAATATTGGTTCTGCAGTATAATTGATTTAAAAATAATATTATTTGATAGAGAATAAAGAAGCATAATGCCCATGTTGCGATACAGAAATAAGTTTATTTATATAAAAAATAAAAAAATTTAAAAAAACAATCAAATAACAATAAAACGTGTTCAAACGTGAATATATTACTTAAACAAAGATAAGCGGTACTGTATTTAGACTCCTCTAATACTTTTAAACTGTACACTGTTTAAATAGTTCATACCATTTATCAGAGAAAGGTATATAAATAATGGAGAGAGAGGGAGTATAAAAAGCAACAATTCTGAAGTAATAGGTAATATTATGATAAGTGTTTAAAAATAATATACTAAGTGTAGAGTCACATAATATGGTCAGCTCTTTATTGGTTGTGAAACCATAAGTTGTGTTAAAAAAATGTAAGCCTTGGACTAAACAAGGAAGAGATCCTAACAGATTTGGTATTTGTGTCAACTGATATCATTTAGATTTGCGAGTTAAAAAGTTGCATCAGCTTAATACGTAGTACGTTGACCTCAGTATTTGTAGGTTGTCTGTGTATATAAATGACCCAAAGTTCTATGAAAAAAATTTCTGGCAATGGAACGTTGGTCAGGTAACGTCGCTGTGGTGTCTGGTGCTAGTGGTGGGATTGGGCAGATGGTGGTCAGGACGCTGATGACTCATGGGCTTATCGTGGTAGGCTTTGGAAGGAACGTTGAAAAAATACAGGTAAAATTGGTACTGAATTTGTAGATAGTAGCCTGTGCGTGTGTGTGTGTGTGTGTTTAATTCAAATTTATTTTAACTGTAGTATATATAAATAAAACTATTGATTCGAATTTTATTATATTCAAAATTCCCTAAAAGAAATATCCAGGATTTATTATTTTTTTAAAGATATGTTTTATTTTTTATTAAGTGAGTGATGATTTAAATAATAAAAGTTAACTGACACTACAAATGAAGTACTACAATTCTGCAGTATATTTTTTAACTAGATGTTAAATGCTGTAATTTATCATAAAATAATTTTTATAATGTATTATTAAATTTAACTAACGTAGAGTCCATATTTTGTAGTTTATGTTTGAATATTACAAGGTTTGCATTGATGTTGTTCGAGATGAGGGGGAAGAAGGGGGAATATTTTCATACATTGTGTAAAGTTATGTAAAAGTTTGATCCTCCTTACTAGGCACTCACTTCCGTAGTCAGTTGTTCTGCAGTACTAATGTTTACTTCTACTCTCTCTTTAAATATGATCCTTTCAGATTGAAGTGTAATGGTAGCAGGTTACTCGGGAGTTTAACAAGAAGCGTGCATGATAACGTTAGAGCTCGTTAAAGCACTTGTTTCATTGATTTACCTTTCATATATTATATAATATAGAGCAAGTTATATTATATTATTTGGTAAAAAAAAAAACGATACCCAGCCCTTCGTGGAAATATTTGATTTCCTCTGAATTAAAAAAAAAAAAAATTAATGATGCCTGTTGTCTTTTCAGTTATATGATCCCCGAGAGAGAGAAATAGTGAGAGAGAATTATACGTTGGTGTTGGTATATAATTTGATCATATATATATATACACACATTTTTTTTTCGCCTTTTTTCGAATAACTCAATATTTGGTAGATGTCACTATAAGGAAAGCAAATTAAATTTTAAATTGACTTTAAAGATTCCGATCTAAATTTCTTCCTCTCTTCCCAAAAATTAAAGGTTGAAGGTTATAGATAAACAAATAAAAAACCGTACATTGAACAAGACCTACTTTTTATAAATCAGTCTACAATTTGGTTCAAATTATGGTAAAAAGTGAATAAAAAGTGTCACAGACCAGTGTGATAAATCGTGAATTAGGAAAATTATGGTTAAAGAATATGTTGTTAGATACAAAAACAAATACCCTGATCACAGGACTTTAAATATACTATTGAAATTTTATAACAATTTTTGCTTGGGAATTGTTTTCGGCACAAGCTAAGAAATATTAGGTTTTATTTCAATTCCATCTTTAATACTTATTGTTTATACATTTTTGAAAATATATAATGGAGACCTTTACAAACTTTTATTTCACTTAGGAAATATATAAGTACTGTAATGAATCAGTTTTAAAAATAAATGTTTTTCCCTCCTGTATCAGTGGGTATATTATCGAGGAGATTGCGACGAATGTTTTTGTTTAGTTTTTATGACTATCTTCAGTAATTTTATTGGTAAACTATGTATAATAGTATATTGACAATAAGTACAATGATAAAGAAAGAACTACGACAAAAATACAGACACGTGTGCTTATTCTATATAAAATCAAAATAATAACAATGCATACAAGTAATAATCTATAGAGGCTTAGTAACGAAATTTTAAACTTCACACCAATTACATAACATTTTGAAATATTTTATTTATTTTGTTTATTATAAGGTTAAATATTTTAGTTTCAGAAGAGAAATTTTTTTTTTTTTTTATGTAATAACAAGCAACTTTAATTCACTAAAACCAATCGCTATTGTAAGCTGGCTTACTCTCTACATTTATAAAATTTATATTTATACAACTTAAAAGAATAAGTACTTTTTATCTTAAAATATATTATACGACTCAGTTAAAAATGTACGTATAATCTAAGAAATTATACGTAGAATCTATTGGTTTGGTATTTTATTCTTCCACATATTTATCGTACAGTTCTTTAAATGACCCTAGTGACAGGTCAAACAAATTAAAATCAGTTACAAATTAACCAAAATGTGATAGAAAACTATTTAACCTAGTTTTTTACTACGAAATTCATGAATAGATGTCATCAGAATCAAGATTACATTAGAGTCTGTGTTGCATAACAGTAAAGTTTAGTGGTTGTATAAAAATTGTAAACATTACTCATCGAACTTTGCAATGGAACGTTGGACTGGGAAAGTCGCTGTTATTTCAGGAGCAAGTGGAGGGATAGGGCATGCTCTTACAAGGACTTTGGTTGCACATGGACTTTTAGTGGTTGGGTTCGGAAGGAATATTGAGAAAATCGAGGTAATATAATACTTTCTTTTTTAAGAAACCAGCATTTGTAATATTTAATTTATTAAAATTATTTTTGAAATAAATAAATTCAAATGGTCGGAGTGTTTGAACTGGATACAGGCTCATAAGTCGATAGTCGTTCATGCGGCAGTAAAATAATACAGAAATTAATGTATACAATACAACATACAACCTACAAAACCAAATTACATTTTAAAAAGGAAACTTATTCTAGAACGATCAACTTTTGTTGCAAATTAATAGTCAACAAATGAAATAAAACCAATTTTTACGAAAATCTGTTTTTTTTTTTAAAATAAGACAACTTTAAAGAAACTATTAAGGAAAAATCTTGTTATTTATTCAAGAAGGTTAAACGTATATAGTTTTCAGTGTTAAGTAGATTTAACCTTTGTAAACGCACATGTATAAATTTGTTTCCAGGATTTTAAAATTTGGAAGCTTATCATTGTAAACCGGAAGTTGTACTGGTGTACTGTTAAGCCTAATTGATCTATACAACTCTCTCGTGTTTATGATTAATGAGAGAGAATATGTAGTAATGCAACTCATTACATCAAAAATGGCGGGAAATAAATAATAATTAACATAAGCAGAAAGCCAGAGATAAGCAGTAAGTCAGTTGAAAACTTCGAAATTAGATAAACGTATTTATTTTTTTTAATACTTAACTTATAATAATTGATGGATATAAACATTAATTAAATGTCAGTAAAACTAGACAATCATATTGGTCAGTTGGAAGCTTTAAACCTCGATGAATTAATTTCTCTTTTTAATACTAACTTATAAAAATTGATATCCGAGTTATAAACTTATTTACCTATCTTGCGTTGTTTTGTATCCTTTTTAACTAGATAGACTTGATAGCCGCTTACTCTAATTAAAACAAAACTTAAATATTTTGAAATATGTGCTCACCTAGACTACGCGTGAGCACGAATCGTAATATACAAAATTTATGTAGGAGTGCTAAATACGTATATAAATATCACAATAAACACGTTTTACGATAGAAACACTTCTTCTTCTTCTTTTCTTTATTGTTACGGTAAAGGCCTATTCTTCGTGGCTGAAGACTCATTCAGAGTCTAAAGCTATCGCTTCATAGTCGTTTTGGTCTTCCCATACGCGTCTAAAGTTAGGTGAATTTTCTCGAACAATTTTTACCATTCTAGGGGGGGGGGGAATATGCAGTGTTTTTTTACATATACTAAAAAAATACTTCTCGAATTTCATATAAAAAATAAATTTCAAATTTTCAACCAAGATTTTATGGCAAATAGTAGAGATTACTTTATAGCGTATGTTTGTAGTTGGTTGTTCTTTCACTAACATAGTGCGTTGCGCCATGACCGACAGTACAGATGGTGTGTGTTGATTTAAAAAAAAATAATAAAGTTTTCTCAAACACAATAGAATAAGAAATTCACAACGACATTCTTATTTTTCCAGACTTCTCTAACGATAAATGAGAAGTAAAAGAAAATAATACACAAATTGAGGTTAGTGCAAATATTTAGTTTTATTAGTTTAAAATAATAGAAATAAATAGAACACATATGTAGTAATTGTGAGACGCAGAATGACAGCGAGTAGATGCAGACATATAGTTGCACATAATATATAGCATGTTATGAAAAACGTAAACTCGTTCAGTTGTATACGGATATGAGAAAGTTGGTAAGTTGAGTTTCAACTGTATGGCAGAAAATGTTACACAGTTGGTTAAACAATAAACTACCAAAAATAATATTTAATTAGAGTAATTTTAAAGTTTAAAAATGGTGTTGTAAAAAAAACACAATACTTTATAATTGTTTGTTAAATTGTACTTTCTGTATTAAGTACTTGTGAGAAAATTATGTTTTGTGGGAAACAAAAATTAACTATTATAAAGTCCGACTAGTTATCAGTATCATATGTGATATTTTTGTACAGCCTAAACAGTTTGATTGTTTTATATGAAATTATCATTATCCCTTAAAACTTTTGTCGCTATTTCGATTTTAAAAATATTACTGTGAATTAACTAGGTCAACTAAAAAATGTATAAAACCGAACACAGAAGAGATTTACGCTTATAATAGAAATTTAAAAAATATTGAAATTAACTGACGGCTAAGGTTTAGGTTTATTTTTAAAATTAGTTGCAATACACAATTGATTTATACGGTTGTTTGCCATTCGTATAAGATATAACGTCATATTTTTATACAAAGGATTAAAACGTTCAGATGTATTTAAAAATATTTACTTATAAGAGGTTGTATAAGGTTGTTTTCATTACTTGACTAATAACTTCTTACTGGGAATTTTTGTAGAGATATTAAAAAATACTTGGGGGTTTATAATGCACAAGAATTATTGAATCCTCAGCTGCTCACTGAGGAGGTAGCCTTGCTAAATTTATTCCTTTCTTCATCTAATATTGTGTTAAATTCCACTCTTTTTCTTTTTCATCGGCTATCTCTTGACCAACTATTATTCCCATTCGTCCATAACGCGATCATTTATACGGTTACTTTTCTTACACTTTTCATTCCAAAATGTAAACATATAAAATAAATAATGAAATGAAGGTTAATCCGACTACAGTGCAAGATGATTATATCCGTCGATGATATTAGAATGTGTATGTTATTATTTGGTTTTAGTTTAGTATTGTTGATTTAATCAGGAAGAGCATTTGATACTCTGTTTTTGTTTAGTAGTTAATTATAACTAGAATCGATTTTCGGGGAGAAAAAAAACTACAAAATATATTAATATACAGCATAATATATAATTACTTAAAGGTTACCAATACTGGTTATGAAACGATAAAAAATTTCCAACGTAACAAATTAGGAATTGCGACAAATTGTCTCAGAAATTTGCTTAGTACATTAATAATGACAAAATTATTTGAATATCCAATGAAATTTAATACATATAAACTTGCCTTTGTAGCAACTTTGATTTTTAATGTGTGTGTCCCCATCTGATATGGAGGCACGAGTGCTTCCACTTCTAATATTTTTGTTATCAGACGGTGATAAAAAACTAAACGATAAGAGAGACGGGTCCAGATTAACTTTCAATAAACGTAAGCATATGTTAGTTATTTCTTAGGTCTTGAACGAGTAGTTACAGATACTCAGTTCAATGTTAGAATGTTTGGTGTTATCTTATATTTATATAAGTTCCTCACAGACAAGCGAATAAATAATCTTTTAGATAAAACAAACTGAGAAGTAGCTGAGAGACGCAGAGTTTCAGTTGACAACTTTAAATTATTATATTAATTGCATTAATATTGCAAGTTGTTTCTTCAGATTAATATGGATCGTTGGATCGGAAAAGTTGCAATTGTCACTGGAGCTAATGGAAGCATTGGGGGGAATATAACGAGGGCGTTTGTAGAGAAAGGTCTAACTGTAGTTGGTATTGATATTAACCAAGAGCAATGTGAGGTTTGTAAATAGTACTTAATTAATAACTTTCCTAATATGTAATCTAAAGCGTGCAAACTTTCATAATAATTTTAGACTTAGTTCCTTTTACATACAAATTAATACTATTGAATTTCTTTTATGATTAAATATTTATGAACCCAGTTATGTGGTTCTTAAAAAAGACTTTCAGTGGTATAAAATAGTTATACGATTTCTTTGACAGAACGTTTAGATTGTATCTATAGGAACCATATTTCCAAAGAAACAATATATTTGTTTTGGACTTGGTACATCAGTAAAATATTTGCAATATTTCTCATGAACTATAAAATCATTTATTGTAAATACTTTGACAGTTTTGAATTTTAAACTGTCCTTATGAATGCAAGAGTTTTACCAACGATTACACACTTTGTTTTTGAAACAGATATTATACTAAATAAATGTTAATGTATAAAAGAAACTGACCAAAATACAACACATAAATCGCAATAATTCAAACTGTTATTACCTTGACAAAGGAAAATATTAAAACGTCTGAATGATATTCTGAATCATTCTGTATTTGAAACGTATTTTTACAAAAAAAAAGAAATTCCAATCTTATTTAAAAGTGTAAAAGAAAAAGAAAATTTCAAAAAAAATCATCTTCAGAGAGTCAAGTACGTTTATAATATAATTACTCTGAACAGACAAATTTAAAGAGCTTGTTAAATTTCGTTGGACAACATGATATATGTCTTTTGTGTTAAATTGGGATTTAAATAACAGTTTATGAACAATAAGTACAACTAAGTATAAACATATACATATACACGTATGATACAATGTTTTCTGTATTCCCTAAAATGTAATCAGAATTATTTATGCTAATTAAAGGAAATTTAGTTTTTAATAGTACTATACATATATTTACTTATTAACGTTTGATTTTGATAAAAGGAGAAATGCAGTTTTTATTTTCTCATGTACATCAAATTTTATGTTTGGTGCTCATTTTTGTTGCGCCAATTACCACGCAATATTCCACCAACATTAATATTGGTAGCTCGATTATAGTTCTAGAAGTCATTACGAATATCCATACTTATACAGGCACTGAAAGTTGATCAATTAATTTTTCTGGACTTAGTTACCCTGAAAACAGAGTTAATTTTTACAAAATAAAATTTATATATATATATATATATATATATATATATATATATATATATATATATATATATAACAAGATTTATATTACTATCACAGTCATATCTGTTACTATTTGCGAAATAGAAAATAACATAAAATACAACTTAAACAGAAAACTAATTTGCCATACTTATTTTTATACATAATAATAATGCATGCGACTACATTAATAATGTTAACTGACATTTAAAATCGGAACTAGACTACTTGTGAAATTCTTAATGTTACTAAATCATAGGGTTCACATGGCGGTTGGAGAGGAAACTCAAACAATGAGGACGCCATGACATTGTTTTAACCAATAAGAAATGAAATTTATTTAGTTTTCATTGCACACACCGTCTGTCCATCTCAAGTCCAATCAATACCAAAGGCTTCTATTTAAGAGAAGCCCTAAGTGCTTCTTGTTATGGGAGATTTGTTTCTAAGCCATAGTAAAAGGCGTACTTAATGGCGAGAGTTTGTTACAAGTCCATTTATTATAAGTCCCAGTTAATCTCATATTTTTTTTTATTTGGTTATGATGATTTTCATTCTTCAATAGTCTTATGAGTATAAAATCTAGACATTATTCATATTTCAAAAAGAAGTGGTTTTAAAACATCTATGAACTGAAAGGATTTTAAAATCGTTTTACAACATTCCACAATATTAAAGATGTGTTGTTGCTAAACAATATCAATTCGAATAGAAAATAGTATAAATGTGTAAAATAACCAACCTAGGAATGTGCAAAGTTAGTGATATTTTAATAGTTCAAACCGTTATCAAATGTTTACTAGAAATTGTTCCAAATATTGATATGTATCAAACAATATCTTAAAAGAAATTTGTATTTATCCTATTTGTTTTAATTAGGTATTAGCGACGATAACGTACATACAAAAATTGTTTTTGCTTTGAACGATGGGAAATACAAAGATAAGCAGTTTCATTCCGCCTTCCAAAAAGGGGAATATTCATTTTGTTTGGAAATTCCAGAAGAAACATTAAAAATATGGGTCATTTAATGGAAGAGTATACAAATGAGCTAAATTATTAGTATTTTAAAGATTTCATAAAATAAACTAATAATTTTAAAAATAAAATAAAACAATTTCCATTTAAATATTTTTTTTTTCTATCCATTGTGTAAAATTGAACATCAATTGTAATTATAAACTTACCATTCTTCATAACTCAGTGTTCATAAAACTGAAACACAGAATTCCATGACCAGTACCTCAAAATTTACATCTTTGAAGTATAGTTTTCTCTCAAAGTAATTCCTCGGAAGTCGGCAACGCTTCCTAGATACAAGGACTTTTAATTTTCTATTTACATTGTCTACAGATAGCAGTTTATAACTAAGTTTACTTCGGCGCGGTTTCCAAGTACTTAACATGATATACTGAATGTTCATTTCCCTTCCTCGAGGCAGTGGCCGTAGCTTGTGGTGAATGTTTTATTGCTCTACTACGCCTGTAACATGTACTTCAGGGCTATTTCCTCTCCTAAACTTTCAACTTCATCGTATGCGAATATTGTATTAATATTGTTACATTTTACATTCATTTGCCCTTACGTTTTCGCAACTTAGCACTTTATATCATCGTATAATTTTCGTTAAATAATACTTTTGTATTTCCAGGAAAACTAATATTAATGCATCACTTGTTGTTTCTGTCCTGGTTTCTTTTAATTTTACAAGCTAGCACCTAGAAATATTTCCTTGACTCTGAAACACACTAAAAGATGATCCTTAATATTGTGTTTAATTTAATTCAGATGAATACATTTTTGTAAAGTAAATAGGACTATTACAAAATTTGTACAAATAAAACATAATTATTAAGTTACTTTTCTTAAAATTTAAAAATAAATAGTTTTATTAAGAATTACATATAACACTTCTGGAGACTGTAGTGCACATAATGGTCTTCAACTATGTATTTGAGAACGCAGTATAGTAGAAATAATAAATAAATTATATCATATTTTTTATAATAATATTTTAACTATATTTATTTATTTATTTATATCTATAAATGTTTATATTTTATAAAATATGATAATAAATGTATTACTTTCTTGGAACTAAAGCCGATGAATCTTGAATTTAATTTTTTATGTACAGAACTTAGCTAAGGAATTACAGCACTCTAAGGGAAAGCTATATCCAATGAAAGTAGACCTAAGGAAGGAAGATGAAATCGTCGCGGCATTTCACTGGGTTGACCAACATCTTGGAGCAATAAATGTACTAATTAACAACGCAGGGGTTTCTTGTAGAACACGTGTTCTAGGTTAGTTAAGCGGTTAAATCTTTACATTTCATAAGGAATTATTTTAAGTTACTAATATACACTAATTTATTTAAACACTAATTTTTATCTAAAGACAATTAGTTGAATTTACAATTGATATTTAATCTCATTGTAGTAGCCCACAGATTAGTGTAAAATTAATTATGTAACAAATATATGTCAAATAATAATTCTTTTTATTCAGGCATCTCTTACTTTATACCTATTGATATTTCAGGCAATAATTGCCTATCTTCAGTATAATAAAAACAATTAACGAAAACATTTAAACAAAACACAAAAAGTCATATTAATACTTGTGGAAGCTGTAAGTAGTTTACATAAATATTGAACTTAGTTTCAAATCTCGTTTTTTACGACGTTCACGTCTAAGCGGCTAGCTGACACTGAAATATGTTCTGTCGTCCATTTTCTTAATTCCGTTTATTCAATGTGGGCGGACTTTGTGTTCAACGACATTGTCGAAAATTATACTTGACTGAAGGCGAGTTAATTATTGAATAAATACGCGGCATGGCACTTTGTTGGCCTATTTTTCAAACTCTTCGATATCGTTCATGTACCTTATATTTGAACACATGGCAACTACTTTCAGTTTAACAGTGAAAAACTCTAACAGTTTGTAATCCAAAATGATGGTTTATTCATGGGTTTGCCATTTTCCGGTATCGTTTCAAAAATATTTCTCAACTACATAGAAATCACTTTCTTATAGTCAGAGTCAAATCGAGATACACGCAATATAATAACATACCTTAGGTGCGCAGATGACACCATCTTTTATTCAACTGGAGTAATTAGAAGACTACATTTTGTGAACAAAAACGTAAATAATTTGCACCCTGATCTCATACTTTCACCAGAGAATTAACTCTCTCGCCTATACCATATCAAAAATCAATACGATATTAAATTCGTAATATACAGGAAACTTACATCAACAGATCAGCATCTTCCTGAGCAGAAGTTAACAGCATACAAGAGTTACTTTTAACCATCCCTATGACTGTCGAAGGTTACTACAAGCAATTAAATACATCGCACTGGTTAAAGGTTTGACAAATAAATAACAATTCTCAATTATTCTGGTATCACCTTCATTGTACGAGTACTTAATACATCGATCATAATAATTGATTCACATTTAGTGCGTGCAGAGTAGTATAGGAGGACTTGAAGACGTACAGTCCATCGAATGATAACGCCGATTCAGAAAAACCGTGTGGCAAGCAAATATGTTCGTCTCGGCAGCTATTTTAAGCTCGGACAACCCTGGCGTCTTCGTTGTGAAAAATGAGCTTAATATCTTACTTGAACTAGCCGCAGAAGGAGCATCCTTGTGTTTTTCTTGTCTATAAAGTCTTTAATTTCAGAACGGTTACCGTTTGCAATTGAAAAAATAGACGTACACAACACTTTCTTTTCAATTTCATTTTTACAAATAAAAGGAAAGTCCGTGTTTTAGAGTGTCGCAAAAGTTGCAACACTAAAGTTTATGAATTTGAATAACTACACGACAAGTTTTTAAACAGGATTAAATATGTAAAAACCAAGAGAAACAATAACATGAACTAAACAATAACACCTCGTTATCACAATGTGTGTCTACAGTCTAAAACTAACTAGACAACTACAGTCAAGTCACGTGACGCCCTAATGACATTCTAGCACACATGATATCCCCTAAAATATTATTTGTTCAGTTTGTAATAAATGTAATTGACAAAACTACCAATTCGAATTGTATTCTTTATTTCTAGATCTCAAGCAAAACTAGGATAAAGCAGTTAAAAGTACATTAATATGCACCCTTTGTTGAATTCTGTTATTAAGACAAAACAAGTAACAAGCTTTAAACATAGCAATAAGTGTTAAAATCTGTGGCAATAAAATATAAATAAATATCGTAAAAATTAATTTTAACTGTTATGGTAATACTTCATATAGTAAAAACTAGAACACATTATACCAACATTTGTTCATCAAATGCAATTGTATGATTTACGACTACGTTAATTTGATTTACGTTTGTGTTATACGTCGTCCACAGATGGAGACATAGAGAAGTGGAGGCAGATGTTCGATGTGAATGTTTTCGCACTAGGAATCTGTTGTAGAGAAGCTGTCAAATCTATGAAAGCTCACAAAGTCACAGATGCTCAAATCATAAACATCAACAGGTAAGTTTTAAATAATTAATATTTTACTTGTTGCAACAGTTAGAAGTATTCAACAGTGTAAAATAGAAAGATTATTTTAAATACAGTTGAGTTGAAAGAACAACCTAATTACTTAGTTGGTTTAACAAAATTAAATTTAAAAATTAAAAGCTGCCCTTATTCTTAACAACCCGGCTGAAACTAAAGGCAAGTGTGTAATATTACTGTATATAAATTTTGTCTCTTGTTGATTGGACATGAATTTACTTAAATTGAAGTTGAAGAAACGAACATTTTTGTATCTCTATATTCTCACATGTGAACATACGAAGCAAAGTCGAACAAAAGTTGTCGAATCAGTATAAAATCAAAACGAACCGTGTATGTTGGCTTAAAAATTGAATATCTTAAAATTGTCTGGAAGGGACAAAATAATATATAAAAGTATGTGAAGGAATACGACATATTAATAATCGTATTTTTCAAGAATAATTGAGAAAACACCAAAACTTACTTCCAGTATCATTAAAAAAAACAGTAGACAGAGTTTCATTATTTGTATTTATCAAGTTACTAGCAGGATGGAGCTTTCTTTTAGGTTCGGTTAGTGTCCAGCTATACGACAATAACCTTCTGGAAAAGAAAACACTACTATCTATTCGAGGTTAAATATGGATAAAGTTTTTAATTTATCTCATCTTAAACTCAAAAAACACCTTAAAATTACTAGTCTGTAAATTACGAAGTTATCCAAATCGTTAAAATAAACCAGTATTTTGAGTTACTTAAAATATGCCAAATTACTGTTTAGATGGTAAATTGCAAGTTTAGATGGACGAAAACCATCCCAAAAAAGCACTTTATTCTGGTTCAGAGACAAATTAAAAATGATAAGAGTTCTGTTCAACACGTAAATAAGAAAATCATAACCAATGTAGGCTAGTATTTCGAACATTAAAGGGGAGTATAATGAATTATTATTTTGTATGAGTTGACAAATTTAACTCTGTATGAGTTGTTTTGTTTAGCGTCACAGGACATGTGATGAGCAGCTTGTTAAGTCAAGCGATTTACTCTTCTACAAAACATGTCATCACTGTCTTAACCGAAGCTTTGCGCAGAGAGCTGGTGGAGGCGAAATCAACAATTAAAATATCAGTAAGTAAATGGATAGGTATATGAAAATTACAATTTGTCGGTCTAATCATAATTGTTTTTTTAAATATATAAGTTTTAAATTGTTTCTCACATTGTTTATGGTGCTATAATAATTACTTACTGTATCTATCAATATGTTGTAAAGACAAAATAAAACCAATATTTTTATTGAGCAAACCCAACTTTAAAAAATCTTTTGTTCATTATCGTTTAAAAATAGATTCAATGTTTAACTGGTCAAATCATAATTTAAATAATTAATTAAAAATCTTAACGAACATCGGTAATAATCTGTCATATTAACTTTTATAGTCATATAAACGCTTTCCTTAAGTAGGCCTAATTTATAATGTTTCTTCTACTATGTTCCTTAATCATACGTCTGCATTGGTTAATCTATAACGTATCCCCTACGTATGGTTTTATTATCATACTTTAGGCTTTATCTTGTTTGTTATAATTTGGATTAATAATTTCTTTTTGTCATTTTAACTATTTTGTTGTTAAAAAATTATTATTATTATTTATATGTTATTGATTTTGTCTAACAGTTTAAAACTATAGTTTACAATTTTTTTATTGTAAATGAGTATCGTGCATTGGTTTTCAAAATAAATTGCACACAGATTTCAATAAAAATTAATTTTGAAACTCGTCAAAGAAATTTAAATCATTTATGAACTGTCTTTCATCTTCAAGTCTTCATGTTCATTCCGAGAATGAGATATCCCTTTCATTGTACTTTAACTGAGCTGCACAATTGAACAACGTAATCAGTAGGTTTAAACAAAAAAACTGTTTAATAACGAGAAGTGAATAATTATTAGATGCAAACACTTTAAGATTGGGTTTTAATTTTTTTTTTAGTTAATAATTTATTTATTTAAACTTGAAACTAAAGTTTGTTTCTTGTCTATTACCTACTGTAACTTTCAATGTTGGCTTAAAGTAATAATTTAAAAACTGTATTTTATCTCACGGTTTAAAAATAAAGAATAAAGCGCGCGTAGTGTACAGACAATGACGTAGGCATACACTATGTTGAGAAAAATGAAAGGAATAGATTTTTATATGCTTATATTGCGATAAAAGGAGAGGCAACTAATCCTATAGCTAGTTATTTAGTGAATTTGACGTCTGTAAACAAAAAGATAAAACAAAAAATTGTTAGTTGCGAACTTTCCATTGCAAATACCAAATAATCTTATTTTTTTATTTATTTTAAATTTAGAATCAAGACAATTAACTTACATTTAAAACATTTATAATCCTAATTGTTGATTAGCATTGATACCTTCAAATGTATAAGACAATTAAGACTATACAAATTTAAAAAAGTTATAATATTTAAAAAAAAATGTTTGTACGAACAAATCAACTATAGTGTTTAACGAGTCAGGAGATTTATTATCATATTATCTTACTTGACCTACAAAAAAACATGTTTTACGTGACGTTCCTCATTTGTCAGGATAAAAATAAATAAAAAAGTACATTTTATTCGTAGTGTCATTACTATTTGGGCTTTTTGCCAATTTAAATGTAATAGGGTAAACATGTCGAATGATACTGCCCAATTAATAACTTACGTTTGGCAAATTCACCTTTTGAACACAACTCAAATATAAAATGTTTATTTTTGTGAAGAATACTAAATATATACAACTTTTTCCTCAGAGCGTGAGTCCAGGTCGGGTTTTCACAGAGATGATAGCTCCGAAGGGCGTAGTTCAGGCTTCAGATCGCGGACCTCTACTTAACCCTGCTGCTATTGCTGATGCTGTTATCTACGTACTCTCAACGCCACAAGAAGTTCAGGTAAACATGAATTGTGTTTCGTCGTATTTCACCAAACATTTAAACATTTTATTTAGACTTAGTACGAAGTGCAAGATAAGTATGTTTTTAGAACATACAATCTATCTGCAGTTATCATGTGTATGCACGGTAGCAAACATTTGAATTAGCAAAAATAGACTTTTGTATAAAACCAAACAAAACAAAATTGATATTTTTTTACAAATCGTTCATAAATTCAATCAAAACTTGTAGTTTTTAATTCGGAATGTGATGGTATTTACCTCCTCAAAAATTCCTTGAATATTAGGCATGTTTTGTCGAAATTATATTTATATAAGCACAGACCTCCCATGGTCATTCGATATTTGATACTTTTATGAACTGTCAGGAATGGGGTACCGATTAGAGCGTGCCTTTTAAGACCGTAAGTGAATGCTGAGCTACGATGTAAATCAGTGTTTAAAAAAATTCATTAAATCTGTTAAAAGGCATGACAATGTAGAATACATATTTCGATGGTACCTGTCTTTATGGTTAATTTGTAAATAACATTATGTTAGTGGGTATATCAATCAATATTTTTATTATGTTCTCCATGCGTTATAAATACACACTAATTACATGTAACAAATAAATATTAGTTTACATAATATTACTAAACTATTGTGTTTCTCTCCTTTCTATCTAAAATACTATTTTGTTCACAGGTTTCTGAAATCATCGTCCGACCAGTAGGGGACCTAACACATAAGACACCAAATCAAGTAGTTTAATTTAATGAGATACTAATCGTCATACGTTATTCATTTTTTTGTAAATAATTCATCTTAATATAGTAATTTAAATCATACTTTTTTATTAAGACTGTATATTACTATAATTTGTAAATATAAAAATAAGTTATTAAAAAATCTGGATGTTTTTCAATTTCTTAAACATATAGATATTTTCTGGATCATTCATTGAAAGGAACTCCATTCAAGTTAGTTACAATTTAGTTTCTAAGAGGCCTGGAACCACAATAGATATTCTTAACTCTATCACACAATGAGAAGGTGGAAATTAAGTTAATAAAGCAAAATGCGTACTTTAATAGAACTAGTACAGGCTAAACTATCGGCATACATATATTTTACATTGTAAATCTGATTTACAGAGGGGGATTAAGAGAAATTAAAATTTTAATCGTGGAGTATTTCAGATTTTAACCGCTGAAAAGCCATTTCTACTGGAGGCGTTAAAAAAATCACATATATGAATAAAATTTTAAAAATTAAATAAAAAGGTATTTGAAGAAAATTACTATATGTATGTTAATTTTTAAAATATTTTAATCATTTAATTTTAAAATTACCAATAATTCTCCATTGTTCAAAAGAAAAGTAAATCTATATGATACTTATATCAAATACTCTACATAATAAATCAAATTAAATACTTAGTAGAAGTGAACATTTATGTATATCCCTACAAAAAATTATTTAAAAAAAGTCATAAGTTACCTTTAACCGCCATTCAAGTACTTGTTCATATTTTACGTAAAATTAAGTGAAAACCAGAATCTCTACTTTGAAATGAAAATGAAACATTGTACCATTTTGTTTTTAAAGTTACGCTAAGAACACGTTTTGTTACAATATTACGTATTGTTGAAAATATATTGAATACAAAGATTAAAAGAGAATAATTTCGGTATGTAACTAATGTGCACATTTAGCATGAAAAGAAAATATTCATAAAAATAATCTTAAATAGATATTTGTTTTAAAATGGATTTTTAAGTGTAAAGACATTTATTTGTGAAGATTGTAAAAGTAAGTGACTTTCTTCACATAAAAGATTCGTAATTTAAAATTAAAATATAAATTTAGACGAACTTCCTTAAATCGTTCCTTATTCTCTATTAAGTGTTTCCCGTGCACTTTCTCCGCTATACCTATTTACTTCCAAACCTACTCAGCGAAACCAATGAGAGCCAGGCAATTAAAAGCCAGTAACGAGCTCTGTCCTAATTTATTGATTGAAGTAGTGACCTCGTCAATGAATTAATTGCTTCGATGGAGTTTGCTGTAAAACATATTAAGGAACTCAATTTCTTTTTTACGTTATTATAAAATCGCTATAAAAGTAGATAAATAATTTATTTTGTTCAATTTAAATGTGGATACTAATTCAGGCACATGAGTGTGTGTATGTACAATGTGCAATTAAAAAGTGTAGGCTACCTAAGAAAACACTAAAATTTAAAAAAGACAAATATTAATTTTTGAATTTTTAAAGAAATACGATATTTAAGATGGTGTGGTATTATAAGGAAGATGAAAATACATTATTGATTCGAACGTTAATAATTTATTATTATTATATATTTTATTATTAAAACAAAATTATTTCATGGTGAAAATGAATGGTTTATTTTACAGCTTGAAATTTTTGTACAGTAAATTTACGTACTTTATTCCCTGAATTAAATGAATATAAATTCACAAAATTTAAATATATAGAAAATAAGTAAAACGTGCAACGACCGACATATATGAAAAAGACATAATTGTTGAAACAGTTGAACATATAAAATTTCAATATGTTATCCCTTGTATTTATAAAGAAAACTGCAGTCTTAAAAGCCAAGATCATTCGTCTGTCGTTAAAATCGTGTAACACTAGTTTATTAGGAATAACTATACGAAATTGTTGAAAATAGATCATTCCATTTAAAAAAATTACTACAGAAACAAAATTACATTCAGACAAATAGTTTCAAACTCTGTTGATCTACATAAACATGTCTGACATTGAACACAATACAGTATGTATTATATATATATATATATATATATATATATATATATATATATATATATATATTCTGTGGTATTATATATATTCTGTTGTTCTAACACAATTTTATATTCTGGTTTAGAAAATGTGGTATCTGAAAATGTATGTTTAACAACATAAATTTAGAAAAGAAAACAATCTGATTTATCTTTAGTGGATGACATTTTGTTCAATAAGTCGGTGTTTGTTAACTGATTTTTGTAGTTTTAGGAGGTAGTGATCAAGCGATATATCTGAAATTTTGGTGATGTGCAAATGTTTCAAACTGTTATGTCAAGCCTCATGTAGACAAAAATAAGTCCTCTATTTGTTCACCACAAAACCCTAAAATTACTTCCATTGGCTGGGTACATATCTCTGAATGAAAATTAGATGGAAATTCATTTTGGTTGATTTTGAAATATTGTGACTACGTCCATGGTTCTTGTTCACTTGAAATCACAGAAGTCACATTTTTACAGAATCTGGACAGGATAAATTAGAGGAAATAGATAAAAAAATATAATATTTAAAAAAATCTAAATTGCCTGTTTTGTTTCATGAGTGGTAGCTCCAAATTTTGAAATTTAAACATAATAATAAGCCACAATGTATAAGTTAATGTCAAAGTATTGTTATTTTTAAAGACAAAAATTAGTGCCCTAACAATTATTATTTAATTACTTTCTTTGCCTTTAGTTTACTGAGTTGAGAGTTCGTCCTCTTGGAGCCAAGTTACAAGTTGCACAAAAATCCACCAGAACAGGTTTAAGATTTATATACTGTATATATCTTCCTAGTAAATATACTTTCTGTTTGCATAGTAGGATTCAATCAGAAAAAAAATATTAGAAAAAAGAATCAACATAACGTAATAAATTTAGAAATATTTGATTAATCACATTAAAAGCTTTGTTTGTAGTTTTGGAGCGCGAATAACGTGGTAGTCGGAAATTAAGAGAGACGCTACAGCAAGCTAAGCGGCCAGTTCCCTTTTAGTGCCGCTACGGTTTGGTCACTCGCGACAAACATGATTTTTTTTTTTTTCTGTTCTTTATTTTTTAATTTTAGAATCTTTCAATTTCTTAAATGAGGGGTTGTAGGTTTTCTTTCTCAACAGATGTAAACATTAATTTATAAACATAATATGTAAAATTGCTTTATCATCAGTAATTTAGAAATCTTAAAAAAAAAAAAAAAAAAATTAATTTTAAACTTTCGTTGTTCTTGACTTTTCGCCTAAATATTACGATCGCGCCGATCCATCCTGATCACTGAACTGCCAGATGGGAATTCCTGGATCCTAGGGGTTTGTGATTCCTAGGGGTTTGTGGCTGCAAAACAGCTAGTGGCGTCACGTATAGCGTAAAAGAAAAAAAGAAATAAATGTAAAGTATTGTTAACAGTTATATATTGAAAAAAACTTATTATTTTATACACACTTTTGAAAATCTGAATCTCATTTAATGCAGAATAATTGCTTACTTATAAAGAAACAAATACATAGCTTACTTTAAAGTTGGCTGATCACGCTTTGCTAAAACAATGACTTCGGCCTTGGGCCTTGTATTCAATTTGATGAAATATACTTCATAGTTCAGTCTTCGGCCTTTAATTTAGTTTATTTTATTTGAAATTGAGTACTAAATACAAAGAACATAAATGTCATAAAATTCTATATAAATATAAACATCTCAAGATTATTGTGGAGTAGTTGAGCATAGTCGTGAAACATTATTAAATTCAAACACAACAAGTTGAAAAACATAGATAATATGATTTAATGTTTTTTGTTACTTAATTTTCTTATTTTTATACTCATTAGACGAATGAGAACTGAGGACCAAAAAACCAACTTCCCTAACTGAAAAGGAAACCCCGTAAACCTGGAGTGTTCCAAGACAATGCAACTACTTCTTTCGAGAAATTATCGAAAATATTTTATAATTAAATTTTTTCCCTTAGCCTTCTACATTCTTTGCTAGTATCCTTTCCGACTTATACCCTTAACGCATTATAATTTTTGATTAGTTTCTATATATCATATATGATTTTTTAGAATAATCAATATTCTAATTTTCAGAGTGGATTCCTAAAAAACGTGTTTTAAAATCGTTGTTTTGTGTTTACTTAAAACAACTCAGATGTCTCGAAGTTTAGAGTTTAGTATACTAAACCTATTGTTTAGTATACTTCTTCACACTAAATTGACAATAAATAACAATTGAAACCTAACATATGTTTTAGTGATCAAACATTTGTGGAGTGAAAGAGGAAAAGTATGTGATATTCTAAATATTTATTAATGTTTTGTAATTATAAATTAAAATATTTCTAGAGGGACTTTCCTGAAATATTCTCTACTTCCTGTCAAGTGTTTTCCGTGCATTTTCTCCCTTTATACTACCATGCCTACTCAGCGAAACTCATAGAGGGGGCAGGTAATTAAAAGCCAGTAACGAGCTCTGTCCTATTTGATTGAAATTGCAACCTAGTGAGCGAATTGATTGCTTCAATAAAGTTTACCGTGAAACATGGTAATAAACGCTATTTCATTTGTTATCTTATTGAAATGTTAATATACTAATTTTATTCTATTTTTTATTTAGAGGAAATACCTCTCTCTCAACATCGCCTTATGGAAAAAGGAAAAAAAAAGCACAAAATAAAGGTCCCGAACTGTGGAATACTCTAATAGCATTAAGATCGGAAAAGAAGAAAAGATGGTTAACCTATAGGAAAGATGAAAGATAAAGATATGTATCGTGAAAAATATGTAGCTCCATATAGGTTCCCTCGGGATTACCTCACCCGTACTCACTAAAGTGAGTCCCTGAGGGTTTATATTCCTAATGTAAACACAAATAAATTTAAATTAATGTGTAAATAAATATTGAACTTGACTTGTGAGATAATATTAGATAGAAAAAAATCTTGAACACAATATCTCACAAACATTACGTTTTTTTAATCAAACACGTTTTAACGACATTGTCGCTATCCTCAATGATACATGAGCTGCATTACCAAAACTATAACTTTTTATATGCCAAGTTATAGTTTTGGTATTGTAGCATATGTATCACTGACGATGGCGGCTTCGTCGTTGAAAAGCTTTTGATTAAATAAACGTCATTTTGTGAGATCTTGTGTTCGAGTTTTTTTTTTAAATGAAATATATATGTTTATATATGTATTATAAAAATACCAATTTCAATAGTTGCACCTTTAAAGGATACAGGTGTCAACTATACACGTTTAATATAAAGTATATTTTAAGTTATTAGCATGTAAGCCAACACAGGAGTGGTCAAACTTGTATAATTTGACATCTCAATAACATATACAAATTATTTTTGCATGCAATATCGACTAATTTTAACCATAACGGTATATCTTATTTTACATATTTCTTACTTATCAACCTTTAGGCTAACCTGTATCGTTTTAACTTTTGAAATTTGAAGGAGAAATGGTTTTATAAAATCCGAAACGCTAGAAGTATCAACCTATACAGTTCACGTTTCATAACACATATTTCGAACGATACGTGTCAAAACGTGTCCTCTTTAAGCATTGTATTAGGTGAGTATTGGCGATTTTTAATATACTCTTTCTTATTCAGTCAGTTATGAATTAGGATATTTATATTAATCTTAACAAATTAGTATTTAGTATAAACAAAATCACCATATATATATATATATATTCTTGCTTCCATTATAGCCTTATTCAACTACTATTTTTAATTCATTAATTATTAATAAACATATTTGTTTTTCTTAATAGAAAATTTTTGCTCAAACTATACTTGAAGATGCCTGATGTTGGGGTGAAACAGCTGTAGTAACAATAAAAATGACAAAACCACTTTAGACAAAGGAAAAAAAAGGTATGTTCACAAATTATTTAATTGTTTTTCTTCACTTTCTTGCGTAGTGAAAAAAGGTATCCGATGATTCAAAAAATCAATAAAATGTTTTCGCTTAAATATATGCCTATGTTATATTGTCTAAGCTAAAAAAACAAATAGTATTGGACATTATGTTTGTCTGACGTATGTGCTACGTAATAGAGTTCAATGAAATGAAGGTATTTCGTTCATATTATAAAGTTATTTAAATATTGTTTTGATAACTCTCTGTTTCAGATAGCCAATAACTTACGATATTTTCAAAATAGTATGAATGAAGTCGAAACAGGATTATAGTCGCTATATCCCTGTAAAAGCCAGTTGGAATTTAAGATCAAGAAATAACAATAATTTACCCAAAAGTTGCAATAAAAGACGTAATTTCTCAAACCAGCGCAACCGGTTTTGCAGATATGTGAAGAGTAATGACCTACTCTACCTAAATAAACGTTTAGAAGAAGGAATTGTTTTACCAACATTTCAGACACTACAGGTAATATAAATGTCACGATTATGTTTTAACTGACCTGTACAAAATAATGCATCCTTAATTACAATTGATTTCAGTGGTAAGTCTTCCTCCCTCCCTCCATACTTATGATTTTGAGAAACAAATACTGTGAAAATGTGTAGAATTGTGTACAATTTAAAAATAGACTTTTATCACGGTTATTATCACAATATTAAAACAAATGTAGAATTTTGGAAAAAAAAATTAAATACGGAAATACAATAAAATTTAACTTTCTTGATAGCTGGTCAACCTAACCACATAAGAGATTATATTACAATCATATGCAAATTGAACAAGCTTTGATCAGTTATCAAACCTATTCGAAATTAGAATTAGTATAATAACATTTTATAACAGACTTAATATCGAATTTAAAGTATTAAAAAAGATTAAATATATAATTAGAAAATATAAGCTACACAAGATGTAAAAATCTAAATTATATACATCAGTACGGTACCGTGATATTCCGAGAACAATTCCCATGTTAGTGTTATCTCGTGTCTAAACACACAATGCCTTCATCGGCGCATGCGCAGAATATAGTTTATTAGTATCTTCTTCATTTAATCGTAACTTGTTGAGCACAGTTCAAGTTTTAATTACAGATAGTTAACAATGGATCGTTGGGTTGGCAGGACAGTTTTGGTGACTGGTGCCAGTTCCGGCATTGGAGAGTCTATAACAAGAGAGCTTGTCAGCCAAGGTTTGACTGTGGTTGGCATCGCACGAAGGTTAGACAAGTTACAAGTAAGTATTATTTCATTCCAGCTTTATCATAGTGTTTTAAGCTTGTCATAAAATAACATGCTTTTAAACCAACTGTTGTATTAAAATATCAAAGAATACATTTAGACAAGTTTAGGAACTAGTTGAAAATTATTATTAGAATGTTTATTCACTTTTCATACCTGAATTGAGATATTTAGCAATTTACGGTTTTGTCATCATTAGAATAGTAGGCTATATTATACAAGACTCAGATATTGAGTAACATCAGGGGTATTTATATTGTCTAGATATATTTTCTGTATGTACAATCAATATGCATATCTCTCTCTCTCTCTCTCTCTCTCTCTCTCTCTCTCTCTCTCTCTCTCTCTATATATATATATATATATATATATATATATATATATATATATATATATATTGTAACGTTGAGAAGCCCTAAGTAAAAGCTTTGTCCAATTCAAAATGTTTAAACCTTGTCAGTTAGAAATAAATGTCAAACATAAACGTCACTCCAACACATAATAAATTTTGTTAAAGGATTTCTAAGGAAACAATACTTCGAAACTACAAAATTATTGAAAGGGCGAGGGCAGCGTGACAAATTAAATAGGAAGAGTTGAGTTATGTAATGTGACAACATGGGAAATTAGAAAGTTTGTGTACGCCCAAGTTAACAAAGGAAAAAGAGACAAAAAACTAGGCAGAGGTACGTTGAACTCAGCTAAGAAACAAGATTTAACGAACTTTGAAAGACGGTTAGAGTTTGAAAAATCAAATCCAACCAACCAAAAAGAAGCGTCATCCAGAAATAAGCGAAGAAGGGGTAAAACGGGAAAACTCTGCGTAAGAATTCAAAAATCAAAAAAAAGCAGTGAAGAACGAGCGTCGCAAGGGAGAGGAACTAGGAGCAGGGCGAAGTTCGCCAAATCATCGTAAAGTTGAAGAAAAGTTTTAAGTCATCGAATTATATTAAAATCATCGTAAAGTTAAAGAAGAGTTTTGATTAATTGACCAAGAATTCAAGCAACAGAGTGAGGTAGTTCAAGCTTCGAGATCGTCAAAGTGCCTATAAATTGGATTAAGTTTCTTGTGATATCTGCCAAAAGTTCGAGGGATCATCTCACCTGTAAAACTCCAAGAAGACATCATTCCATGCTACTGAACCACGATAAGTTATCTGATTAGTTATTGTAGTTTTTACTTCAGGTTACCAAAGAAACCACGCCCCACTTTAAATAAAATCTGAGCTAGGCCGAGAGCCATTTAAACTTAAATTTTCAAAGAGCAATCAAAGTAACTTCATTATATAATTGGTAAATTATACCTGGCGCCCAACAAATCAATAAAACAATTGAGATATTAAAATATAAAGACTAAATTAAAATTACAATTAATGATACGATTTTGATGCACCTAATAATAATAATAAAATTGCTATGTTCTAGAATTAAGTATTTCATTGTGTTATAAATGTTTATGTCTAGTTTAAGTTGAATGGATGAGATTTAGTGATAAGATGAATAAATTTGAATACTCATATGTGCATCAATTAATTTGAAGATTTAATTAATTCAACTGTTATATATTGGCACCCAACTTTAGGTGCAAATTGTATTTTAAAGAATAAATAATTTAAATATGATAACGTAGTTGTGTTTTAATCAAAGTAATTAATTAAAAATAAATAATAAAGGTTATAATTGGCGTCCAACTCGTGGCTTAATTAAAATTAAAATTTAGTTCACGTGGTGTAACCTGAAGGTAGCATTATAAGATAAGAGACAGAAAGACTATTAGATATAATTAATTTAATGTTAAGACGTAGTAATAGGATAAAAAATTATAAAAAGATGGCAAATAACCAAATAACAATGGGGTTTGATGAGGAGATTAATAATCAAATGGGGATAGAATCAGAAATGGATAGAGCTATAGGGATTAATAATAGTGAAAGTAATACTAATGAGGGTAATAATTCAGGGGAGAGTGAAAATTTAAAGGTGTATGGGACCCCAACGGTAGGATTAAACGAATTGATCGAAATCCTTAATAAAAAATTTGATGAAAGTAATAAAAATGCGGAAATCCTAAAAACAAGCATCGATAAAAAATTTGAAGAAAGTAGTAAAAATGCGGAAGCCCTTAATAAAAAGAATTTCGAAGAAATTAATAAAAATGCGGAAATTCTAAAAGCAAGCATCGATAAAAAATTCGCAGAACAAAATAAAAAGCTCGAGGAAAATAATAAAAAATTAGAAGAACTTAGTGGCAATGTTAGTCAAAATGCGGAGACAATGGACCGAAAATTTAATGAATTTGCGGAGAGATTCGAGAACAAGCTCGAAGAAATTAAATTAAGATCGGATACCACAGCCGAGACAATTAGGACGGAAATGAATGATAAATTAAATAAAATTGAAGAAAATTTCACCGATAAATTAGGTAATAAGTGCGAAGATTTAAGAGAAGATTTAAAAGAAATTGCAAGTAAAGTCGTGGAAGTAGAAAAGGATGTGCAAGAGAGCATTAAAGAAATCGAAATCACCGTAAACAAAAATTTAACTGAAAATCAAATTAACGTAGACGCTCAGATTGATAAGGTAAAGGAAAGTCAAGCTAGATCTAATAATAAAATTCTAGAAATCGAATCACAATGCCAAGAAAATTCACAAAAAATTAACCAATATCAGAAACAAACGGACGAAATGAAAAATAAAGTGACAGAAGTAGATGAAAGATTAAGTAATTTAAAAACAAGGGATGGTATCATAATAAGGGAACCAGAGATAAGGGATATTAGTTTTACAGGAAAAGAAAGATTCCCAATGCAATTTTTAAGGATCATAAAAGAAGTTAGCGTTAGTTACACACATCAAGGGAACATGTATTGGTTAGATAGATATTTAAAAGATGAAGCATGTGTATGGTGGTTTCTACACCGTAGGGAAGTTAAAAACTTCGAAGATTTTGAAAAAATATTTATGGATAAATATTTTAACGAAATGATACAAGCAAACATCCGAGACAGGTTGGAATTCGGAAAGTTTAAAGGAAAAATTGGGGATGAAGCTATCACATATGTGGAGAACATGATGTTGGAATGTTCAGAGTTAGAACCGCCGATTTTAGAAGCCCAGTTAGTCCAAAAAATCGCTAAGCACTTTCACCCAACTACACTAATTGCTGTTATCACCAGGGGTGTGAAAACAAAGCAGGAATTTGTAAAACTATTGATGGAATTCCGACAGGCAGATGTACGACACATTAATAGTTACGAAGAAAGAAATGGTAATTATAAGGCATCCTATCCACGCGACGAGAGAGAGGGAGAAGTTGTAAACAGGCCTTGGGGACAAATGAATGGGTACAACAGTAGACATTTACCGTTACGTCAGAATAGGGATGTTTACAGAAAACCAGATGTGCGTGCCGACATAAAAAATGGACCAGGGAACCGTTGGGAAGGTCGACAACCTGCAGACAGGGACGGAAGAGGGCAAAAGTGAAAGTTGGAATGGAATGTAGACCTAGCGGATAAGAACAAGGCAACCATAAATACCTTATTCACCGATTTAAAAGATTATTTAGAGGACAATCACGACACAAGCGATATAATTAATGACATTAATAAATGTCCAGAAATTAAGTTAGTTTTTAATGAGTGTGTACAGGTCAGAGCGTTAATCGATACAGGTTGTGAGGTAAATTCGATATCTGAATCTTTCTACAACACAAATAAATTAAATTTAGGAGTTTTTGAAGAATTACCGGTAGCAGGAGTAAAAGTTATTGGAGCATTAGGTCTGCGTTCCAAAAGTGTTAAAAAACAAATTTTCATTAAAGTTAAGTTAGGAACAGAATTAATCGCCGTGCATTTTATAATAGTACCAGAACTAATTCGAGATTGTATACTTGGGTTAGAGTTTTTATCAAGAAATCATGCAATCGTCAATTTTATTAATAATAAGTTAGAAATAGGAAATAAATTAAACTATGGAGTTGGTAGAAAGGAAATTAAATTCGAGGATTCGTCAGAAGTTAATATTGAAAGTTTGAATAATTGCCTACAAATTGAAGAGGATAAATATGAATTTGATATAAACAAAATAAGCAATTTGGAACATGTACCACTTGAGAATAGGCAGCGGTTATACAGCATATTTAATAAATATAAAACAGTTTTCAGCAAAAAACCAGGATTAATTTCAACTTATTACCATAAATTTCAAGTAACTGATAGAACACCATACTGTCAGAGGAGTTGGCCAGTGGCAACTAAGTTTAGAGAAGCCGTTGATGCAGAGATTCAGAGAATGCTAAGTTATGGGATCATCGAGAGAGCAAACAGCGCATACATTAATCCTATAGTACCTGTATGTAAGAAAGATGGGAGCGTAAGGATCTGTTTAGACGCCAGGACTATAAATGCGAGAACCATACCGGATTACGAAGGGATTCGACCAATCCAAGAGTTATTGACAATCGGTAAGAAGATCAGTTGGATGAGTAGTTTAGACCTAACTAGCAGTTTTTGGCAAATCCCGTTGCACGAAGATTGCAAGGATTTCACGGCATTTCTGTACAAAGGATTGTGCTACAGGTACAAAACCGTTCCGTTTGGGTTGAGCACAAGCTTAGCAAGTTTAACGCGAGGTTTGGACTCAATTCTGACGGAAGAAGTTAAAAGGAATTTAATTATGTATGTGGACGACTGTTTATGTATTTCGCAAAACTGGGAAGATCATGTGGACCAATTAGAAAAAATATTAAAGGTATTTCAAGACGCCAACTTAACAGTAAATTTTGAGAAATCTATGTTCTGCAGGAAAGAAATAGATTATCTAGGTTTTGTTATCACCACAGATGGTATCAAACCGCAAGAGCAAAAAATGATGGCAATTCAAAATTTTCCGCGTCCTAAGACACCAAAACAATTAAAAAGCTTTTTAGGATTAACAAATTTCTACCACCGGTTTTCAAAAAATTACGCACAAACAACAGCTCCATTACAAGGACTACTGAAGAAAGGAACAAAATTTAAATGGACAAATAGTATTAACCAGAGTTTTTTAGCTGTAAAGGAGGAATTTATTGAGGCTGTAACGTTAAAGCACCCAAATATGGAAAAGATGTTTTACTTACAGACAGATGCGTCCGATATTGCGTCAGGAGCACAACTGTACCAACTCGATGACCAGAATAACATTGCTGTAGTAGGATTTACAAGCAGAACATTTAAAGGGGCTGAGAGATTTTATAGCACTGCCGAAAAAGAATTGTATAGTGTAGTATTAGGATTAAGGAAATTTAGGAATTATTTATTAGGGAGAAAAATAACCGTTATAACTGACAATAAGGCGATCACTTTCATTAACCAATGCAAACTACTTAACGCTAGAATGACGAGGTGGATCTTATTAATTCAGGAGTATAACATCCAAATTCGACACTGCAAGGGAAAAGAAAATATTGTTGCAGATACATTGAGCAGATTCCCAGAGGATGGAGAATGTTCACAAGAAAATGGGGAGGACCGACTTGTACAAATCCAATTAGTGTTACAGAAGTTTAATCCAGAAGTGGGCGAACAGTTACAAAATATAGAAGTTTTACAGAAGAAGGATACAAAATTTAGGAATATAGTAGGTAAATTAGAAGAAAATGATCCAAAAATTTTAGAATGTTATAAATTGTTTGAAAAAAAATTATTTCGCAAGGAAAGAGGAATGTGGAAATTAATGATTCCAGAAAAATTCATTGAAGTATTAATTAAGGAAATTCATGAAATTTGCGGACATATAGGAATAAGCAAATGTTACCATAATTTTAAGGAAGATTTCACGGGAGACAAAGTCGCTAAAAAGGTCAGGGATATAATAATTAAATGTTTACGATGTCAAAAGTGTAAACATGACAACAAAGGTAGAAACGCAGAACTTACGCCTATTATACCAAAAGGTAAGGGTGAACTAGTGTGTGTAGACTATTACGGACCATTGCCTCGGTCAGTCTACGGGTCAAGGTACATCTTAGTAGTGATTGACGCATTTTCTAAATACACAAAATTGTATAAGGTAAAAAACACAACAACCGTAACAACATTAAATCAAATCAGGAAATACATTAAAGAAGTCCAATTACCAAAATACATACTTTCGGATAATGGTACACAATTTACATCCAAAAAATGGACAGAAGGGTTACAAGAACTGGGAATTAGACAAAGAACCGTTGCAATACGAAATCCACAAAGCAACTTGGCGGAGAGAGTAATGCGAAATCTAGGTCAACTTTTCAGGATCCTGTTACCTGACAATCACCAAGAATGGGGAAGGCTACTTGAAACTGTGGAAAGTTTCATGAACGAATCATACCATGATACAATTGAGTCAACACCATTAGAAGTACAATTTAATACACGTCCGACACGAATTTGGAAAAAATATTTAATTAATCCAGGCAACACAGAAACAAACGACATTGACCACGGAGAAATATACTTACGAATTAAAAATAAAAGGGAAAAATTCGCTAAGAAGTTCAATGAACTGCATCCACCAACCGAATATCAGATAAATGATTTAGTACTAGTAAGAGCTTGTATTCCGTCAAGCACAATTGAAAAACGATATCACAAGTTCTGTGAACTATATGAAGGACCATACACCGTAATCTCTAAGATAGGAAAAACTACTTATAAGTTAGCTAGTATTAAAAATAATAAAACTCACATCCGAGGTATATTTAATTGTAGATTATTAAAAAGGTTTCATAATTAATTAGAGAGTTAAGTAAACAAAAATAAATGAATTTAACTGTAAAATAAAATGTAAACAAACACATGTCCTACAGTTGAAGAGGGTCAAGGGAACAATGTTAATTGGGGTTTACAAGAAGGGTTTGTTGACGTGGGATTCTAGACAATGCCATTGTTAAGAAAAAAGGTTGACCGCAGTTTAGGTCATAAAGTCATTTAAAGGGACAGTAATTCTAGTGGGTTTTTAAATGAGAGTAAGAGTAGGTCATAAAGTCATTTAAAGGGACAGTAATTCTAATGGGTTTTTAAATGAGAGTAAGAGTAGGTCATAGTCCATGTTACGATATGTATATGTGTATTATTAAAATAAGTTTAGTGTAAAGGTGTATCAAAAGCAAATTTTATCATTAATTATGCAATTAACATAAAATTTCTTGGGACTTATGTAACGTTGAGAAGCCCTAAGTAAAAGCTTTGTCCAATTCAAAATGTTTAAACCTTGTCAGTTAGAAATAAATGTCAAACATAAACGTCACTCCAACACATAATAAATTTTGTTAAAGGATTTCTAAGGAAACAATACTTCGAAACTACAAAATTATTGAAAGGGCGAGGGCAGCGTGACAAATTAAATAGGAAGAGTTGAGTTATGTAATGTGACAACATGGGAAATTAGAAAGTTTGTGTACGCCCAAGTTAACAAAGGAAAAAGAGACAAAAAACTAGGCAGAGGTACGTTGAACTCAGCTAAGAAACAAGATTTAACGAACTTTGAAAGACGGTTAGAGTTTGAAAAATCAAATCCAACCAACCAAAAAGAAGCGTCATCCAGAAATAAGCGAAGAAGGGGTAAAACGGGAAAACTCTGCGTAAGAATTCAAAAATCAAAAAAAAGCAGTGAAGAACGAGCGTCGCAAGGGAGAGGAACTAGGAGCAGGGCGAAGTTCGCCAAATCATCGTAAAGTTGAAGAAAAGTTTTAAGTCATCGAATTATATTAAAATCATCGTAAAGTTAAAGAAGAGTTTTGATTAATTGACCAAGAATTCAAGCAACAGAGTGAGGTAGTTCAAGCTTCGAGATCGTCAAAGTGCCTATAAATTGGATTAAGTTTCTTGTGATATCTGCCAAAAGTTCGAGGGATCATCTCACCTGTAAAACTCCAAGAAGACATCATTCCATGCTACTGAACCACGATAAGTTATCTGATTAGTTATTGTAGTTTTTACTTCAGGTTACCAAAGAAACCACGCCCCACTTTAAATAAAATCTGAGCTAGGCCGAGAGCCATTTAAACTTAAATTTTCAAAGAGCAATCAAAGTAACTTCATTATATAATTGGTAAATTATACCTGGCGCCCAACAAATCAATAAAACAATTGAGATATTAAAATATAAAGACTAAATTAAAATTACAATTAATGATACGATTTTGATGCACCTAATAATAATAATAAAATTGCTATGTTCTAGAATTAAGTATTTCATTGTGTTATAAATGTTTATGTCTAGTTTAAGTTGAATGGATGAGATTTAGTGATAAGATGAATAAATTTGAATACTCATATGTGCATCAATTAATTTGAAGATTTAATTAATTCAACTGTTATATATTGGCACCCAACTTTAGGTGCAAATTGTATTTTAAAGAATAAATAATTTAAATATGATAACGTAGTTGTGTTTTAATCAAAGTAATTAATTAAAAATAAATAATAAAGGTTATAATATATATATATATATATATATATATTATTTGTAATTAAAATTCTATACAATCTTAGCAACATCTATCACAGAAAGTAAATTGTTATATTACTAACATTTCTTTAAAGTTTATTATTTCTAACATCTAATATGAGCGTTGTTAATTAACACCATACGGGAATTACATTTTTGGATTTGGCATACTTCATATCTTATTCCTATTTTTATAAATTTAAAACCTAATGTTCTGTTTTAAGTTATACCACAAATTTTTAGAATCAGAATAAGACGTTTAGTTTATTTTATAATAATTAAAAAATAAAGAGGACTTTGTTTGTAAAGTTTTTAATTGAGAGAAGTAATAATACCTTTAAGATTATTCTTAGAAATGCGTTTTTCTTGTTGGTATTTTAATTGATTTGTTTGTTTATCGTACAAAAACATCTAATGTTTAAAACTTAAATGATTAAACATATACTTGTGTTTCGAAATATGTTGTTGATGAATGATATGTGTTGCAGTCTTGCACGTTGCTTCATACGTACCTGTGATCTAATTTTATACATGTATATTCTAGTTTCTCCGGTGATCGACGTTTAGATGTAAATGAAAACTATTTTTAAAATTTGTTGTATGTAAAATATAAAGTATGTGAGGTAATTTGGCGTGTAGATCATAATTACTCTCGTTTCGCAGAAGGTATTTGTAGTTTTTTTTAAATCTAAGACAGAATTTAAAGTAATTTATTAAAGTTATTTACAGTAACAAAAAAATGTAATTACACATTAATATAAGCATTGGAATAGTTCCTAGTTTAGTTATAAATAACCAGCTAAATCGTTGATCTTTGCTCTTCCGCTTCTTATCTGGCCGTGAGTAAACATGCCATCTAATGGTTCCTTGTTTACTATACGATTTGTATATCATTCTGTATTTACTTAGTTATTAAACTCACTTTGAACACAAGTCGAAATAATACAACAGTCGAAACGAAGGTCAGGTGAATAATAGAATATAGAAACATCCACTCTATTAATTTATGTACAATTACATTTTGGAAAACACCAACTAAATAGAGTTGAAACATTGGAAATGATCAAAACTTGCAAATCGTTCACTTTTAAAAACTATATTTATTGTTTTTTTAAATTGAATATATTCATTACATGAAAAATATACTCAAATTGAAACCTCTATTATTGCTGTTATATTATTAAAATTTATATTATCAGGCGAGATAATGTTTATCAAAACTTCAAGCGACAACCAATTTGTATAAGCAAATGTACAATAAATATTTAAAAGTTCTTGAGTACACTTATTCTATGATAACAATAACTGTTTAAAGATATTTTGTTACATAACTTTGGGTTCAAAGATAGCAGCGATTGAACGAAAACACACGTAGGGATGTATACGTTTACATAAAACAACAATGTTAGTTCTGTCTTGAATACTTGATTAGTGATAACAAAACCATGTTATATATTTATACTTATTCATGCTGACTTTTCGTAGGAAAGATACTATTGGAGTCATCTGCCCTGTATGTCCCAGCACTAAGGAGAATGCAATGTGCTGTGATGGTATTCATTGAAATAAGTTACGTGTATTCTGCGCGTGCTTTTCAGTTTGAAAGAGTAAATAATTTATCTTATGTTATATTAGGGTAATCACTTTTAAGATCAAGTTTTATTGCCACTGAATCATTCTTTCCTAGGCGTCGGATAGATCTCACACTAATCAGGTTTAGCTGTAGTGTAATCTTTCGCGCTTTACCCGTAACATGTGGGCTTTATCATTACTACTCTATTGTTAATAGTATAAATGTAGTATTTGTCTTCTTAATTTAAAAGTAAGGAAATAATTGTGATCTAAATTAAAATTGATTAAATTAAATTAAATTTTAATTAAATTAGTCCTTGGGATTAGATTTTAGACTAAATCAAATTCACCTTTATCTCTTTATATATAGGTGAAATTAATTTAGTCTAATACATATAAAGTTAGTATTTGTCATTTTTTTGCACTAAATTTCTCCCCCCCAAAAAATGAAAATAAATTCAAATTTTATAAAATATTTTAACTGACTTTAGTGAAAACTAATAACATTAATTTAAGGATCATATTTTGGACTTTACGTATTGTTTTACATAAGTAATTTTACCGTTGTGCCCTGGTTGTATATAAAATGTCATCTTATTTTGTTATAAATTTCCATTTTCAGGATCTTAAAAGTTCGTTAACGATATAAAAAATCGGCTTAAAATATAAACAATTCAAAACACAAAAACCTTTATCACCAGTTTATTACAATAATGAAATGAAATGAAATATCTTTATTAGTCACTATATACATATACATGTTCAGTTTACAAAACTTTACAAACTTAAGACTAATAAAGTCTGACCCCTAGGTTTAACACACACATACACAAATAAAATTAAATATTTATTTGCTCTATGTTATTATTATAGTTTCCTGATGTACATTTCGGTAGTAAAGTTACAATCACGGAGGGATCAGAAATAATACTAACAAAATATAAAATTTTCAAAACTAAACTGCTATATTCTCCCCTCCACCCTACTTTAGTGGATCGGCCTATCATAGTAGAACCTCGTCAATGACGAAAGTGAAAGCGGCTAAAGGTACATATTGCTGTCCTTAGGATACCGGAGGTTGAAAATGGCAATGGTGACAAATATTTATAGATGAAAATTTATCTTAAAACAACTTTAAATGTATAAAATAACATGTACATTATAACAAAATAATTTAGTAAATCAAAAAGAGTGACATGACTAAATGATATTAATAATCCATAAACCAGAAACAAAACATTACAACATAAAGATTATAATATATCTTAAAACTACTTTAAATACAAATCATAGCATGTACATTATAACAAAAACTCTCATTGAACATCTACTAAAATTTTAAAACAATAATAATTTTAATTAGTTTTTGTCTTTATTGTTGTACTAGTATGTAAAAATAGTTGTATTTAAATTTGTCTTGTTAGCCACTCACTACAATTAAATATTGTAAATATAACTTCAACATTGTAATTTTTGATATTAATTTTTTCCTGATATAAAATTTGAAATTAAAAATCATTCTACCCAATATAACCAGGTCTGTAAATTTTATATAATGGTAGAATTGCAAAAAATGTACTACTTACATAAGTTAATAGACAGAGTGTTCAGATTTTACTGATATAAATTTCAAAAAACATAATATATCTCCAAAATATATGCCTAATCTATTATTTTTTGTTTTTTATTTTACTTTATGGCAGTTAGATTAATAAAGATGCGTAAAACAACAATTGGGGTTGAAACTGCGCCGAGCTTAAGTCTAATGTTGTTTCCTTTCCGAAATGATTATTTTATACTAATGATTTAAAATGATTATTTAATAATAATGATTTATTACAGTTTATATAAAAATAAATATTGAGCCTGACATGTGAGATTACATAAGATAAAAAAACTCGAATACAAGATCTCACAAAAATTACGTTCACTTAACCAAACGCGGTTCAACGACAAAGTCGCCATCCTCAGTCATACATGAGCTACAATAACTAAACTATAACTGAGTTATAGTTTAGTTGTTACAGCTCATGTATCACTGTGTATGACGCTTTGTTGTGGAAACGCGTTCGAATAAGTAAACGTAATTTTTATGAGATCCTAAGTTCGAGTTTTTTATCTAACAGTATAATTAATGTACAATTAATTTTTAAATTTACATAATATTGATAGTATTGGTAGTATACAATGTTTTGTCAATTTGCGTTACTTTTAGAATGTCTATACATAGCAATTAAGACTTTAATGTAGTTTAATGATATATTTTGTTATTTACTATGTATCGAGCGCCTATTCAGTCAAACCGTTTGTTAACTATTCATCCTTGATACAGCAAGAGTATCAAATTGTATTATGTCTTCACATTTGATTTATTATTTATTATAGGCTCTAGGTTCCGAGTTAGCAGAGTTAAAAGGAAATTTCATTTTTCGACAATGTGATGTCAGCAAAGAAGAAGAAATTGTTGCTACATTCAAATGGATAGAAGATGTCCATGGCGGAGTAGACGTTCTTATTAACAATGCTGGTATCACCCGCAGAACTCGAGTTATCGGTAGGTTTAGACATTGTACTATAGATTACCAACGTTATGTTATAGAAGGTATAAAGTATAAAATATTCAAGAATTGAAAGTTGTTTTTTTAGGAAATGAATGACATGACAACTATAAGGGTAAATATTATTAACATGTTTCATGTATGATAAAATTTTATTACTAAAGAAAGAAGTTGGGTTTTTAAGATATGCTTTCACAAAATGTAATGATCGAGTAACCTTAAGCGTGAAGCTTTAGCGTAAGCATAGGATAGTTACCTAATAGTATTATAGCTCATTTTACTTTTTGAGCTAGTACTCGATCATAGAAAAATGATCGAGTAGAAACTCAAATAGTTAAGGATAATTTTTTCCCCTTATTTATCATTCCTGTGTAACACACAAAGATTGTTTTTTCCCAGATACAATAGAGGTACCTGAATATAAAATATGAGTTATAAGTGGCAAAATAATACAGGGCGTAAACAAATTCTAAGGAATAAATAAATATTTCTAAGAATCAACATTAGTCATTTTCAAAGAGACATGACGTCTAATAGTTAGCGATAAAATATTGCTCAGTATAAGAGTTACAACAACACACATCACGGAACTGAAACGGCCCTTATAAGTTAGAAAAATCACTATAAATCACGTTATGTAAACAGACATTAAATATTTTTTGACGAAGATAAGTGCTCAATCAATGAATCCAGCCACCTATACTAGAAAATCAAAAATGCTTAATGTCAGAGGTGACATGTTAAATGACATTAAACTCTTCTGGCTAAGGATAATACTTTTTTAGTTTACAAGTACAAACTAGAGAATCAAAAAATGTTCTCAGATAACGAAATAATAATTAATGGATACTATAAACTTTAATTATAATTAATTTTATTAGCGTTATTACTTTTCTTATTGCAGAAAATAATACCTTGCCTCTTTTATTAGATTTCTTATTCTTAGTCTTTGAATGTACCAGCCTAGGAAGTAAAAAAGGTTCCCTTCAATACGAAAAAACTACCATTAATTATAAACTGTAATTTATAAAGAGTTCCATTTTCCTGCTATACATTGCTCATTTTATATTTCGTTAAAAGCAACACTCCAACTTCGGCTGTGGATTTCCAGTTCAGTTACAAATCATTGCACAATTTAACATTGTATTTGTTACATAAACTAAAAGGTGAATAAAGTATCTCGAAACTACCAAACTGTAAACAGTCATGATACTCTTCTAATGGAGAATAGTAGTAAACCCCATTTAATCTCCCCCGTCACTTTTGATGGTTACTGACATGTCTAATCAAGCACGAATCTGTTGAACACTACTAGGAGAGACGGAGAATAGGTAATCATTAATTAAATGTAATTATAGGTGTTATTATTGATTTATATTAATGCAAGTAGGCCTATTACAATTAAGTAAATTATTAAAAAAGGAATTTTAATATTTTAACAAAATAGACTGTAATTGTGTATTATTGTGTTGTTTACATAATTTAAAGATGGCGATATGGATACATGGAAGAGTATATTTGATGTAAATGTATTTGGACTGAGTGTATGCACAAGAGAAGCTATAAAATCTATGAACAATCGAAATGTGGCAGATGGTCATATAATAAACATAAATAGGTATGTTGTATCACACATAAAAGTATAAATTTTATGACACATAAAAGTATCACACATAAAATTTACTTCTGCATTGCTACGTAAAAGAATAATACTTTTTGATTTTTTAAAAATCTATTTCGTTTTGTTGTTGTGTAGATAATTTACAATTAATTTGTAGAAACATTCCCATCCTACATTTTGTATATCAAACTATATTAATTGTTAACTTTAAAGTTGTCATAATCTATTATATTTCTGCAAGAACCTATACAATAATTGGACAGGAAAGGAGTGGGCCTAATTTAATTATTAAATTAAGCCCACTCCTTTTCTGCCCTATGATCAATTTCATTGTAGCAGTGCATAAAATGTAGTATGCACTCTAACAAGTATTGAAAGGAAAGTTTTAACATGGGAGGTATTGGAGTGATATTATCTGTGTTTAAAATCAGTAGTCAATCCACCTCTACCATAGCAACTGGTTACCTCATTACTTCGCAACACAACGTCATAGCTTACTCTCCTGTATTTATTCATTTGACAATGTGAAGAAATAAATTCATTTTCAAGTATTAGAGTAAACAATACGTTATGACGATATAACTATGCCGAAACTAAAGAATTTTAAAACAGAGAGTAAGAAGAACCGTTTTATAAAGACGTTTCTACTTACCAAACTTTGTGCAATTATTGTGGGAATTTAACTGGGCTGTAGTGTTTACAACTAATATCTGTAATTAACATGGGACATAATGAAATTATAAATAACCTCATAAAGGTTTTTACAATGATGGAAGACACATTTGATAACAACTTTTATAAATGAAATAATCGAGAACTTTAAAAATAATATTTAGCATGTTGAGTTATCTTCAATTGAAAGTTTTAAATAGAAATATGTCATAGTTAATTAAAACGTAGCCTCTAGTTTAGTTATTCGGAGATAATATTTTGTTTGTATTACGACGGGAACAACTTTACACTTTATTGTGAATGAGGTAGCAACCATTTAAATGAAAAGGGGAAGGCATACACAACATAACAAACGGGAATCATTAAGATCATATTATAATTTAAACAAATTAGGGTAAACAAAATTATCACAAACCAAATGACACACACAAATTTATTTTACAGAACAAAGAAAATATATGAAACGATCTAGGATTTAAGTTATTATAAACTTTTCTCCCCAAAATCTCGGCGTCAGGAGAAAAAAGTAAAATTATTGCCCTATTGTAACTATAGGGAATAGAATTACTTAAAATAAACTGAATGGATTTCCTTAAAATATTTGTTTACTATGAAAGTTAAACGAAGCATAATGTACCACCAACCATGACTGGGAGAGTCTAACGTTTGTTTTTAAGACATTTAATGCGCCACGTTAGGGCTGGTAGCATTTATACTGCTACCCTGTAGTAAAAAGTAGTAGTTTGGTTAGGGATAACGTTGGAAGATCATCCAATCTACAGGCAAATTGGGGGAAAACAATGTTTTAGTGGTGCATAATAACACTATTAAAAACTGAGATAGATTCGGAATTATTTATAACTAAATAATTGATTTGCAAAACAACGTTACAAAAATAAATTAATTAATTGTTACTAGTTAACCTCAACAACATCATATTTAAGCGTAATTTTTATTTGGGTATGTAAGTGTACGATTTATTTAGTCATGTATTTGACATGATTTGCCAGTACTGTTTATTAGAAAAAACCATATTTGTAAATATAAGTAGGTCATGCGTTATCTATAAATTAAAATTCTGTAAAATATTTAAGTTTTTATTTTTTTTAATATGTAAGGGTTCAATGTGTCTCTCAGTATGCAAAGTCAATATTATTAGTGTTAATTATTCTGTTGAATGTTAATTAGTTCAAACCAGAATGGGGTCACCCAAAGTGTTTAATCTCTAAACAACGGAGTGGTTATTGCTTAAGTTAACCACATCAAACAGTGACGTTATATGTTGGACAATCTGTCCCTACGTCTATGGTCTTGAACGATTATAATGGCAAGAAGAGAGTAGATAAAGATTTGTTGATTTAATATCGTGGGAAACGGACCACAACCAAAACATTTTCCAACGAATGACATAAAAATATTAGGATTTTAACTTTGTATGTGGATTACGTTTGTATGTTCATTATTCATTTAAAAAATAATTGTTTTGAGGTCTTACTTAGTAATTAGATTTAGATTGGATAACTTATAGGAACAAAATAATATATAAATTTTTAATATTATATGTTTCGTTATAATCGAAAAAAACATCTAATATATTTATATAATCTGTAATTTAAATAAATTATCTGTTTCCTACATATATTTGTTTAAACGACAATTTAATTATTGCCTCTAAATGAAATAAATAAATAAATAAAAAGTATGTCACTTATATTCCGAAAGTTGATTTAATTTAAGTTACATGCAAAAAAGTGAAATATAAATTATAGGCCTGTGTTTTTATAAGGTAACATAATATGTCTATAAATTGGCTTGAATGATCTGATTATAGTTAAGCACAATGTGAAGGATACTTAGTGGTTAAAACATATGAACTTATCGTTGTGTAAAATATTAATAAGTATTTTATAGTGTTTTAAAGAAAACTAAAATGAACCTTTACTTTTTTCCACTTTTGAAGTATTATTCGGAATTTTCAACGAAACAGTTAATTTTTGAGTAAAAATAAAAAAGTTTTAATTTTAAAACTTAAATAACAATAATATTTAACATAATATAATCAAACTAATACGAAATTTCACTATGTTACAGTTTGGTAGGACATATGCTGACAAACATGCTGTCACATTGTATTTATTCCATTTCTAAACATGTGGTAACACTGTTGTCAGAACAGCTGCGTCGAGAACTGGTAGAGGCTAATTCAAAAATAAAAGTTACCGTAAGTTGTTAACACACGTTTCATATTATATTCAGTATTTGTATATAACAAAGAAATACAACTATTCTGACAAAAACTACTATTCAAGACAATTATAGAAATACAAAATATATTGATAGTTGCTATCATGGACTATAAGTGAGTAATGGCAGCCTAAAGTTATGCGCCCATTTGAGTTTTCAACTGAAATAGTTTAGGTTTATTTTTATTTTTAATAATAAACATATACATACATTTTTGTATTACTGAACGCCAATAATGAGTTATTTCTCCGTAGAAATTCTAAGAAGGAAATTCTAAAAACATTCTAAAAAGGAAAATTAACTGAATTAAATATACAATTCACAATGAGTGTACACCTCATACACACCCATACATCCATAAACTAATAAGTATTAAACAAACAAAACACACTTGTTAAATATCTCCCGATAAAGTAAAGTAAAAAGTTATTAATCAAATTACAAGAATAAAAAGTAAAAATTTAAGAAATATTTTAATCATGTCTTGGACAGTCGATTATCTTATTGCTCCAAGCAATTTTTAACAAATGTTGGTGAAATATTGAAATTTAGGATTTAAACAACAGTGTCAAAATGTAAGAAAAGAAAAAAAATCCAAACAGATAATTATATTAATAATATTTAACAACAATTTTTATCAAAAGTGTTCAACCTAATAGTTCATATAATTGTAATACATTGTGTACAAACACAAACCCACTTATATATAACTTGTTTGTGTATGATTATATACATAATACTGTAAAAAATATTTGGATATTATAATATTTAACGTTTTAATTGTTCATTTTCTGTTTACAGAGTATAAGTCCTGGACGAGTAATGACACCGATTTTTGAAACTTCAAAATTTACGGATTGCATAGGTCATTGTCCTCTCATTGAACCTAAGGCAATCGCAGATGCTGTTGTGTACGCTCTGTCTACTCCACCTGATGTTCAGGTCTGTATAGTTTTTCCTCGATGAAATGGATAGTATATTTGTAAAATCTCTAACATGGCAAAACGTAATACTATTGGCGAATTTTTAATATAGAAATGTAGCTCCTTGTGGAATATCCTACATCGAGGTTTTAAATGCGTACACATCACACTTGTTGGCGTACTTTGGTATATATTAGAAGTGCTTAATTATGAGCAGTAGAAAAATATTAGAGGTCACTATTTAGTATGTAGGGTCGGTTTCACGAATATTTGGACATAGTCGTTTACAAGTAAATTGGTTTAATACATTCTTACCTTTACACCATATAATGTACAAAAACTAAATAACCTTGTACAACTTTGAAGTTTACATTTATTTTAAAAGTATGGAAATAAGTTTTCTTACGATAAAAAGTACTTAACATAGTTGCCTGCTAAATTTATTGAGAAATTATCGTATTTTATTAAGATTGAAAGAAGAAAGGTCACCTAATACACACATTTCAGACAAGCCTTTCAATTGTTATTTATCATGTATGAAATTACCAAAGAAGCATAAATTAATTAATTGTAAAATTAAATGAAGATATTTAAAAGAGAAAAGAATTGGAGAGTTTTCAAGTTAAACAGTAGGTTGAATAGGGTTTGATTTTTTCATTACTTATACTAAAATAAAGGCTATTAACTAATTCCGTTTAGATCAGACTCTAACTATTTAAATTTGTGTTATCTTTTGTAACTGGAAGTAACTGGCGAATGATACCACACGTAAACACCTGTTCTGCTCTGCATTAAACACTTTGAAACATCCAACACTTATAAGATGTGAGTAATCATAATTGACGTATTTTTTCGTATGCTGACACAAAAACGTTAAACATTTCAATTAGCCTAATCGTTTAGCGAATAGTAATTAATTTATTAAAACATTTATACTTTTTTTTTATATATGCGAATAAAAATAAAATAAGACCATTTATATAATGTTTATTTATCACTTTTTCTGATTATTTCTTTAAAACTGATAATTTCTGGTCAATCAATTCATTCCAGTATTTTACAATATATGTTGGGTCATGTGAAAATTAAATTTCAATTTGAAGTTACAGTATATATGATTTAATTAAAGCAATGTACACAAATTCCTGGACGTATCTGCTTTAATTAACCAATATTGGATTCGTCATGTTGAAAAATATAATTATGCAGATTGAGTAAACAAACGATATTACTTTTAAAACTTCAACTAATTTTACACGTACAGTTTTTCAGCACATATACACAAAAAACAACAATTCTCCTAACAAGTGTATTTTAGCAACGATTTTACATGCAAATTGTTAACTAAAATATAATACACTGCATCCAACATTTTTTAAATAGTGTAGAAATTGAAGTGTTTCAAATATTTACATTCACCACTGATTTATTCTACCAAAACCATTTTAACACAATTGAAAAAGTTTGATTTATTGACTAAAATATCGAGAAAAAAATAATCGAGTTTAATATACTAGTTTATCGATTCTTGAAGGTAAAGTACATACAAAGTAAGTAAATAATAAAAAAAATCTTTGTTTTTATTTAGAGGATCCAAAAGACATTTCTGTTTAGGTCTCTCCCACTGCAACATTATGGTAAAAGCTAGATTTCAGGAAATTTGCTAATAAAGACGTCGTTGCGAAATAAGATAGAAGTATTATTAAAAAGTTATTTATTACTTTAATTCCCCAACAGAAATGAAGGACACCAGAATTTAAATGTGAAGTATGTCCTTATTATATCAATACATTATTGTGTTGTACAAAAAAATAAATAAACAAAGTTAAGGTTTGTTCACGCATTGTTATTTATTATATAGGTATCAGAAACGATTATAAAAATATTTTAGGGTTTAGAAATAAAATGTTAAACAATTGTGCTATGTACTGGACAAATAGTTTGGCATATAAGAGACATTAATCCGACTGCTTTCACATTTTAGACGTTCGAACGCTCGCTAATCGATTTATTAAATTGATCTGTATTTAGTTTGATAGGGAAAATTCTTACATTGGTTATTCAAGCCACATTATATAGTGTTGCTTAACTGAGTAAATTAAATAGAGAAACAATCAGTAAAATTTTAGTGGCCTAAAATTTATCTATATTCTGTACTAAGATGTTCATTTGTTTATTTCTAAAAAAAGAAAAAATGCACCATGAGCACCGGATTAGTAAATTGAATCTCAAAATACATATATAGAATTTCGGTGATATCTGAATGTTTATCATCCACAAGGTATATTGCCAAGCTGTATGTAAAAAAAAAATAAGTAAAAAAATTACAGCAAGTAATTAAGGAAAATAAAGGAAACTATGACCCCTAAAAAAGTTTGGTTACAAATTTACTCACAACACGAACCTTAAAGTACGTTAATGTTTTTTGGCACGTAGTTTTGAGTCATAAATCACAGAGTTTATCAAAATTAAATCGAAATCATTTGAGTCGTTGATATCTAAGACAGCGCTTTTAGTTTAGTTTATTATTATTGCTTTTCACTGATAACTCTCAAAGTGTCATTTTTGAACAGCTGGTGCAATAAGAATTTTTGTTTGCGTCTGTATAGGCTTGATTTTTAAAAAAATAAAATTCTTAGGCCTATCACTAAATGTTGTAAAAATCAAAAAATTGCATGTTTGATCACTAGAAAGGTAGACCCTAATTTTGAATTATGAAAAGCCTCGAGGTCTTCATTTAATGTTCGTTCTATTTTAATGATAGTCAAAAGACCAGGAAATGATATTTCTATTAAAAAAAATAAACACAATTATAATTGTATTAACACACAACTTTTAATACATTACATTTTTATGGGATGGAAATTGTTGAAGTCAAAAATGTTAAAAGATATGTTTTTATACATCTAGATCTAGGATTTCAATGAATTGATTAATGAATTTTGTTCTTGGTCTTAGGTTACTGAGTTGACTGTTCGTCCTGTTGGAGACACTTTACACAAGAGCCCACCAGAACAACTTTAAGACTTTAAGAAAAGAAATAACATGAAGGTTTACATGTAATATTTAAGAATGTGTATAATTTTACCAGCTGTTTATTGATATTAATTAGATTATTTTGTAAATATATTTTCGAAATCTATATCATAAATAAATTATTGGTCGTGATGGAAACGAAAAATAACTGGATATTTGTTGATGAAGCTTTGATTGATTCCTAACCTAGGTCTTCCGACAAAGGATACCTAAAAATTCTGTTGGTATTCAAGTTTGGTTATTTTGTTTCATACTCATTAAAGAAAAACACAAATGCCTTAAAATACGGTATATAGACAACACAGGATGTTGAGATTAGTTTGGAGGGGATGGGCAACCTCCAGGAACGATTTTAAATTAAAACTTATCGCATTGCTAAACTTAGATTATGTTATTTGATTTTTCTTATTACTTAGAGTACGTATTTTATGCTTACTACACTAATAAGACTGGAGACTTGAAATACTGTCATAAATTAGAATGGATCATGTTCAATATAGTCATAGCTGCCACTTTTAAATCCTCTCTTTAACCTAACAATGCCCTCTTGAAGTATTCAAATTATATTATTATTAAGTAAACCGTCAACTCAGTGTCATTTTTGACTCTCTGGCATACATTTAGACGCCTTACGAATGTTCAATATCACAACCTTCAAATGTATTTCTCAAACGAAAAGAGGAACTAACTACATACATTTTTCCAAATAAAAAAAAACAATAATAAAAAATAGTGTCAGATCATTATTTTTTTGTTCATTAAAAAAAAATTCAGATGTCACGAAGTTTAGTGAAATATTTAGAATGTATTGTCCTTAGTGGCCAATCCTTTTCACCATAACTCGACAAGACATTACATTAAATATATAAAATAATATTATAAATTTAGTAGTTGATATTTATTTTACACTTTATTTTTTTAACTTGGATAAAAATCGATGGATCATTTATACGAAATGTTTTTAATCAAACAAAAAATTACGAAATACGTAATCCGAAAAACACGAAATTTACTTCACAAACTCATTACGTTCTTTATTATTTTTATAAAATAATGATAGCATATGTTTAATTATACATTAATAATTGTGTTGTATAAAAAAAATAAAATATTCCTTATGTTTTTGAAGTCGTAAGAAAGTAAATTACTTTTATAAATATATGATATGAATATTTAAATAGATCTAGTACAACTATTAGGCCAATCATATAAAGCGAAAAAGTTTACACTCATATCACAAGTAAGTTTTGAAGATACATACATAGTGCATATTCTTTTTAAAAGAGGAGTGCACAGCGACTGAGCCTGAGCACGACTATTGATTTCTCAGACGCCCACGTGGCCATCAGTATCGGTTGCAGACAAATTGATAAATCCTGTGTTATATTAACTTACGGTAAATAAAACTTTGAACAGTGTATTGATGTATTGTACTCAACAAAAACAACCTTCTTTAAGTTGTCTGTTACTTTGTTGTTGTAAGGTTACACGAATAAACAAGTTTAGTGTTTGATCACTTACATACATGGTATGTTCCCAGCCCTGAAGTGTAAATGACTCTTTACATCATAACTGTTAATTGATGAAACTACATCAACTAGCTGGACTTCTCGGATTATTGTAATTAATGTCATGTCTAAGTGTTTTGTTAAGAGAAAGAGTCTGATTTTTATAAAGAATTTTTAAAATAATAAAATTCTATTTCTTATGTAATTATTTCTAAATAGGAATGTTCAAAAATATTACACAATAAAAGTATTTGATATGATTTTGCCACTACGGTTATTTAAAATCATTTGTAAAATTATATCGTTTGAAATCTATTTAATAATGTGCAAAAATATATGGAAAATTGCTATTATTATATAATACATATGCATACATTTAAAAAATATAATTATATTCTCTTCGATTTGTAACCACGAAAGAGCGACGTTGGGAAGAAGGGGTTTGTTCCTAAAGATTGTAAAATAAAACGTAGTTAAGTTATACCTCGTTGTAAAGGTCTTTGGAAGGCAAACCTCTTGCAATAAACTACATTTCATCATAAAATATTTCACCATTTCAGGATGGATGTCAAATATTTTATCTCAGTTTTAATTTTGATTATGCTTATAAATCAAATAATTATAAATACGGTTTTATTATTTGAATGGCAAATATTAAGAGTGTTATATGTTATTTTGGAATGTAAATAACCCTGCAGAATGAAAGAGGCGTTAGTATTCGGTCGATGGAGCGAACTAAGTGACAAAAGACAAAAGGTCCTTATTTATTTACTTTTCAACTCGATATAAATAAGGTCACAGATTTCATCAAAACACAGTTACTGGTAGCGGCCTTAAAATATATAGTGGCTAGATTTATGCTATAATTTATTAAAGGATAAGATAAAGCATTAAAGCTTAAAGTTTCAAAATATTTTAATAATATAAATGAGCTACAATTGTTTCGCCTTGCGGCATCATCGGGCAACTGTAAAATTGCTGTTAATAATAAGTATGATGTTAGTTTAATAGATGATATTTTAAGAAAGAAGTTAAAGCGAAGAGCTGAAAATTTAGTCTACTCTTCCCATAATGATAGCTTTGAAATAGTTAAATATTGTAAATTATCTTATATCCACTTAACTAGTTATAAAATTAGTAACCTATTTTCAACTAAATGTAATCGTAAAGTTACCTTTTATTGTACAAAAAATCTAAGGAAAATGTTGGTTAATAATAAAGATAAAAAAGACATGTTAGAAAATAGTGGAGTTTATAAAATATCTTGTGAAGGTTGTGACTCTGAGTACATAGGTCAATCAGGTCTACATCTAAATAAAATCAGGTCTAAATAAAATTTAGAATTAAAGAGCATGTAAATAGCTGGAAACATGCCTATAGAAACTCTAACTTTGCTAACCACCTTTTGGACTCAGGTCATAATTTTGATCCTAAATTGAATGTTAATCTCTTACATATAGAAAATAAAAGAAATAGAATAAATAATTTAGAATGTTTAGACATAAATAGATCTATTTCACTTAGTCCTATTTTCAACTTAAATGACCAAATTGTATTAAATTCTTCACCCCTTCTAAAACCCATCCTTAGCATAGTTCATTAACCTTTATCTATCTGCTAAGTCATTCCACCGAGCTGATTTTTCTATTGTATATCAATTCCCTGTTACTCGTGTATGTATAAATAGTTGTCAATACCTGTTAATTATCAGTTTACCGATGATGCCGCAAGGTGAAACAATTGTAGCTCATTTATATTATTAAAATATTTTGAAACTTTAAACTTTATTGGTTTATTTTAATCTTGAATATGGAGTTTCAACAAGAAATACCTGCTGTTGCATTAAAATTTTTTTATAGTAATAATAATAATTTATTATGTAACGTAACTGAAAATTACAATTACTTGTTATATAATTTATTTATTTATTAATCTTTAATCATACTTTTGTCTATAGTGGTACATATTCTTAATGAGGAATTGGTATGATAGGAGTAAATGTGAGTAAATGTTATTTACTGTTTCTGATTATAGACTACCTACTTGGACCTAATTAATTTATATTCTTTAGTACAAATATTAGTCCTTCGTCACCTGAAATACGACAAATAAATCACTGTGGTGGTTATATATATGAACAAGGAAAAACTCCAAACCACAAAATAATAAAATTTAATAAAATAAAAATAAAATTATTTTGTGCTTTGGTGTTTTCCCTTGAAATACGACATTCATTTATATTTATGTATGTATCTATTTCTCATTATGCAGTTTACTTATAATGATGTAATGGTATAACGAGTAATAAGTAGTAGAAGGTAACAATTATAATTGTATAAAACCCTGAAATTTAATTTAAATGAACAATGTCAACAATTCTATACATTTATCAACAAATAAAAGATAACAATACAATTTATTATAACAGTTTTCATTGGTGTTTCCATTTCTTTGTTTTACCCTTACAAGCTTTCAATAAGGAAATAGATGGTGGGTAGCTTGTTTAAAAACCCTAACGGAAATTGTATCTCACAATCTAGAGTGTGTTTTGTTTACTGGTACGGTATTGTTTTACAGAATCTACAGTTATAATGTTTTTACTCTCTCTCTCTCTCTCAATGAATAACCTATACTAAATTTGTGTATATATGCAACTGTGAATGAAATAGTACTTAATATTTTTAATAATCAATAAAGTTTTAAATTAATCTCCGTATTTATTTCAAACGTTTTTAAGGCAATTAATTTAATGGTAGGGTAAAGAAAAAAACCCATATGTTACATAACTCTTGAACTATTACTATTTATTCTAGTATTATAATTATTTAAATTATTATATTAGGATTTCTGAAATGGGTGTTAAAAACAATGAGTAGAAATATTTTGTGAATTGATAGTTACAACATAATGTAATCATTAAATATTAATAAATATAGTGTTTGATTTTAGGGAACTATTAATAATCAATTAATAATTAGATTTGTATGTATTTTTTATCATTTCGGAAATTTCATTTCTTCGTGAAAATATTCTTAAAAGTCTTGTGAAATATTAAATAATCAAATTTTGTATTAAATTTATCAATAATTCATTATTATGTAGAAAACATATAGTTTGTTATTTCTTTTGTATCTATATTGCAACAAAAATACAAGGAATAATTTGAAAACCATGAAGAAAGTTAATAATGGAATCGTTAGTGCATGAGATCCTTTCTAGAGCTGAATAAATGCTCACAAAATACTATTACATCTCAATTATTAAGTAAGAAATATAGTTTGAATTTGGAGCAAACATACTGTAATTTTATTTTAGCTCCAATATGGATGAACCTGTCTAAGGAAGAATAAAGCAATGATTTCGGTTCGTGATAACGAGGTTTTGCGAATTATGCAATGTAAATCACCGATTAAATAATAAGTAAATTCACCACAGTGTGAGGGTGGTTAGAGTCACAAAGGTCAAAATATGAAGAGAACAGGTTATATAAGTCAAAGGATATCACTGAATATTTCATTTTGTGTAAGGATATCAAAGGAAATGAAAAGGATGAAAATAAAATATTCACAAGTTCTCAAAGGAAGTGTAGGATTGACACCTTTCGCTCGTGGAGGAGTCTTGAATTTCAAAAGATAATCCTTTACTTGTAACAGGCTGAGCAAACGTGAAAGTTCATTTTTATTATATAAATTATTGATTGATATTATATTTTTAATTTCTGTTTACATCATGATTTAAAAAGCAATTGGGAATTTTATTTGTTATTGATTAGTTACACAATAAAAGTAAGTGAAAGGATAACTAATAATAACTTATTAGTAAGATAACGGACAACGAAAGTAATAATTTCAAAAAAAAACACGTTCTGTAAGGATTCACTATATTTACCCAGTATACGAGATATGAGGTAAGTTTAGTAATCGTCCAATAGTTGACCTCCGTTGTCAGACTAATCTTCACGATCATGGAACCGATCGTCCGTTTTCGTTGTCCTCTGGACGATAAGAAAATAACGGTCACAAACGTAAAGACACGAAAAAATATTTGATATAAGGAACTTTAGCATGGTCATATAGTACTCTACAGAATTGAAAAGTATCGGATAAAAATGTAATAATCGTGGCCATTTTAAACGGATTTTTGTTTTTTCTCTTGTGTTATTAAACTTATAACACAATACGTTATGATGTTCACTTCAATTCTGCATGTGATGACACCGATTTCATCCTTCTATGTTAAGATAAGAGAAGTTAATATTAAAAATATAATTTCAAATCCTAATCTGCTAGGAAAATGTGACATTCGTATAGTTACGAGATCCAGGAGGGCTGAGTCAGCGACTATTTAGTCTTCTTGACGCATGTACAGCTTCGAGGTCATCCACGATACTAACTCGAGTGATACTAGTGACGACGTTTGATTATATACGAGACCTGTTTAAACCCTAGCCAACGTCAAGGAAGCAATGATATACACAATTACGAGGTTCACATAACCTCCTCATTGATCTACAATTTAACATTTCCCTATAAGGTCCTAGAAAGCAACTTGTTTACACATTTAGAGGATCTGATTGTATTACACTTTTAGAGGGGGTTGGTTAAGACTTAAGAGAGAGACCAACACATTTTTCATCCCTTTGGTGAAGCGATGTAAGTGAATCGTATTTCGTAAATTAAATTAACTCAGAAACATTTCAAATGGTTCTGCTTAGTTTACAAATTAAATACAATTTATTTGCATAATTTATTTTAAAGACGTTATCAGTTTAAACAATTGGACATAAGAGAAAACGGGAAATGTACAATTTCATATACAATATACATAAGTTATAAATATCATAAATTTTCTATTTATTACTAAATAATACACTATTATATATTTAGTAACAGCAATATCATAAATTAATCCAATTATTACGTTGTCAACTTTTTTATTTAGTTTGCTTAAATTTGTCGTGTTTATATATAAGTCATCTTACATATATTTCAATTAGGTTAGTTTGATCGACTCTCCCTTCTACTAAAAACCTTGGAATATCTGTAATACTTTATTTGGCAGTTTTAGGACATTTATGGGAACAAAAATAAAAGTTTTGAGTTATAGAAAATAAATTGTATTGCCACCATGCGTTAACATAGACGAGTCAACATAAGATGGAAACAACTTGATGTAGTAAATTAAACCTGCAGAGAATGCAAAATTAAATTCCGGATGATGTTATGTATGTCTAAATATGATTTTTTACTTTTCACTTAAAATTTTACAATCTTGTGATGACCAAGTTTGTTCTAATCTCTGAAATTTCATTCTGAAATCAATACAATGCTCTTGGCAGTTCACACTACGTCACAGTCTCTAATCTCATAATTTATAAAATATATTATAATTTTAAAATAACTATATCATAAACCATAAATCTATAAAAAAAAAAAAAAAAGACTTACATTTTTAAACCACAAATTCAATAAATAACATACCAACTTTAATGCTGAAAAATATACCCTGAAATATAGAGCTCTCGTAACATAGACCAATGTATTGGAAAGCTGACGGACTGGATTTTACAGACCTAGCCATAGAAAAGAAACCTTTACTGAGCTTATGGTAGGATTTTAAAGGTATAATTTTATTTAATTGTAATTGTCTTCAACAAAGAATATATGCGTTGAAATTATACGTATTATGAATAACAAAACGCCGATGTATAAAGAAGATTACCCAATATTTAATATTAAATGATAACAATTTAGGACAACACAATGAAGGGCAGTGAATTGTGAACATATCGGATTAATGTTTGTTAGCCCTACGCTTTGGAAATGATACTTGATTAAACTACAAAAATAAATTACATTGCATAATCTCATAGTAAATTCTATTTAAGTGGTTCAATATGTGTCATAAATTTACGCATTTTGATTGTTTGATCCGATCAAGTGCACCGAGTTGATAATAAAAATCAATTCAATACTTTAATGAAATTGGATATCAGAATCATATTTAGGACTTATTATAGGGATTGGTAATCATTTTTAAAATTAGAAATTTAGATAATAAGCCATCATTAAAAGTGAGATTTTATTTAACATCTTTTTTTAAATTTTCCCGATGGAAATCGGTTATTTTTCGTTCTCATACGTATTTTGTATAAGTCGGACATCTGCCAGAGTCGTTGTTGTAATTACTTGACCTAGTTTCTATTATATTCGTTTATATTATGTTTTGAGTTCTTACGAAACTCGTTTGCCAATATATCTCCAGCTAAGATTGTCATGTAATGTAATATAATATATATTCAAAGATACATTCACGCCTCTTGTTTGACGATATCCATCTACGGTTTTGGTTAATTTCTTTTAACTTTTTAAGTTAGGTTTTATTAATTAAAATACTTCTCTCATTACAGGTTTGTATCAAATCTACATGATTAACACTTTTTATTATTGAAACTAATTAATAATTTATTATCTTGACAATATTATCTCTTGTTAATTAAGCCATACATATATATATTGGCCGTCGCATATTGGTAGATTAACATCAAAGTGATTACATAATAAATTTAAATAAATATAATTATATAACGTCCTTAATTGATAAATTTGAATGTATAAATTCACGTATTCAAAAGGGTGTTGATTGTTTTAGACCAGTGAACGACTATACACGATAATGAATCAATTTGGTACTGAAATATTTATAGACTTGTATATTAAAATTGCTGGCGATGACATACTCATGATGTTTTTATAACTAAATATTTGAATTTTACTAAGGGGAATCCCTTAAGCTTTGTTGTTGCTCATCATAACGCTATGTTACTTGACACTACTGCGCAATAAAAGTACTTCCATTGTGACTTTTAAGGTAAGGTAAGCTTGAAAGCTTTGCCTCTACGTTAATTGAATAAAGTGATAAATGATGGTGTTTAAAACCCCGCCCCACCCCATGTAAACTAAATGAACCACAGGAACATTGTATATATAGTTTTGTGTGGGGTCATTTTATTGCGTAATCTATTTGATAATAGAATTTCACAAGTTTAATTTTAATTAATGTATTGAATTTACTAATATATGTAAATAAAAACGTAACGAAACTGTACATTTAATTTACCCAAGAGCACTTCAAATATCTATACCTTTCTTTATACTTGAGGTTGAAAGAATATTATTCAGGCTGATATTTAACATCGTGGAAGATCTTTGCATTAATTATAAAATCAATAACGTGGGATGTGAGTTTGTATAGAGAATGTAATAAGTCTGGACCGTTTACTGAACCGAAGAGAATGCTAAACGAGGTTGTGACTGAGTTTCGATATATATAGAGAGAAATATTGTTTAACTATATACGAAAAATATGTGAGTTGAAATGGCCTCCAAAAAATATACTAATGACTTAAAAACGAAGTCCAGGAAAGCCTAGGTGAATCTGTCGAACTGCTGTAAAAAACTTACTAATGTGCAACGCAAACCAATATTTTGGACTGTATGAGTCATGATTACAAGGATCAGAATAAGAGAATATCATTGAAAAAACGTAAGTTAAAATGATATATATTAATATCATAAAATAAAAGTTTTCAGTACAACTACAGGAATAAAAAAATAGTCTTGGATCGTTGTATAGTTGGCTTCAAGTTTATGTTTTGAATTTTAAATAAAAGTTTTATTCAAGCATGATCATTTTATTAATTTATTCATTTGCATACTAAAATTTAATGGACTCGGATTTTAACTATATCGCGTATGTATACAACATCCGTAATAATATAATAATCTTGAAAGCGTCCATTTGAAGTCATTTCCCTATGGACTTACAATGACATAAAGTATTTACGTGAATACCAATAAATTAACACTTCGGTTTTCAGTTTAAAGAGCAAAGATATTCAAAGAAATATTTCTGCTCGTCTTAGGAATATATATTAATTGCACTATATTTTATCTATTCATTGAACGTTAGAACACAATTTGATTTTCAAGTATTCATTCATATGCTATATGTGAGTCGATAATCCTGAATGTTTGGAGTTAGATATTTTAATTATCTTAGTTAAAATTTTACAAGTCTATTTTCCCCTCTCCGAATCGAATGAATTTGCGTTGATACCGACATGCATGTGTTGAAGAATCCAATTTTCGCGAGAAGTTCTAGAAATGTGCTTAGCCGAGTGACAAAAAAACTAAATAACGTCGCAAATATTTTGAAAATACTTTCTTGATCAACTCTTGTTCATTTCAAATTCTCATACTATTCGTGGTTAGGCTGCTTAAAGTTCTTTTCTTCGTTTTTTAAAAAGGGAATGATGACAAAGATGTTTTTTACCATTAAACAACAATTAAATTTTATTTTACTTATTTGACATACTTGAGAAGGAATGTATAAATAATTTAAGTTGTATAATAAATTGTGTAACCATCCTCGTACTTATAAAACATGATAGCAATATAATTTATTTTCTCTAAACTTTTTCATTTATATATTTCTTTCAAAGGTTGTCGTTAAAAAAGCATTATATAAAATTTATCATTACATTTATATCACTGTTTTAGTATAAGAAACTTTGAAGAGAAATTGTATTATTTTACTTCAGTGACATTCCAGTGTAGGTTGCGAATTTGAATTTTACTTTCCACTTAAAACTTTACAACCTTGTGACAACAAAGTTCACTCCAATATCTGAAGTTTAGTCTGAAATCAATATAAAGCTCTTGGCAGCCCAAACTACGTCAGAGCTTCTATTGTAATATTTCAAGGTGATAAAGAAAGCCACTTCTCTCAGTGAAATGTTAGAATTACTTGTAAAGTGTTAATCGACTCGTTTAAAAAAATACTTATTATATGAGTACAGTAATTTGTTTAACAATTCCATTGTTTAATTCATTTAAATGTAATAAACTCAATACAAACAAAACAGATCTGACCGACTGTAATCACACAATTTTGGAGGTGTATATATGATGAGGACGTTTAAGAAAAATTTATTGATTGATTGATTTTATTTGGAGTTTAAAGGGTCTTTTAACATCCATCTCTGGCACCACGACACTGACCTATTGTGCAACTAAAGCGCTCTTTTCCTAGCTTAGTAGGTTTGTTTCCATTACGAGTTTAAGTAATCGACTTAATAGTTGATCCAACGAAGGATCCCTAGAAAATTGGAAGCCAAACACATTTGACCTCTTATTGGTCAGGGCTTAAAAATTTAAAATTATGTATTCTGGGGTCTCCTCATCCTTCCCACACAGTCTACACACAGTTTCGTCATGATAGGCACCTGTCCTTTGCATCTACACTCTCAGACCATAGTGTCCGTAATTAGTCTGAGTTGTCCCCGACCTCAGGTCATTATTGTACTTTCAGGATTGGCTGAAGGAATGTCCCTAATTAATGATATACTATAGTTGACCACTAAAGGCCCTCCATCTTTGCTGGTCTTTTGCATGAACCCACCTATTTATGGCCATCTTGGCCACACACACGGATAATACTTTACCTGGCTCAGTTCTTATAAACTCTGATGCAGAACCCGTTTAACTAGTTTGTCTGCCTTCTCATTAACCTTAACTCTCTTATACCCGGCACCCAGTGCAAAATTACCAGGTTTTCCAGGAATAAAACATTGAGGTTCTCTCGGAATCCTCATACTTGAACAGATTTTTTGTAGTGCATACTATTCATTGCAGCCTGACTATATGTATATATGTGTGTACTGTTTTTTTAAAGTGCTACGTCACATTCTACCGTATACGTTCATTTATAGCCATAATCTCGCCTGATAAATTGTGGCATATTGTCCCAAGGGAAACGAACGTTTCAATCCCGGTGTCAGCGTATTTTTTACTTTCACCAGTACCTTCCGGAGTTTTAAAACCATAGGTATACCACACCAGTTTTTCCGTATTTCCTAGAACTCTATTTCGTCACTGTGGTTCAAGCTAACTTCAAAAGGTCTTGGAAACGATTGTCTAATAATATACGTATATCTTGGTACACATATTTAGAATTGAGGGCCAATTCAGTAATTCTGGCAAGCGCCAAATGCGGGTTTCTCCTGAAACTGCTGCACCTCACTCTGTAGGCTGTTTTCCTTCCATCCGCCTATATAAACAGGTCATTGGCCATTTAATCATCGTCTTAGTAATATCGCTATTGTAATGTACGCGATATTACAATATGGTACACCAATGTAGGTACTACACCAATGCGATATTACACCAATGTAGGTTGGTGTAGTGGAAAAGGCTCCATTAGTGCATAGACAGGTCATCCTCTAAACCTTAGCCAGGGAGATTTTGGCCTGTCCCTGTTCGGTCCCAACAGACCACACTACCGCCCCATAGCAAGTTATCGGTCGTATAATACCAGTATAGATGTATTCATCATTGCTGGTCTTAGTCCCAAAGTTCTGCCACTTGCCTTCTTGCTGCCATTTACGATGTATTAGCTTTTTCCGCAGTGCTCCTCTATTGCGTATTACAGGTTAGTATGGTGTCTAATATCACCCCTAGATATTTGATCTTGTCCACTCATGGAATGTTTGTCCCAGAGAGTTCGATATCACTCAAATCTGGAGTGATCTTTTACCTAGTAAATGGGATCAATGTCGTCTTATAAGGGTTGACTCTAAGGTTTTACTTTCGTCACATCCCTCTACTAGTGACAGGGCTTTTTTCATGACCTTTACCCATGTATTTCCAAACATCCCTTGGTTAAGCACCTACACATCATCCGCATCATCCGGGTGTAGTAACCCTCCGAGAGATGTTCCAGAAGTGTGTCAACTATAAGACACTACAGGAGGGAGAGAGATCTCACCCCAGTGGACAGCCTCTGGTGACCTCAGCTTCCAGCTTCTCTCCCACTACTTTAGCTACAATTGTCCTCCATTTTAACATGTCCCACTCCCATTCGCACACTGGTGTATTAATACAATGATATGATAGGACCATTGAATCATAGGAAGCATTGTTGAAACCTTCCTCATTGTCAAGAATGATACCGAGGGCATATTCAGTTTCATAGAGTCTCTTCCTGTTTTTGAACTATGCCATGAAGTGCACTCTCACATCCTTTACTAAATGATACGCATGTTGACTTATATTGAAAGTGATCATGGCCCCGCGTTTTGTTTCTCTATCCGTTTTTCAGTTTTTCTAGTGTCTTCAGAATAAAAGAATTTACAATAATCAGCCTATAAGCAAAAGCTTCAGCATAAGATTTCCGTCCTGACTTAGGTGTGAACACTGGTCTGGGTGCTCTCCAAATTTGATGTTCTTACCTGGTGGCTAGACTAATCCGGAATAATCTGCACAAGTTGGGGTTAATGTGTGTTTCCTCTTTCTTCAGTAGAATAGGAAAAATCCCACCTGGCCCTGGTGATTTTAACGGAGGAAAATAATTGTTAGCCCACAAAATTTTGTCAATATTTACTATATTGATCAAAAAGTAATATATTTTTACTTGGCGATCGGACGCAAGGATCTTATGAAGGGTGGAGTAATCTACCTTCCTATAGAACTTCATCCAAGATTCACGCATGGCTTTTTTTAAGGATTTTGTTATACTCGTTTATGTAGTGTCTTTAGACACATTTATAACTATTCTATCATTACTTTAAATATTACTCGTGTATTGTATCAATTTCAGTGACGGTTTACGAATTTTAGAGATATAAAAGAAATTCATGGAAAATATTGCTTGTAACGTTATCTATAGATTAAAACATTATCTTAAATGGGTTTATTAAAATTTCAGACAAGGAAAAAAAACCAATAAAAATGTGCGTTCTTATAACCTATTATTTTAAAAGTGAGTTTGAATTGTATTTTGAATATACAGAGTTTTTAAAGTAACCCATGAAAAAATATAATTTTACAGACTTGTATAATAATTAAGAGAAGTTCAATTGTGCTAAAACTAATTAACTTTGTATCAGCTGATACAATTATTAGTAAAATTTATGTTTCATCAATTTGTATGATCAATGTATTAAAATAGTTACAAACAATGAACTACTTGAAGTATTCGGTTTTACATTTTAGACTTACTGTATGTTCAATTTGTTTTCTTATTATTCTCAACTCAGAATAGTGTGAGCGTTATTTAGTATTGCAATCCCCATAAGATAAAGTACAGGAAACAAAAACTACTAACCTAACCTAATATAACCTAACCTAACCTAACCTAACCTTATCTCGCTATAAGCGCTTGATGATTATTATACAATTATACTGACTAATCATTGTATATCAACACACATTGAGAGTCCTTCCAGAGTTCCATTGTTTTATTTGATGTGGCCTTTTTTTGTTAGAATTAAGAGTATTTATACTATCTTGTAAAGGTTAAATAAACGACTATATCTCTTGGTAGTATTCTGCTGTTAGTATACTTTGGACAACAAATATTGGGCTCATAAATCACCGACGTTAAATGACGCAACATGTTCTAATTTTTGAAGAAATTAAACGTTATTCATGGAAGCTATGTAGAGTTCCAGAAATAGTAATTCTGGCTATTAACATAGCTATATAAATTGAACAATCCTTGATTAGCATAAAAAGTTTTGGCAAACATTTGAATCCTCTTTGAATCAAAGATTTGAACAACTGACGGTAGCAGACCCTAGGATAATGGATTACCTTGCTATTAATAGTGGACAATTTGTGATTAAGAATGGTTTCAAATTATTTAACTATTGAAGGTTATCCGATCATCTGTAAAATAATTTATAAAACATTGAAAACGAATATTCTCTGGAAAGTTTAAGCAAAGGAAGATTTTAATACCCTGTCTTTAGAAATTTGCAATTATTCCTCATTATGCACTGTATTACTTCCTTTATGTTTACAGTCATAATCAATACAAAAATCTACGAATATCCTATTTATATTGTATGTTTACTTAGAAATACTTCTTTTTTACGAAATGAAAGATGTAGTATCACAATAATGTTTAACAATAAATCCCATGGATTGTTTGTTTAAAAAGTTTGTATGAAATGTTTTAACAATATCCGACAAATTAATTAATACTCACTTTAAATTTTATAATAATATAATTATCCGTAATGAATTAGTTTTAACATGACAGGAAATCTGTTAATCATAAAATATATTCTGGTCGTACTTTGTTTGTATGAAATCGTAATCTATATGAATCTCTATGTGAACATAATTTAGGTATGTTAAAGTTATTGTTATAATCCTTTTACAAATTATACATGTTATGTTATGAATAATAATAGAACAAGCATTCTATTATTAGAAACAGGGAAGAGTAAGGGGTAACTAGATCTGATGTTGGTTATTGATTTTATGGAACTGAACGTGCAAGGCTCTCCTGGTATCTCACAACAAAATCCCTCCCATCATCTATATCTTTATATATATGTTTAATGAATAACTTTAATAAAAAGTATTTAGATACATAATTATGAACAATGAAACCTTTATTATTTTATACTTTGTAGGATAAATCAGAGCTTTAAAGTTGTAAAGCAATTCGAAGAATCAATTGCTGCAGGGAACATTCGACAAGGAAAAGTAGAGAGAATCTTAATGAACAATTACATTTCATGAGATCTTACAGTGAAACCATTAGTATAGTCTAATATATTAATATATAGTTATCTGTTTTCTTTATGAATATTACAACTAATTTTATTTTTACAATGCAAGTTCATTTATAAATGCAAGTTATTAATATAAAATTTATATTTTATTAAAGTAATAACATTAATTTATCGAACAGTGGTTGAAATTACTTTTCAGGTATACACATTGATTAGGGTGATAACGAACATTCAAATATCTACCTAACATTTCAAGATGTATATTCAAAGAAATAAAAGAGATATAGAAATATATTTAACTATGCGAAATTTTTTAACTATTATTTAACATTAGTGCAAATAATAGATTTAAGACGTATAAACAATATAAAGTAAAGCAAAATAATCATAGTTAAACACTTCACAAACAAACTCTAAACATAGAAAATCGTTTAGTCACTATGCGCGACGAAAGATAAGAGTTGAGAATTACAATGTAAACATTTTAATAAATATAAAAATAAAACAATCATAGTTGAACACTTCATAAACGTTCACAGGTTAGGAGATCACCGGAAGTAGTCCAAGATGTAGGAGTAAACTCAAAGATTTTAGTAAAAAGAGGGCCATGAGATATATCGTTTAAACTAGCTATTAAGCTAAAATATGGTTCAATTTGAATTAAAAAAGGTTGAGTCGTTATTTCGTTTATTTTTTTTTTCTACATAATTTGTGGTCTAATTATTTCCATTTTAACAACATTTCCAGTTTTGATAATTTAAACTGCTTTACAGTTTAAAAAAAATCAGAAAACTGGAAGTTAAAATATTTTATTTAGAATTAGGCATTTTATTGACAGATGGTCTAATAAATTTAGGAACTAAATACAGGTTGATTGTTATGTTTCTTACAGTTTAATAAAGTAGATTTTTAAACTGATTGCTCGTTACTTCCCGACAATAGTAAAGTTTATTAACAAGTTCATGCCTTACTCGAGTTAGGATATCTGGTATTACTTGTCTGCAGTGCTCAATAATCCTACTACGAAGACTTTCTACATTATCAATCGTGTAAAGATTTAAAGTCTCTCCATAAAAAGAAATATATCGGGTTCAATTCAAGTGATCGCGCCGCCCATGAAATTCCGCGCCGCCTGTGGAGTTGCGTTACTCGTTAGCGGCAAAATACACCAATTTTAATAATTAAATAAATACTATCACACCGTTATATAGAGATTTGGTTATATGAATATGCATTTTTGGAATATAGGCTTAAAAAATAATAAATGATTGTGATACGATGATGTTTACTAGGGTAAATGTTGAATTAAAATACGTAATTTCTAATGCTCGACGAGCATAGGAACGTTGCTCATCCTCTCATTATGAGCCAATTACTACTTTAAACCAAAATTTCAACGTTTCCTCCTTGTAAGTAGATACTATTAATATTTGTTTTAAAGTAACGTTCAATATTACCACATCGAAATGAAAATATAATTTTTAATTGTTTCATTAAATTTCTTTACATTATTTAGTTAAATAAAATTATTATCTTATCAAAATTTTAATTGCTTATACTATATTTTAGTATACACTTATAGTAGGTAAACATTTTTAGTTTAGTAAGGTAAGTGTTTAAAGTATGACATTTAAGGGTAAGATACATGTGTATTACGGGGCAACAACTAAATGATAGATTGATTATACTAGTTCAGTCTGTAAAACTATAGAAGTTCTGTGTGGTGTATGTGTTATTTCTTATTCATTTACTTAATGGTGAGTAAATCCGATAAGTTTATACAATATGTTTCTTATATATATATATATATATATATATATATATATATATATATATATATATATATTCTCTTTAAATGTATAATATATATTTTTAAAAATCTATCGTCATCAAATTCATACATATTTTGACACAAGGAAACAAACTACTTCGTAATGTTTCAAATTCATATATATATATATTGGTTTGTTAAAAAAAATTAAATGTTAATTTCAATATTAGTCTGAGTACAATCATCTGTCATATCTATCTTCATTTTAATAACCACTTCAGTTAAGCATTTTCGGAGTAGTTCTATTATATTTATAATATACTCTCTGAATGGAAATGACAAGTCAACCAAAAAAGTAGTTATGAAGGTAGGAATAACAGAACTATGTGACTCCTAACAAAACTGTATTATATAATTTTCTCCCCTTTATTATATTATTCTATAAACAAGTTACTTCTTTTAATTCTATGCTGCTGATTTTGTTTTTTGATTATTTTATAAGTGGCCACTTAGGGGAAAATGACAGTAATTGCTACTAAATAAATAAAAATGGGACTAAAGAACATGTGAGTTTTTAGTTTGGCATCTGAAAGTCCTTTTATAAAATTCTTCATAAAGGAACGGCTTTAGATCGAATTTGTACATCCTCATTTAATCATGGAGGTTATGAATATAGAACAGTATAATAGTTATAACACATTCCTTTCAAAATACTTCGACTTTAAATATTTATGGGCACTATGTAAAATTCCGTCGGATTTTATAACATCAAGAGAAAATGTTTATGAAGTAAGTGACATTATTATATTTTTATTGTAGTGCAAGATATCTGTAAAGAATTACTTCTTTTAAAGGCCCAGTAAAATAAAACGCTTACTTCCGACCTCTATAGCTAGCAATCATTGTAAAAATAAATAATTAAAATGAAACTAAGTTTTGAAAATTTTCAAAACTATCAACATTGAAAAATTTATTTATAGGCATTTGACGATAGTTTCATATCAATAACTTAACGTGTTTCTATCGACTCCAATGCCATAAATATTTATGCAATAGAATTTTTTTTCGTATTCTATTTCTGAGAATATTTTCTGTGTTGGAGGCAAAACTTTTTTATCGCTTTATTTTTTAATAACTTCAAAATGTCTGTTATCTGAGCTTTCTTTGAGTGTGTCACTAGGTTTCCAAAACATAAGAACTAAAATGTAAATTGTGCAATTAATTTTCCATATAGAATCAAGTGGGTAGTTTTGTTCTATTTTGTTATATCGCCTGTAAATTACTTGTTAGATAAACTAATCCCTCTTTCGACAGTATTTGACTCCTTTTAGAAGACCAAGTATATACATTTGAATATTGTATTTTTTAAACATCATCGTAGAGCACATGATCGTATGCTCCCTTAAGTGTATGAGTTTTTATGTCTAATCGACTCCACAATCAAAACGTGTTCAGGATAGGGTCGGAGACAATATATTATACATATGGGAGCTTAATTTTATCAAAATCATTTGTTTTATAAAGTGTGTTTATTGTATTTTTATTACCATGGGTTCCAGATTTACCAAGATAATTAATAGAATAAACATATAATGAAATATGTTCCCCACGCCATTGTAGATTATAAAATAAGTGTCACAATCTTTAAGACATTTACACAATCCTCCCACCCAATACGTAATATTAAATTTGTAAAAACTGATGAATATATTATAAATGTACATGTTACAAAATTAATGAAAAAAGATTGAATGATAAAATACAATAACTAAAACAATATATACTTCTACATACCATTTGATTGTTGTGACAAGAAAAACTGCTTACCTATAACATAGAAAAGAAAAATTAATATTCGACATTATTATGATATACTAAACAATCAGTTCGAATAACTGATTAAAAGTGTAATTGTAACATAGCTGATTAAATTTAATTGCTAAACATTTTTGCTTTTAAATATTTGTGATAATACTAAATTAACAACGTAATATTATGTTATCATTGAAACTGAAACCGTACCTTTGAGATACATCAGTTTTTGGAATAAAAACTTTACTAAACTTCTAAAGTGGTGTTATTACTTATTATTAAAATATACTATTACATGAAATAACTGTAATAAAACTTTTTTAATGTTTGACGAAGCTGATTATGGTAGATACTTCTCTTTTAGAGAGAAAACGTGAGAGAGAAAAATAGATAGGTAGCAATCCATTCAGAAAGAGAATGAATAATAAAAGTAAATGAATAGTAAAGTACGTAAAATAATTACTTTATTTAATAAGCGGGAAAAGTCTTCTCTTCCACTCTACATACATTAGACCATACAAATACTCCACCAATATAGACAAATATAATAATTAAAGAATAAAAAAAGTAAAAAAAAAAAAAGTTGATATTCAAGAATATTATATTGAAATACAAAAAAAAAAAAAATTTTAATAATAGTTTGTAAATAAGAGGATATATCCCTTTTTTATCTGCAGCTAATTATAAATTATTATTATTATATATGTATATATATATATATATATATATGAATATATATATATATATATATATATATATATATATATATATACTGTATATATATTGGTCTTTTTAAACACAACATTTATTTTATTATTTTTTTTTTGCTGGTTGAAAATGACGTGTTTCCTATTTCACTAGTGTTTTTAAACTTTCTTTGACAATATAAAAAATGCAAAAAAGCAGGAATATAATATATATTATATATATATATATATATATATATATATATATATATATATATATATATACACTATACAGGTTACGCAGTGTAACATATATAATGTTACCCAAAATCTTATATTTTTTATTTTGAAAAATGTCAATTTTTTTTATATATTTTACAATGTCAAATAACAAAAGGGTCTAGCTGTATGTTAATCATCAAAAATTGTGCACCTATTTCATTTTCAGTTTTCTGTATTTCGGGTCATTTGAGAATGACAACAAAACACCTTTCAAAATTCTTTAAGGTACAAATAACATTTATAATTTTATAAAAGTGTATTTCACTGAACTGTATAACACTAAATTTACTCCTTCAGACTGTTATTTCTTATTTTTCCGGAATGATAATGATTAGATTATGTAGACAATTAGTTCACAATAAAATTCTAATATTATTGCTTTTTTTTAAATTTACACTTTGCTATATATAAAAAAATGCTATCTCTTTATTTGCAAATTATTGCTTCTAAAATAGTTTGCAAAATAATATATAAATTTATAAAATTTTTGCAAAATCGTTTGCTAATATATATATATATATATATTACATTATATATATATATTACATTATATATATATATATATATATATATATATATATATATATATATATATAGTATATATATAGTTGGAAACTCTATTACATTCAGTACATCGCAAGCAGAATACAGTATACATCATACGTATGAAAAATATTTACAGAATAAGTCACCATTATATAATTATATAATTATAGATTTATACAATAATCCATTTAACACTAATGCTTGATGAAATGGGAACATAACGGATCAATGTTTTATTAGCCCGACGCTTTGTAAATGTTTTTTAATTAAATGACAAACATGTATTACATTGTGTTATGATGTCATAATTATATATAGCGTATGCAATAAGTTGTCAGATAAATTACATGTTTTGAATTGGTTTTATCCACTAGCTGTGCTAAATAGTGATTTGATACTGCGATTAAATTCAAACCTACATGAAAGTGGCTGTAACAAGTCGAATTCAGGCAACCTAAAGAGATCGGTGAAGTCATTTTAAATTAGAAAACAAGATAATTAATGTTCATTTAATTTGAGATACTTTATCTCCCATGAGATTTGATTAAAGCAAACAACGTATTTCCTGTTCTCATTTAATCGGTCTGCTCATATGATTTTATAGTAATTACTCTAGTTATATTTGACTCCTATTTTTTTCGTTCATGTTATGTTTTAAGTATTTACACTATACGTTTGCCAACGTATAAATGGCTAAGAGTGTTAGAGTGCTAACTTTTGCCACCGCTACAGTACTGCTCTATCTTCACCATTACTCTTTGTGCATCTTTTGTTACAAACTAACTTCCGATTGCACATCCTGAAATACCTATGGTTTTTGACTGGTAAGTACTTAAGAGCTTTCCTTTGATTTATATTCAAGGTATTTTAACTGTGTGTTTTCTGAAACTTATCTTTATAATTTAATGTGACAACAGTCGGTGCTTGATGAAATTTAATATTAATAGAAATAACGAAACAATTATTGAATTCCACAAAGGAACTTTGTTCAGCGACATATATTTCGCCGTTAGGCATTTTCAAACTACTAAATTGAAAACAAAAGAAGTCTATTTAACCTAAACTAAAGAGAAAGGAAAAGTAGAGTAGAAAGGGTTGAGAAATGATAGTATTTAGGCAAGAAGGTCAATGTTCTGACATGTGGATGGAGAGGAGGTGTACTTTAGAAAACAAATGTTTCAGAATAGGATTCAATAGGGGTGATGAGTTATTATACATTTGTTAATTTAGGTTGGAAGTATGGTTTTTAAAATTGATTTCCAATCATTCCCAGATTTTGAGTTTTATACTTTTTCTATTCCATGTGGAGAAGTTTGACACTTGACTTGGATCAAAATTATGTCGTGTATCTAATAAATGATTTGCAAACTTTGGTTTAGATTTGCTATACTTCCAATTGTGTAGATGTTCTTTAATTATATTCCTAATTGATCTACCAATTTGACCTATTGATTCACAATTGCAATCACTAGAAGAAATATTAAATACTTCAATATTTTTTAAGCTATCTCTCATATCTTTATTTTAACAACTATTTTTTTCTACATATCTAGAGCAATCAAAGGCAGATTTATTTGACACAAGACACAATTTTGGTCCTAAGTCAAATAATAAACATCTCCACTTGGACAATTATTATAAAACTAAATAACTTGGAATGTTTGGAAATCAATGGATCTATTTATAGTAGCTTGAAAATGCCTAATAGAAGAAACATTATTATGTCGCTCAATAAAGCTCTTTTGTGGAATTAAATAATTGTTTCATTATTTTCATTGATCCTTATCTTGTTTATTTGTGAAATTCTATTTTCTAAGTTAGGCTATGTTTGGCCCAAATATTGGGCCAATTTTACCCCAACTAATTGTTTTCTACTTTTCAACCAAAAAATAAATAAAATAATTGTACCGACATATAAAGTTGTGAATACTTGGTAAATTATGTGATGTTCTTTCATAATTCCATACAAAGTGTGATATCCCATTATTTTAAAATATTATTAGTCAGGACGCATAATATATGCCTTGTTCCAGGGCTTACGCAAATTATGCTCCTGAAAACCTTCTAGAATGCCTTGAAAAAATCAAATCACGAGATATTACTAAGCGAGAAGCCTCACCAACATACGGTATTTCTAGATTAACTTTAAAAAATAATCTGAACCATGCACTCTCCGATAAATCAGGAAGCGGAAGGATCTCCACAAACGAAAAAACAAAAGTCCTTTGAAGAATATTTAACAAAACTCTGTGACTATGTTTTTCCACTCTTTGAGTTAAATTTCCGAGTTTTAGTAAAACGCTATGTGGTGTTTTCTACAGCACCGTTTGCCCCTTCAATACCGGGTGCATTATTCTTGGGATTCCGTGGCATTGCCGGTTGCCGCATTACAGGCTAGAGATTATTATAGATTATACACCTATATAGTGCACAACCCAACGACGTCATAAGTACTTCATAAGTATATAAGGATTATTGTGAGGGAAGGAGAAGAAGGGGACGATACAAGAACTGGCTGATAAATGATTTTCTTTGAGTGTGATACCAGAATCCTATGATAGCGGCTGCAGAAGGGAAATAAAAGAAGGAATAGTGTGAGGGTCTCTAGTAATGGAAGTCAGGGCTACCCAAGTACTGTCATGTAGTTGACTGATGACAGACACTAGAGGTCGTATATGTCAATAATTTAGAAAGTAACTTCAATTTGATTCCCTTCGATCATAAATCTGATTTTATAAGAGATCGGATGTGCATTTGATGTCTATATTTACGTTTGACTATAAGAATTTCGTTTAACTAAATGACTAACAACGCCTGATTCAACAGGAATCTACAGGTTTTATAAATTATAAATATATCTTATCTTTTACTGAAATTATGCATTTGAATTTACTCGTCAATATGGAAACATAAATAAATATGATGTATTGTGAAAGCATTTTTTACGTTGCAAACTTTCTTCCAATTGATTTTTTTTTTAAATAACATAGGGTAACGACTCAGATATAAAAAATAAACTATCATTTATTAAAGTGCAGACTAATAAATTATCAAAAAATAATGAAAGACAAAAATAATACGTGAAGTGACTAAAATTTCTATTTTTTCCTGTCGTTTAATGGAGGAAATGATTTCGAATATCATCTCCTTATAATAAAAGGAAGAAAAGAAAGATCATAAAAAAAGAAACAAAGCCTCCAAATACTCACACTCTAATAGCGCCAGTGTCACATAAAATCAAACGTTTTAAAGCTATACCTTTAAGAAAGAGAGAGATCTAACCCAAGAGAGATAGCCCAAGATCCAGGCTAGGGTAAGACACGGATGGAAAAGAGAGTAAATATACAATACATATATTTACATTACCTAGTTAGTCCAGAAGAAAGTGAAGTAAATTATATGTATATTTTATCTTAGTTTTGTATAAATGTGTTGAGAATAACTTTAAAAGCTATCACTAAAATAACATTATGCTTCATGATTATCGTCATTTTTAATATTTAATATCGTTTACTTTTGAAATTGGTGAGAAAAGTATTATTCTAAACTATATGTTATTTTGTATAATAGCTACTCAATTAATTACAATTGAATTATTGTATTTTTCTTACTTTACGTATCGAATTACCAACCTATATCAACAATGAAATCTAATACGTTTTAAGAGCATATAACAATGATTTAGGTTTGAGGATACGACAATTATGTAATGTGAATCACTAAGTTTAAATGGCATAAATTATCAAATACCTCAGTATATATACATGGTTACGATAATCTAGTAAAAAGGTTACAAGATTAATACACTCCGATTTACTGAACATTTCATTGTGTATAAATATTTCAAATGAAGTGAAAGAGATGGATATGAAGTATTCACACGTTCTCAAAGGAAGTGGAGTATTGGTGCCTTTCCAGAATGAACCAAGTGTTACATTTCAAACGTAAATAATTTATAATAATACTGAATAATGACTTATTTATGTATTTTATTTTTTACATTGATTTTATAGATAATATGTAATTAGTTGTTATTATATTTTGTTAAACTGATAATGATTTTAATATCGGGTTGTAAATTAATTGCAGTATAAAATGATGAATTAGTTTTCACATTACGATGTGAACCGCAATTCCCCATAAAACACTCTTAAAGGTTCCTTTTAATACATAATTTTTACTCCCGTCATACAGTAATAATTAAAGTAATAATAGAAACTTTTTCACGGCTAGAGGAAACGTTAAATGGAGCATATGCACTATATGGAGCAATGGCCTTATTTGGTATATATATATATATTTATATATATATATATATATATATATATATATATATATATATATATATATATAGTGAACTACATAACATTAGATTTAAATTATGATTATGTACAAATACATCTAAATTCTGTTGGGTAGGTTTCATTATATTCTAAATAATCACTTTATTTATAATTCATAGTTATGATTTGACCATATTTATCTTTCTACTTAAGACGTACTTCCCTATATATTGATTGAAGAAACGATTTTACTACTTTTGTAGATCAATCTATTTTGTTATAAAATCACAAAATAAATTTTATAAAATATATGCGAACGTAGCCTATACAATGTCAACACGTATGTTTGATCTTGAGCACTTCATTCATTAAAAATATTAAAGTTGTTCGATTTAACTGTTTATTTTAGGGATTTTTTTTTTAAATAAGTTTTTTTTTTAAATATGATATAATACAAATTTAAAATCCAAATTTGAGTTTACCTTGTTTTAATGTATAGAATGTAAAATTATTCTTATATTTATTTACTAATATTTTTTATCTTCCAAGAAGAGCAAACCTTCCTAAAAAACAGTTGAATTTATAAAGACTTTCATCATTAAAATCAAATCTTTATGTTATCGTTCAGGTAGTATACGGTGTTTAATAATTCTGTATTGTGAAGACAGAAGATCATCAACAAATACGTATTCTATTGTTAGTGAGAGCAAAGGGTTAGAGGTAACTGGGTCTGGGCTTTCGTTATTGATTACACTGAGTCTCACGTGCAAGGTTCACCTGGAATTTCACAACAATTTACTTCCTACTGCTTATGCCCGTATATACATGTTAATAATTTTGTGAACAACTTTAATACAAATTATAAGTCAGTAATTACGAAAATGAACAACCTGACTAGTTATTTCTTTGTATGATAAATTTGAGTTTTAACAATTTAAGAGTAATTTAAAAAAACCACAATTACCTTTAAAATTAATAGAATTATTAAGAAAAATTATATTGGAAACTGTTTACGATATATACATTTAGTATGTCTTTATTAAATATGTTTTTATGTTCATGAATTGGCAAGCTTATGTATAATCACTAGCAATACATGTAAAATATGCATTTATAATAAAGTTAGAACATTTATTGGAATAAACGTAAAGTAATTTTTAGAGATCTACATTGAAACCTGTGATAATAAGCACTGAAATATTAAAGTGATACTTCAAAATATTTATATGGAATTAGTTTTTAATATTTGAATTATTTCTAACATTTATTTAACGTAGGTACAAAGAGTGGTTTAAAATAATGTAATAATCTAAATTGAAAGCAAATAATCAATATAAAACATAGTAATAAATATTCTCACAATTGTTTATTAAAAATAAACATGCTTTATTGGTAAATATGCGAAGTGAAATGTATAAAATAAGAATTATCAATCAAAATCTTTAAAAAAACACAAAATACACAAAAAAAAACAAAAAAAAAACACCGTCATTGAAGTAAATAAATCTCAATATGAAATTTCTTTCACGTTTTTGAAAAATACAGTTTGTTGCGCCAGACTTATATATTATATTTAAAGATATTTCTAAACTTTTTAGAAAATAATTTGAACATGTACAATGTATGGCAGTTTAAGCAGATACAAATTTGTTTGTCAAAGGACTTACAGATAAATGCATTTTAGACAAATAACACATAGTAGATAAAGGAATACGTAGACTTATAGACATCAATACAAAATGCATTTATTGACGTAAATTTACAAATTAATGTGAGAAGAGTTTTTTAACTTATTAGAAATGGACTCCACAGTCAAAGACCATGCCCACGACAGCACATTTGGTTAGATACGGTATAAATAAGCACTAATGTCCCTTAGTGTATACAACTGTAATTATTTATACTGTTGTTTTTAAAGCTTTTTCTACAACAATTTTGGCAATAATAGACATTCATTCACTGAATATTTGAATCAAAATTGAATTCTCTATTAAAAAAAAAAAATTATTTCACTCTTCCGATTGGTATTATTAAATAGCATTACGGTGATTTTAAAATTCGTAAGGGTTGCCATATAGAAAATGGTTTAGAAGCACAACATATTTTGGTCGCAATTTGGCGATAACTTTTATTTAAGGCAGGATAAAGTTCAGTATCCTGGGAGATACTGTGGGACTCACCCCTCGACAAGCAAGATGTACTGGAGCCTACAAATACAGTTAAAAATAGTCTAGGGTACAAGCTAATAAATTTTTTAAATATGTAGATCATCTCTTACAGCTTTCTTCCTTAAAAAATTGAAAATTCTTCCTATATTTATATATTGTGTGATGAAATTAATGGTGTTTTAGACCTTTATCTAAAATCACAGGGTGTTCATATTTTATTTTAACTAATAATTTTTGTATAACTATGATACTGTATTACTCCATTTTTCAAGGAGATAGCTATAAATACATTTATTTTGATATAATGTTTAAAAATACTGTCTTAAATATAATTAGTTTGATTTGTATTATTTTTCTAATTTTGAGTTATCATAATTTTATGTAGTTTCGAAATGTTTTTATTGTATTACAGTTTTAATTATATAAGTAACAGTTCTAAAGCAAATGTTCAATGTTTATCATTTTACTTAAGTTATACTTTAAGTAAGATAACCGTTTCTTAAATGAATATAGTTTATAAAATTATCCAAAGTTACTATCTATTTCTGTTAATTTTCGATAATTTTTATTAATTTGATGTTACTAATATTTTCATTATTTTCTACTAAATATTCCTTAATGTATGTAGATACGCTATTGAAAAATATTCAATACGAATAGAATTTTATCATACAGACATTTGAAATATTATGAAGTGTTTTATTCTTTTGAAATATTGTATAAGTTTGGCAATATTTACAACCACTGAATTTACAACATTGAATAGATCTCCTGTAATTCCTATCTTAGATTAAATAACTTATTCATTTAAAGCTTTTCAGGATAATTCCATTTAGAAACCAACCAATAAAGATTTACGTTATATTTCAGTGTCAAGAAGTTATACACCTGAGAATGAAGACTTATTCTTTGGAGTGCCCTCTTGGAAAAATGGGGTGTTTATTATGGAGGTTGTGTTTTGTTTTATGTAGCGGCCTTTTTTTTTTAAACTTGTTTTTTTTTAAATATATAATTTTAGTTATACTTGTTAATCGTATTAAAAATTGTTTCAAGAACATAATTTAACTCATTCAGAATATACAATAATTTCACAAATGATACTTCAACATAAACAAGTTTCTTCACATAATTCAATTAATTGTTCCAATTACATAATTTCCTATTTTCGACTAAGATAATTTTTATTCAACGACTAAGATACATGCCTTTTATTTTTGTTCTTCCTACAATGTAAAGACAAATATTTGTTATCAACATTTATTACATCACTCTACAACGTATTTGGAAAGTTTCATGACTCGGAAGATAGTTAATTTATTTGGCATTAGCTGCTAAGCCTCTATATTGCAACGTATTCGAAACTGTTGATACGAAAGTGCGGTGAACATATATTTCGGTGTTTGTCAGGATTTGCTTTATCTTTGAAGTAAGGCATGATATGATATTTTAATTACTTAGTTAAATTATTATTATAATTTGATTTTGATAACTATTGTTCAATATAAAAAAAAATGAATATATGAAGCTATACAATCGTATGTAACTCCCTGGATATAAAAGAGTACATATAAATGTGTTCATATTCTATATGTAAAGGGTACTAACTTTTTACGTTGGTACACCTTATGTTTACTACCTTTCTAAGCCTGTTGACCACATTAATACTTCTCCTTGTTCTAATCAAGATGCCAAAATATGTATGTTTTGTAGAATGGGTTTGTTTGAAGTAAATTTTGACCTGATATTTAGAAAAAAAATATCACAAACAATATTGCTAATATAATGCGATTTGAAGTTAATTAAAGAAAACGATATAAAGATTTACTAATTGTCTACATTATTCTATCCTGTGTGAATGTCTCGTAAACAGAGAATATAGAGCTTTCAGTTAAATAACAACGTAAGCACTACTTAGTTTATGCGATATGTTCTTTAGTTTTATAATAATTTTAAATTGGTATAGGTTGAGTTTACCATAAACAAATTATACATTTGAAAATTACATATACACAAGCACAAAGATATATTCACATTGGATCACCATATATTAGTAAATAATTATTACAATTTAAAAAATTCTAGAAGCTTGATGAATTGTGAATATAATGGATTAATATGTTGTCTGTGTAATGCTCAACGTTATGTAAATGTTCTTTGATTAAGTTGGAAACATAGAACAAGTACATTGTGTGATGACGTATTAAACGATACTAAACAGAAGTAAGTAATATCTTGTCAGGAAACTAAAGATTTTGAAATAATTCTTGTGAATCACAGTGAGCTGATATTACCCCCTCGTAGACTTTTAACAGTATAACTCATGGTGTTTAATTAGGCTTGTGAGATAATTTTATTTGAATTTTAGATAATAATCAGTTATTTAATAAGTGAAATACCGGAATCTATCTGCAATTTTACAGTAACAATTCGGATATCCCAATAAGAATATATATTGGGAACCTCAGACCTCAGCCATCTGACTTATTTATTATATTATTTAACAGTATATAAATTATGTATTTATATTTAATATAGATTCTGTTACTAAATTCGTGTTAGGTTTTGAATGTAACACGTTCTGCATGCTTGTCGACGTTAGTTTCCTTCCTTGATATTCAAGTAAAGTAATGTCTTGAAAAGAGAATATATTTCTTTTACCTTGTCTTATGGTTTGGGTGGTCTTGTTAGATCTTTGGACAAACTAACTGACGAAAACATAAAAAAAGTAAAATAAGAAAGTTGTTATTTATTTTCAACAAAATTATGTTTGGTTCATGAAGTCTTCATAGTGGAAAACTGTTGGCTATTTAGTAAAGTTTAAGTTGGGCCACCCAAAATAAAAAAAAACCCTTTATGAACATTAAAAGAATTTGGCCAAATAAATAAATAATAATAGTGATAATATCCAAGTGATAATATCTACTTATAGATCGTTTCATAAATTTAGAATGTATCGTTTTATGTTTTAAAATGGAACGATCGGGTTTATAGATTTTGTATATTTTATGGGAGAATGTTTCAAATATATAATAATGTCTTTTTTATAACCTATTTAAACAAGTGTATAAGTTTTAAATAATGTCCCTACTTTAATGTGAAATTCCACCCTATGTTATTATTAATGCAGTTTCATTCCTTTCTGAAATCGTCCTACAAAAGACACGTTATTTACATTTACTTTCTCACTGCTTACAAAAACACCACTCTTCACCTTCGCAAAAGACTTGAATTAAGACTCTTTTTACACTTTCGAACATTCGTTGGAACAAAAATCAATTCTATATTACATGATAGTTATTAAAGTGTGTATTTAATAAACCAAGTACTGAGAACTACAGATTTTTTAAACATTTTAACTTATAATTATTAACTAATTGACTGGATCTATGCTATTGATAATCAATCCAAAAGATGGTTAATTTTAACAATAATAGATATATGGAAACAATTAGTGAGACGGTTATATGATAATATTTAAATATAGAAGAGGCAGTGAAATAAAAAAAAAATATCAAAATACGAAATAAATTCAATATGTATTAACTTTAGTTCAAGTGATAACATTATATGAAAACCGTTAGTTAAAGTAATTTAAATGTATAAGTAAATTATTTAAAATCCACATTAGATTTAATTTTATTGTTTATAACAGAATTCATTGTTTTAATTCATCTCTAATAATTGGGAAAGTTTTTTTTTTCCAAATTCCAAAATTAAATTCTACTTTTAAAATTTTACAGCTTGTTAAACATTTTATATCTCTAAAACATACAAATTACAAACACATTAAATTAATTATAACAAGATTTGGAAAAAATATGTTTATGCTTAAGCTACAAGTAAGCAAAACAAAATGAAATAACTGTTTTTGAAATGCATACAAGCCCAAGGAGAAAAATTCTAGTTTACTAATTTTATATTAGGTAAATATATATAATACTTTTCGTTGATAACCATAATCTCAAAACAATAATAGTTTAATTTAGGTCCTTTAAATATATTTCAAGTATTTTTAAGAAAAACCTCTTAAAGTTACGGATCAATTTTCTTGATTAAATACAAACTAAAAGGAAAAAAAAATGTAACAAAACGTTTGAGTAGTGGTCAATTAAAATTAGTTACTACAACTAGTTTTTTTTCTCTAAATTTAGTCGTTAATAAATGCCAACTTTACAAAGTACTGGTTCCTTCACCACAACGTTACCTTAAATGGCTTTATTGCAAATTATAAATCTTGCAATTACGAGTTAATTGTGGCGTGGAGTAAAGCTGAGATTTAATGTTCTGAGGGGGTTTGAAAATCTGAGAAAGGTTCTGTGTCGTTTTGAAACAATTAAAGGTTGTATTAAAAATATGAAAATTGTTTTTATACAAATTAACCGTTAAAACACTCATGTTTGAGTGGTATTAATTTTAACTTATAATGTCAAAGTATAAAGTGTTTTACACTACAAAATTGCTATCTCTATCTTTTATTGTTTAAAAGTTACTTAACTGTCCTGGACATTTTAGGCATATCGTATACTATCTATGATACATGTTTATCTAGAAAGTAAATAATTTCGGTGTTAAAATCTCATTTTATTATATTACTCATTGTAAATATAAATAGTATAAATACTCAAGGAAACATTTATTTAATAACTGAAAATATAGAAATATCCACCTTAGAAAAATAAAACAGTAACGAAAGTGAATTGTTCTTTAAAAAAGTTAATAAAAACAAGCTTCCTTGTCGTTTTAACATGTGTCTACTTCTTTAAGTAATCAAATAAGTAAAGTTCAGTGATCTAGCGTTTACTGTCGAATAATAAAGAACTTTGTGAAAACAGTAAACTCACAACATTTATCGCTTCTTTCTTCTTTTCCACTTGAAATAATGTATACATAGTTTTACTAAATAAAATTTATATAACGGTTATAATAAATGTCATAATTTACATATAAAACTGAACATTAATACTTTTTGTAAGGTGTTATTAGTTTGTAGTATATTATAGCTATATGAAATCATAATTAGTATTTCGTTCCATTGTAGAATATGATATTCAGTAATACATAGTTATATTCAGATAATAAAATTATGGTTTTTAGAATCAATTAGTAATAGTTTGTTTGAAAATGAGTTAATTTCCAATGGATTTCTTCCACTCTAGAATGTGATATATACCTTGTCTTATAATTAACACAGGTTGCATAATTTACTTATCCATTATTATTATTTGAAAATATTAAAAATGTTTAGCAGTGGAATTTATATTTGAACATGTCAAATATTTTACTATAAGTGAGTTATTATATTATATAGAAGTAAGTTATTCCATCCTTCATAAAATGAATAAGGGTGGGAGGTAAGGTTGTAAAGAGAATATTTATTATATTCTTTTTACAACCATTCCTTGCCGGGTTCTGCGGTATAATGTGTTCATTGAACCGAAAGTAATGTTAAATTACGATGTGACTGGTTTTGAATTTAGAAAAGATATTAGGTCAAACAAAACTATAAAAGAAACTGTCTTTAACAAAAAAGAAAATGGAATTATGAATGAATCACAAGTTAGTTCTTGTTTAATCGATATTTTACTATTGTGGGAAGTTAACCTTGCTCATAGAGAATATTGTGTAGATTGAAAAGATGGGAACATCATTGGAAATAAGTTGGTTCTTCTGAATAATAGTAAGAACATAAAAATAATATTATTGTACATCTATGTGTAGGAATGAAGTAATCTTGAAACATATGAAATTGCCTATATAGTATGTGACTGCAATTTATTGTTAAAAAACCTAACGAGGAGTCACATCTCTCCTTGTTTATGTTTGCATTATGGACACATGACCTACATTTAAACAATAGGCTATATCCATTATCTACAACAGTAAAAATACATGCAACGTTAGTCATATTCACGATAGTCTTCTAAAATATAAATAAGCAGACATTTCAAACATCAAATACAACTGTATTATGTTTACTCTCTATGAAACATTAATAATTGTATGTAACATTTGGTATGTAAACAACAACCACATTTAGAGTTAATTGTAAGCATTTATCTGAAGTTGATGAAATAATGTAAATATTACTTATAAATTAAATCATTAAAATTCCGTTATAACTACTTGCAAATATGTAAATTTAACAGACACATAACACGCAACTTAAAATCAATAACTTCTTTCTACAACGGCTATCAAGCATTGATAATGCATATTGCATGTGATTAGAAATGTCACCTTTACAAGTAAATTATTCTACTTTTTAACAAAAAACATTTTCGTTATACACATTATAAAAATCACCCGATTATATAGGTTTAGGAATAAAGGAGCTATTTGTTATAACCGTAATTTTTTAAAATTTTTATCACGGTAAATATTTGATTTATTTATACATAAAAAAAAATAATTATAATATAGTTAAAATCTCAAGCTTATTATAATTTATTACATTGTATTATCGCCGTCATGTCAATTTATATTAATAAATTTGCGTAATAACAACTAGCGCGTTGGTGAATCTATACTTTACAATTCTCACATAAGTTGGAAAAAGTCTTTAAACTATTGATTTAAATTTTGTTTCTGATTTATCATAAATTCAGACTATTCGCAATATCATGTGTTAAGCTTAAAATGATTATTATTTATTTATTAAATCAGATATTAATTGAGTTAGTTAATTCTTATTTAAATACTATGCTACAAAATTTACTTTATGCATTCTGGAAACAATTAGACCCCAAAACACGATGTTTTAGAGAACAGTAATTCTATAAATTCAGATTAAGCTTAATAATTATGATGTTTAACACTATGTTTGATTCTTTCATATAATATATCAAAATTAATTGTAATAGTAGTACATTATAATTTGAATACCAAGAACGTCATTGCTTTAGTGAAGGTTGAGTTTAAAAATTGTTAATTTCAATCCTAAATTGAACTGAATATGATCTATGAACTGAATGGAACATTCTCATATATATATATATATGTATGTATGTATATACAATAACCATGTCTGAAACATTTAGAGCAATTTGAGAGTAATTTTGGTTTCTGGTATAATTAAATATATACATCAAATAAATATATAACTTCTTAAATACTGCAGTATAAGGATTCACACAGTGGTATTACATTGACAAAAGCCAAAATAACAAGTAAAAAGGTTACAAGAACTTACAATCTCACTCACAGAATGTTTTATTGTGTATCAAGATATCAAAGGAAATGAAAACGGATGAAAATAAAGCATTGACACGTTTTCAAAGGAAGTTTCTGATTGACACTTTTTGCCAGTGGAGGAGTGTTGGGTGTAAAGTGTAGTCCTTATCTTATAACAGACTGAGCAAAGGTTACTGTTAGATATTTTAGTTTTATACGATATATTTTAGATAATATACTTGTTTGTTCTTTTTTTCTTATTAAAAAAAGAACATTACCAGTTTTTGTTATTGGGTAATGAGGATTAGTTTAATTATACAAACACTATAAGGCAATAATAACGAAACAAATAACTTAGTACAAAACATGTTCTATAAAAATTACACCGGTCCCATTACATTTCTAAGATGATCAAAATTATCGTCGACGTTTATGTTGTTTTTTTTTTGTCAGAAATTGCATAAAATATACTTGTATACTTTATTATTAACAGCGTTTAAAGTAGCAAAATGTATAAAGAAAATGATAATAGAAAATTTATTAATTTGTTATAAATTTAAACACTGCTTTTATCCTTCAACCTGCATATATTTACAGAAATAAAAACCGTGAATTATATTACAATATTTTAAAAACGTAAAAATAGATTAAAAACGTATACCGTATTTAGGATACATTATTTTAATCAAGTTGTTGGAAATGGATTTTTTTTTTAATTCTAATAAACTACTACCTCCATGAAACAATTATTGTTATATTTGATTTTGTTTTTGTTTTACAATATCAGTTATAACTAATATATAAATGATTCAAGTTACTTTAAATAAATTATATTGCCATCACATATTATAATTCATACGACGGTAAACCATTGTTTTATCAAATGAAATTCTTCGAGAATTTAGAAACGAATTTCAGTAACACTCTTATGCTTCTCGCAAATATGAATTTTAGTTTTAAAAAGATACTATAATGTGGGAAGCAAGTTTACTTCATTGTTTTGGTTGAAGTTTCAGCCTGAAATCAATATCAAGCTCTTGGCAGCTCTAAATTATATTAGTAATTTATTATCTTTATCTTCGATGGTCTTGACTCTTTGATGGTTCTATCTCAGTCTACTAGATTGGGCCACTAAATGAAGTAAATTACACAAATAAATTGTGCTATCATGCATACAAATAGTAGTATGCAATATGGCATATCAAGTATTATGTAGACATAATATGATGACAGAAAGTGAACAATTATTTAAATAACATCCTATTTTACGTTGTAACTATGCATTTTATTTTTCACTTAACTTTCATATTATCGTCTATGCCATTATCATAGAGTTCAGTCTGAAATCAATGTAAAACTCTTGGCAACAAATCTAAGAAGTATATTTTTGTTTTAATGAGCGTAGTATTCTAACATATTGTATGCTAAGCCACTTTTATCATAGTATGAGTAACATACCAATAACAAATTTTCAGAAACAATATTGAAATTAACCATTTATTTAACATTTTTACGAGTAATTTTTTTTTATTTTTTCAAAGTAACGGTTTTATTATTGTAAAGAATTCTTAGTAGTGTATAGTGAATAGACTTTTGAGCAAATTGATAATTTTGTTTTTCATTATATATATATATAAATTATTGAAGTGTAAATTTTTCTAAAATTTTAAGTAGAACGCCCAATTTTTATAAACAATAAATATTTATGTAATATTGTATGTATGTAATATTACTAATTTATGTAAGTAAATAGTTAAATATATTTTATATTAAATGTTTATTTATCGGTACCATATTAAAGTGACTAATGCATATATACGGTTTATTGAAATAGAAAGATTTTATAATATGTTTTTAAATACGTTTATAACAACAATGTTTTTTTATATTGAAAATCGGAAATGTTCATAAGTGCACATAGATAATACCGTTAATTTGTTCATTCAGCTTGAAAACGCGGACCTTGTGATATATTGTGGAATTTATAGTTTTAGACATGCAAGTTAAAAGAATATTAAACTTTTCAATGAGATTTTTCTGTGTGCATGTATTTTTTTTTTCACTAAAAACTTTATAATTTTGTAAGAAAAAAGTTCTGTCTGAAATCAATATAGCATAATATAGCACTTGACACCCCCAATTACGCCTTAGACTCTATTGTCATATTTCAACAAAAAAACTCCTTTCCTCTTTCCATTATTTTTACTGTTACTTACAAACTTTAATTAAAAAAGGGTCGGAAACTTTCTCGAAATGAGTAATATGTTTCACAATTTTATTTTTGTTTTAATAATATTGCTAAATTCAATGAAATTTAACATTTTCAATGCAACAGTTATATTATTTTCAAACATACTGTCGATAGTATAGATTGTACTAAATTTATTCATAATATATTAAACTAAAATTATAACTATAACATTATACATTATAATTTATATTAAATTTTATTCATAATATATTGAAAAACAAATATTTTTTATATGTTATTTTCATGCATGTTTCTTTTGTGCTATATACTGTATTTATAATGGTTTTCTGAAGTATAAACTCTTGTTGTTATTTAAAAGAGAGTGGTTTAATCTCGCCTTCTTTGACTGAGGTCTCATAAATAATACAGCTCAGATTATATCCCTTTTTTGTTTCATTTTCCATCCTTTTATGCAGAGATCCACAAGTTGTTTACTCAAAAGCCATTTTATTTTAAGTCCAGAGTTGTGTAAGGTTTTAAGAAAAAAATATTGATCGTTACCTTTTACATTCAAACTCCATTATTTAGTAACGATGAAAGTACCGTTGAACGGAAACAGTTAATTAACTATATTGTTTATTAAATATATAGTAAAACGAAAATATGTCTAATTAAGACTGCATGCATTTTAAACACAACCAAACCAAACTCCTTGTCTTCAAAACCATAAATAACCTACATAAAAACCCATTTTCGTCTAGGATACATTTAGACCAGCATTCCGCCAACCTAAAGAACTTCAATCACAACAAGTTTATGATTGCAAAATATCTTTTAAAAAAGGCTAAAAATTAAGCCTTTACTTTAAAAGTACAAACAATTAGGGTTGAAACTAAATATAAAATTATTAAACGATATAATCAACATTTGCGATATAATTAAAATAAAAGGAAGGAACAGTTGAGAACTCGAAAGTTCAGTTCTGAGAAATATATTAAGTTTTGTTGTTTAAATTGAAAAAGATTAGTTCAGTGCCTATTTGTTATGTAAAATAGACAACATATTCGGTTTTGGAAAGAGATGAGTTTATAATAATTTCGAGGTGCTGATCGCGAATATGCCATCGGCTACCCTCCTCCTAGCACCGGACCTTAGCTCGCTCCTCTGGTGCTCCGGGCGCTCTGGTTATCAGCATCATCCTTAGAAGTTTTTTTGTAATTGTTTTGGAAAGCAATCAAAACTTGCCACTCGGGTTTTTTCGGAGTGCTGATCGGGAATATGCCTTCGGCAATTTATAATTCGAAAGTTAATTCAATATGTAAGGGGAATGTGTTCTCTTGATAATTTTAATTATAATATTATAGGATAATGGTTGCAGAGAATGAAAACCATTGCGTGATTTGCTAATACGTCTAGAATAGGCAAACTATTTATGGAGACGACGGTTTAGGTATTGTGCGAAAAGGGGAATTGTAATATATGTGGGGTCGGAGACACAACAAGATGATCTCTATAAATATATTCAAGTGAAAACAAGTATTCAAGTACATGAAAAGTGTTGTCTAAGGTTTATCAAAAGTACAATCTAAAAGAACCTGACTGAAAAAAATACGAAGAAAAGAGATTATAGGTAAATTGGATAATAGTAATGAGACTGGAGCAAAAAAATTTTAATTTAAAAAATAATATATATTATTTGCACAAAAATATGTAAGTATCATAAACCATTTTCGTTTTTGAGAACTGATGAAGGGAAAAAAAGTGGTATAAAATACCTGAAAAATGATAAAATTTTAGAATTATCAGAAGGCGAAAAATTATAAATGCGCTTTTATATCAGGACGATGTAAATCATATTCATGCCAAATATCACATAAAACTAAGTTCATCAAAGTTGGAACATAAGTAATAATATATAATCGCGGCAGTGTGTGTGTGTGTGTGTGTGTGTGTGTGTGTACCAATAAGTTATATTGCTTCTAAATTTGTTTTTTTTTAAAGTTTTTTTATATTTCTTTTTACATAAGGTATTGGTTTCATTATAAAATAATATGACTTTTTTTCAATTTTGATACAAATATAATCAGTAAAGAATTCCTTTTTCCTACACTCAGTCACCATGCACATCGGTGACCTGTCTCTTGATTCTATATTTAATTTATAACCCATTCATACGATTTATCTTAAGTCAGAAATTACATAAATAGTACTTTTATAATTAATTTATAACTTACTTAATATATTGGTAGTAAAGAACACACAATAAAATGATTATATGAGGATAAGTAACGAAAAGCTCCAATGGTAAAGTTTCAATTTTGTGTTGATATAGTTAAAAATAATATATTGTTTAGTCTTCATCTATCTTACATCTAGTTATAGCCATAATAATGTTATTACATTATTGAACAAAATTTATATTTTTTAAACTTAAACTCTTCTTATTTGCATAGATGTTTCATAAAACGCTAATAGAGTAAACCATGTTTTTCTTTAAAATGGATTGGGTGGTTTATATTTTATTCCATTCTACCAAACACATTGGAATTAAATTCACTATATACTATAATATATTTTGGTCATCAAGAAATATTGAAAATAGGAATAATAGTTCGTTTTATAAATAAATTAGAAGCAAGTGACGTGACATAGAAACTATTAGTTTTAGTGCTGAAAAAGAGAGAGACATATTAAATTTATTATAGTGACATCTTAGAATGTATTGCAAAATTAATTTTACTTTTTCTCTTACAGTGTACAAACTTGTGTGAACAAAGTTAGCTTAAATTTCTGAGCTTTAAGTTTGAAATTAATATAAAGCATTTTACAGGGCCTTGGCTTCTATTTGTCATATTTTACCACGATGTAGTTAGTTATCTCGTAATTGTATTTTTATCATTACTTACAAAGTATAGGCTATTAACAAGTGTGAGAACCATTCTTAAAATAATTAATTGTTTACAGTATCGTGATTGATTTACTTAACCGTATTTAACTTTGTAATTCGTTCAAATATGTTGTAAACCATTCAAATACTTTACAATTTAAAATAAATTACTTTTTACATTTAATTGGAAACTTGAATACCCAATATTAGAGTACTAACTGTTTTACAAAAAAATAAATTGACTACATTAAGTCTGACTCTTTTCATGTTCACATCATAACATGAATGAATTTGTATGTAATATATAAGAAGTTACGTTTGAAAAAACCGTGTTAAATGAATTTCATAGCGGATTGCTATTTTTATTTTAAGTGAATTTTTAATTGTTAGTAATAAAAATAGAATTTGTGTCTATGTAACTCCAATTCAGGTACAAATATCAAGTAAATGTTTCCCCTTTTGAAATTTTAACGAATTGATATTTATTAAACCTTCAAATATAGAGAATGTGTTGTTTAAATATTGTTCAAAATGATATTGCAATATTTTAGTGCGTAAGATATTTATAATGTTTTTACGGTTAGTATGATGAATTTTATTATCATGTAAATTTATTGTACTTTATTTTTTTAGTTATGTTGCTCCTTTCGATTTTTTACCTTTAGAACGTAAATAGCCATTTATTAATGCATCACTGGTTTTAAATACTAACCCCACTATTCTCCTTTCCTGCTAGTGTGTTTAAAAACAATTTTACTTCTTCTACATTTTAAATTTCTTTACTCTCAAATGAATTATAACAGCTTTAAATGCAGATCAGAAAGATACAGTATTGTTTCAACTTCAATCTTATTTGTTCAATTTTGATTTCATTTTATAATTAAATTACTATCTCATAATTTTAAACTCTTCTTCAATACATTTTTTTCCATATTTTATATTGTGTAATAGTTTATATATTACTAATAATTTTAGCTAGAATATGGGTAAAGATTTTAAAAAATGGCCGAGTATATTGAAAATAGAAGGTTTGGGAATAATTGTTGTTTTACATTTTTTGAATCCACACAACATATTTACATATCTTAGTTTGTGTTATCTATAAAAGAACAACTTAAATCCAAATTCCCGTACTATATTTATGAATTTCATTTGAATATTATATATTGACGTTTATTTTGTGAACTAATTAAAGAATTGTAATATTATTCCTGAATTTATCCTGGTCAAAACGATTTACATGTAAGTAAAATTTAAAATTTGTATGCTAAAAAAAAAACGAAAACATAACAAAAGAAAATAACTAAAAATTAATGAAAACAGAAAATAGAATTTTAAAATACATATACGCTTATATCATTAATACAATTAATATTCTTATTTTTAAAGCTCAGCTTGTTCCATCACTTCCCTTATAATTTAAAAAAATATAAGCTAATTTATAAGACTGTAGATGAAAACTGTTTAAAACTTATGTAAAATATCATACGACCAAGGCTAGTGAAAAACTACAACTTATTGATTTTTAAATTCTAATAATTTATTATTTTAAACAACCATAATTTTATTCAAAACCACGTGGATTTGGGATACAGTTAATTTACTTTATAACAGTTATGAAACAAAACTCATGCACTAAATTGTATTTTATTGGATGTTTCTCTTACTTACATGAAATGTCTGTCTTACTTACAAAGCTTCTGTGATTTGTAGTACTATATGAAATTTAATTTCAGTTTTCCAAAAAAGACGGTAATAATCTATTATATTTTTTAGACTGTTTTTATATAACCAAATTCATTTTTAGTAAATTCGTATTTTTATACTTTTTCATTTCACCTTAAACTGTAATTAATTTTAAGCAGTGGAAGGGTGTTGTTATTTTAACGAGAGTCGTTTAATCTTCGGTTTTTCGCCTGAGCTCTCATAAATAATATAGCTCAGGCTTTATTCTCTTCGCCATCCCATTATGCAGACATCCACAAGTTGCTCACATTATAACTTTATTTTAAGTTCATCCTTGTAAAATGTTCAAGAAAAAAACCATCAGTTTTTAAACAATGTTTAATTTGTTCCTTACAGGCTCCAATACTTAGCGTTAAATGAAAAAAATATTGAGCTGAAATTGCTAATTATACATGTTCAATCTTGTTGAAAAAGTAAGATAAACTATTTTTCATTAGAATCAGATATTTATGTACATATTTTAAACAAAAGCACTAATATCATATACATGATTCCGTACATAACCGGTTGTGTTTACAATCTTCACATATCATGGAATTCGGATATAGAAAGTTATTTTAGACTTGCCATCAATATGTCGTATGTACGTAAACAAGATAGGAAATATTTGATGGAAACATGAAATTTGGTATAAGGGACAACAGATTTTTCTACTGAATAGGAAACAAAAATATTAAAATTCACAACCATACATTTCAGTCGTAATAAAAGTGTTTCTTGTGGTCTTATAAAAATAGTACGGCTACCCTCTCCTCCATTCGCCCCAAATCTAATGTGTTCTTGGGAGTAAAACATGTAAGTATAAATATTTTTATTTCTCAATAACCCTGCTTTTTGGAGGTTAAATGATCATAAGGGTTATTTTATTTCAGTATTTTGCCAATTTCGTCCTAAAGCTATTTTCTAGCAAAGAAAAACTTTCGTAAATGTAAATTAATCAAAAAAGTATATTTAAAGTAAAATGGTCAAGAGACCGATAAATAATAATAACTAACCAAAAATAATAATAATTTTAACATAATGAAATTAAAAGGAGAAAGAGTACCCAATAGGAAGGAAGTGTCATAACTCGAGAATTAAAGAAGCCAAGGAGAGTAGGGGAACGGTTTTGAGACTTTTGCAATAGGAGGATTTAGAATCTAAAATAAAATTTTATAGATTTTCAAAATTAAAGATAAATAAATTTGGAAATAAATAGCTTGAATTTTCGAATATTTGAAGCATTAAATGTTTGGAGATATCACAATATAGCGAATAATATAAAAGTCATAAAATATAGTTATTTATGAAAATCGTCATACAAAATAGGGGTTCCTATAGGAACGTTTAGAGCTGGCTTCAAAACTTAGTTATTTAGTGGTTCAAATAAAACTGAAAACCACCAAAGCATAGTGGTTATTAGTAGACGATACGTCTTTGCCAGCTTTAAAGTCAGCAGACATGAAAGCTTACTGCTTTATTTGGTATAGTGTACTTCACCATACTCCTAAATAGAGATAAGCCATTTAAATATGCACCTGAGGATAATAGCGCGGGATTGTCACCGAACCTTAATTGAGCTTACGACGCAAAATACGTAATACTTAGCTGGATACCAGGCCATAGAGGCTACGAAGGCAACGAAAAGGGGAATAAACTGCAAAAAATGGATTCAAGAAGTCCTCATTAAGGAACGATGGTCAACATATTTAACTTAAAAACTTTTACGGATCACGGGTCCAACTAGATCTGAAATTCTGAAAGTTCATCACATAAAAAAGTAAACGAAATCAAGAGAAAATATTAAGCTTCATATTAGGACATGGTATTTCAATATACCATGGGATTATTATAAAGAAAAATGAAATGCAGAATATGCATCTAGAACCTAAAAACCGCAGAACATATACTTCAAAGTGCGAAGCATTGGGATGTGGAAGAGAACTGATCTTCGGCCCAATGTGACCTTTAAAGTAACAGACATCTTTGCTGGGAAAATCCCGTCCTTAACCAAGGGCATTGAAATAAGATAGTGAGAAAGAAGAACTATACAAAAGTCTTATAGGCTGTGAAGTGTCTAGGAGGTAAAACCCGCTTCGTTCATAATAATAATAAATATAAACGACTTAATACTTAATATTTTATTGGTAAAGTTCTACTTAAATGTATTGTAATAAAATTCATAAGGAGTTTTACACCCGGTTTACATACAACGAACTTTATAATTATTTCAGTGAAAAATAAAACTGGTGACATAAAACATTGGTTCAGAGTGTATTACTCTAACATCAAATAATCCGACAAGGAACAAGCCTTTCTTTGAATCTCCAGTTTCAAGTTTAGAAACACAATTTACAGGATGTATGAGGATTACGTTTTCCAGATATGTAATATTTTACGAACACATGGCACCTTTTCTTGCTATGAAGTATACGAAGAGCGACGTAATGTTTAACATTTCTCACATAGTCAATCTTTATTAGGTAACTAAGCTCCTACCAACATAGTAACTCATATAAATAACAGATTTTGTTTTCAAATGAAATTTGTGTATAAGGCAATTGTGAGATCAATTCATGAAAAACATTGTTTACTTTTATGAAGTATATAATGGTTATAATAGAAAGTTTTAATATTACATGATAATTTATGCAATTAGAAAGTTTTTAGCCGACGTTAAAAATATTGCCATTCCACCTATTTCCCAAAGTACAACAATAACATTCAATGTATATTGTAGGTTTTATTTAGCTAATATATAAATTAATTATTTACGATATAGTAATAAGCTTAATCGTAGAGTATATATACGAAATACGTATATCTACTCTTTGAAGTAACTAAAAAATATCGGAAATAAATGTCGCCATTTTAATATATTATGTTGTACGTTCATAATATAGAATGTGATGTTGAGGTAATTTGTTAAATATATTACAAATTTTGTAATTTAGTGAAACTATTAATGGTATAATTTAAATATTTTCAAAATAAACAGTAAGATATATTATAATGATACTTAAAGATCACATTTAGTTGCTTGAAGTCGATATCTTACCACTATATACCCACCAGTTGCAAATAAATATGGAACTGTTGAATGGATACATATATATATACAATATATAAAATTAACGGACTCCATATCTTGTTTTAAGTAACTTTTTGCACAATAAATGGTTCTCATTCCGTAGTGACAGGGAGAATTTCTCTAATTAAAAATTCCCAAATAGAAAAATACGTACTAATATTATACTCTCATCTCTATTACTAATTCGAAATTTGTTTCAGAGCTGGTCAAAATGTATTAAATTTAAAATTAGTATTATTAGTTTAATTTTAAAATGTGAGATTCAAATTTTAATATTATAAGCATTATTTGGTTTAATTTATTATTTTATTCCTAACAGGATCCTTTTAGATTTTAAATAAAATAATAAACACAAATTTACAATTTTGACAATACTAGAGACAGCTTTATTACATTAGATGACATTGAAGCAAACCTTTTCATTGTAGATACATTTTATCTAATCCAGAACATTAAAAAGAATTGAAAACAAACCATATTGGTCTACAATTATTTCTCATTTATTTCATCTCTTTGGGTTTAGTTGTGTGGGGAGGCTTTACAACTGACACGAAAAATTTATCCTTACTTTCGATTCGCACTAGTCATTGTAAGTATTTTACCTCTCCTTAGATTAACATAATTATTGTACAAAGTGAACAAAATGAAGTAAGCTAAACAAATCTTTACTTATGTCGAGCCTAGTAAAACTGATTTTGATTGATTTGCTTTTGCTCGTTTGGCCAGCTTATTGTTGAACTTCCTAATTTTATTATTTAGATATATTGATTGAAAATTCGTCATTCATTTTTTAATAGGAAATACTTTTTTGTATATTTATAATTTGACATGTTATTTGTTATTATTACTGAAATATTAATATTACAGAAACATATACTTTTAAATTATCTGAAGTCCTTGACACATTCTATACATAATATACACCGCAGAGACTGCATCGTAGAACAATAACAAATATAATGCCTCGGTATTGATTGAACTGCCAAACTGCAGGGTGTGAAACATTTATCAACCAAAGCTTCTTTGTGAATTTATAAGTACCAAAAACCACAGTAACATGCACAATTAATATAAATAGAAAATATTACCACTATAATGTCCAATAAGAGGGTGTTTATTTTACTATTGATAAATGAGAAATTTAATTTAGGGAATTAAATTATTTCACTTGTTTACTAAATAAATACATATTGCTAAACATATAAAAGAATGTTTAGGCTATTTATTTTATAAAATTACTCACTTTTAACATTAGGTTATTCACTGTTGTTTTGGTACAGTACTAGAGATTAATAAACCAAGAATTTTTTAAGACCTAAGTTGTTTAAAAACTATTGAATTATTATAGAATAATATAAATGTTAATAATATAAATTCGTATGTCTTATTTGAAGATTATTAATAAAAATCTCTAATAAATAATGAATAACTTATAAATAGAAAATATTTGTTTCAAGAGATAAATGTAGATTATTTCACACACACAAGATCTAATCTAATGACTTAGAAAGATGAAATTAACAACATACATTATATATAATGTAAACTATTCCGGAATATAGAATAAAACTTAAATGAACCTTAGCCAGTGTTATCGAAAGTTTTAAATCACACTTTTTCATAAAAAATTGTTTTTTAGGAATTGTACTGATACAATGTTTATATAGCTGTGATTGTTTAATTAAATGTAAGAATGTACAAAATCTTTGTTTAAGAGGGGTATCAGAGAGTTTATTAGCACCAACTATAGCACAAATAAAATTTATTTTTCTTATTTGATATCCGACTTCCTTGTCGGATACATTTATAAATATATATATATATATATATATATATATATATTAATAATCTTAAATGAAATTGGTTAAACCTGTAGCACCACTTACACTAGTGAAGTGACTGGAAATAATGAAAACAGTCATTCATTATCATTAATTAAAAATAATATCACTCAATCACTCATAAGACATGTGTTGACCAAGTAAACAAACAAATCTAGCAGTTATTCTCATTTCCTGACTAAAGATACTGCTTGCTTAACAGTTGATGAAAGTAACATATACTAACCACTTCGAAATGGCGAGAAAGAACAAACATTCTAAAGAAAAGGACACAGCTCTTTACGTCATGTTATGTAATCGCCTCCAATAATTTTCTTTGTAAAGAAAACTAGTAACTATAAAGCATAACAAAATTGAAAACGGAAAAAAAGCAATGTAAATACAGAAATTTATTATTTAGTAAGAAAAAAATATGTAGAATAAATCAAAAGTTGTACGTGAATGAGAAAAATGTAAGTTTATATAAAGATTATTATTTGATATTGTTATTGATGACTTTGAAAAATAAATTATAAAGTATTCGATTGCTTATATGCATTTTTAAGAATTTTTAAAGGGTTTTTGTTATGTATTTCTTTTTTAGAACTAGGATATTAAACAAAGTATTTTAAGGTCTTAATATTTATCATTCGAGTACCCATTTAAGATTTAGAATCAGAATGTGAAGGTACATTTTAGCTAGAGAGAGAAAGAGTATTTAGTTTAAGGAGAGTACTGAGTATAAGAAATATAGAGAGCGGTTAGTACAGAGTTAACAATGGCGTACTATATAGTTATTTCTTATAATAATTTTTTAAACTCATTTTTATAAACTCATTTAACCACACAACACACAAATAAAATATTTTTGATATGATCATGAAGAAATTTCGATAATAATATCGATACTGTAAAAAATTGATTTGTATATAGATTGTATATAATATTGATTGTATATAGACACATAAATTTTGGTTACATCGTGTGTTAGTTCGGTTTGTTATATCCTTTAAAATTTTGAAAACTTATTCTTTCAGTAGAATACTAACTGAAGTGTTAATGACACACACATTCGACCTGAAGTCTATGTAAATTTGAAAGGAAAAGATCTAGATAAATTGGATAAAACAGAAATCATTTTTCTCAATGATTTCACAAGAATATTTAATTTATAACCTTCCACCATTTAATATATATATATATATATATATATATATATATATATATATATATATATATATATTCACCTGACAGTTATATCTATTATTAGAATTCAACATATTCCCAGTGGTAAGAATCACCCTGTCTAGGCCAGGGTTGTTTACAATATTGCAAAACAATAAATTATACATCATACAAATAATCTCTAAAATAAAAAAATTAAAATGTTTACAATTAATTAGTAACAACTTTACATAAATCAAAACAACTAGTGTCACATTTTAACACTTATAAGCTCAAAAGAAACTATATTAATTTAAGTTAACATGATACCTAAAAACAAAAATCCTTTAATGCATCATACAATTTTAAAATAAGTAATAAAAATAAATAATAATCAGTGATATGGATTGCAAATAAATTATTTAATTTTAAACAACCTTTAAACAAGTCAGAAACACATAATAAACATATTACCCTGTGGATTCATAAATATATTTAAAGTTTGTATGTATTTAAAATAAATGAAATAAATTCTTGTTCAATATCTCAATGATAGTGACTCTATTTTCTAATGATTTGATCAGTTAATGGTAGTCTGGGAAGTTGAATAATAGCACTCATTTTAAATCAGTGTCCCTGGAGCTACCGCGCGACATGACGTAAATTCCACATTCGTCCGAGTCAGTCGAAATTATATTTAAAATGAATGATTTAATAATGTTTAAGCATTTGTTTATCTTTTCTTCATTTGTTTCCACCCTGTTTTTCAGGATCAAACTCGTTTTTTAGGAATTTGAATATATTTGCAATTAGTTTCATTTAAGAGATTAAATTTTAGTAATAGATCTAAAATAGATTCTTGAAAAGAGAATTTCCAAACATGGATATATGATATTTTGGGGTATACAAAATTAAATATTATTTGATAGCTTTTCAGAAATCTTTTTTGTTCACAAATAATTAAATCATAACTTTAACACCTCTAAGGCACAAATTTCGTAATACTCTGATGTAGAATTAGGAGATGAGTTTTTTTTGTCAACTTATATCTAAATAATTCAGCTGAGCTCTAGCTAGAGGAAAGGTGTCTTAATTATGAATAAATTATTCTGGTTATTTGCATAGCATAATAATTTGGGGAAAAAAACATTTGAATACAAATAAACGAGAATAAACACTTTGTGTAATTTTTAAAATATAAATAATTGCTCTGTGATTAGAGGTGTTCAGTCATTGTTAGTTTTTTCCTTGATAATATTTATCTTATAATACTAATTATAAGAAAACTGTCGCTACTCAAAAGTTTAACTAAAAAAAACATTCATTAGACTTGAAAACAACAAATTTGTAAAAGAAACTTCAAGAAATAAGTTAAATCATTTAAACACACACAGAATATTAGCGATTCATTTGTATTTAAAAATTCTCAAATTTTTGTTGTTATTTTTCTTTGTCATATAATAAGGTCAATGTTTTTATAAATCTCGTCGATAATAATCATATTTGAATGATCCCCCCCCCAAATATACAATTTTTTTATTTGCCAAGTAAAGAGTGTAGGTACTGTTTAATTAATTATTTATGTTTATATGGATGTTTTTCTGTATAGTAAATCAGTAGGAAAGAGAAAAAAGAGAAAAAACCAGGGGACAATTGGTATGGATTTAATCGGTAACCCTTATTTGGAGTTATACACTAACTGTTTTTCAAGATATTGGCCTCATTATAGAGAGATTTAAATTGTAAGAGCAAACAATTTTAGTTTACCTTTGTTTCAATCGTCTCTTCGCTCTAAGTTATACTCATCTTCAAAGTTCGCCTTTAGTTGTTGTTTTTTTACGTTCATTTTCTACGTTTGAATGATTAAGAAGAATATTAATAAACATAGCTATATGCTGTAGTAAAATAATTATATTGTAAAATGGATGAATTTTTAAATTTTATTAGTTCAATGAAAATAATCCATGTTAGTTTTCATTTAACTGCAAATATTGCCGTACCATACATTTATTTTATTGGTGATTTTGTTAATTAGTTTAAGTAATTAACAATTGTATTTTATCAACAATTGATCGGAATTGGTTGGTCCGAAATTTAATTTTAGTAACTACAATATTATCATTTTTTCTGTTTCTACTGGATTCTCTCTAATATATATATATATATATATATATATATATATATATATATATATATATATATATATATATTTATGAAAGCATATTTTATGTTTACATTTAGTTCTATTCTTTGTGCAACGCGTAATAGTTGCTCCGGATCAAACAATTTAAAGAATAATGTGATTGGGGTTATGTTAACCTACGATGGGAAACATAACCTACGAGGTTTCCTATTCCTCGCTCTTAATGAACTTTTTTCCCCATATATCAATAAACACTACAGATAACCAGCTTTAAATAAAGTAATTATAATAAATTTTTGCACTTTCACAATTTTTAATTGTATTTCACTTATCATAACTTACAATTTGGAGCACTTACACATAATTATAAAATCAATTGCGAGGTACGTGTTGAGCCACTAAATATTACGAATTCGGTAAATAATATGCGTACAGATAATTATGGTTAACCCACAGTTAGATCATTAGTTCAAACGGATTGCCTCATATGAACATACGTATGGACAGGTGAGCACACGAAGACAATTTCTTTACTAATGATTACCTAATACAATATTTTTACTATACATAATAAACAAACATTATATATGTAAAATATTATATAAATGTTGAAATTACACAACACGGTTGATGTCAGACAAAATAGTAAAAAAAACCTGCCTTTCAAAACTTCAAAATGTTTAGGTTAATTTCATTTATTTAAGTGGGTGTAACATAAATATATTTTATCGAAAGATAAAGAATTATTCAAAACCGTAAATGTACTCATGGTACTTGCATGGTATGTGTACCAGGAAACTTATGTAGAGTAAACCAGCTGTGAAAAAGCTTTGAGGAAGTACACATTTTGGTTGGCTTGAAGATGCAGACAAGAACTTGAAAATGATGAGAGTTACGAGGTGGCGGTCATTTACAGTGGACCGTGATAAGTTGTAAAAGTTCTCTTCTTTGGTGATAGTTATACAGAAAAAATAAGGAGAATCATTAATAAATATATTTATAGGCACATTTTGTATTAGTACGTAGTTTAATGAAAAAAGTTTAGGGTTATTTAACATTATACAAACATAACAATAGTTTAACCATCACAATCATAACGTTTTCTTATCGTCAAGGACAAACATACATTTTAAATATAACAAATAGACACATTAATTAGTAAGAAATCTGAGATTCTGATTGATGAATTTCCTGAGCGCTTGTAATACGTAATAAGTAATGTTAATATGAATATTAATTAATGATATGTGTGTAAAGTAGAAAGTAAGAATAGTTGTAGATATGACAAGAATAAGTGAATAAAAACCAACAAAATTCAACAATAATCTAAAAATTGTTATTATCGCTGTCACTGCTCTAGTCCTTTCTATTCCGACTTGCATATGAAATGGTTTGATCTAATTTCGGCTTCATGAACGTTCAGTATGTGACGTAGGCCCTACATAGAGATCATGTGCATAAAGCGTATCCGTAATTTAGGAACTGAAGTGTGGGATTAGGCATGAATCTGAGCTAGAAATTGTTAATCGACATATGATGGGATCTAAATCAGATTGCATTATTATCAGAATATTAGCAGGCTTAACTCCATTATGAAGCGTCAGTTATGTTAGTTTAATTACCTATGTTAATAAATAACTTCGATTGAAAAATGTTTTTAATATTCTGGTGAAAGATGTTCAGAGTAAAACTGTTTGTCTTATCTGTAATAGAATCGGTGTTCGTTGGATGACGTTAAAAGTTAAACATCCGCATGTTGAGGTCATTATTATTTGACCATACTTACAATAACTTATCATAACTTAGTTAAATGTATAACTTATCATAGTCAAATTATGATAAGTTACACAATAATAGAAAATAGTTTTTAACAATTAATTAGTATAAATTTATTCTAAAATATTTTCCATCATTACTTAAATCAACAAAGTTGAAAGAATTTAACCTTTATTTAATACCTACTGTTTTTACTTTAATAATAGTTTTACAAAAATAACAAATTCAAAATAAAAATTATATTTAGGTGGAATATCTTTGTTATCTTGGTGACACACTAAATATTTCGTACACAATTTTCAAAACAAAATAAATGGAGTACTATAATTAGCATCAAATAACGTATAATTAATTTAGTAAAGATTTATAGGGATGGTTCCCTTTTTAAATACTTTGAGAAAATTTTATCGGTTACTCTTACTACCTTAAGTACTTAAAACAAACTATTCCACAGTAAAACAGTCAAATAACCAAAAAATGTTGATGTATTCTGAAAGTAAATACACAAAACTACAATCACAATATTTATTTCCTTTTAAAACTTCATTTTAAACGCGTTTACTGAGCAAATTCTTAAGAAGCTATAACAACAATCTGTTCTTCAGCAAAACAGTTACAAAATAGATAATCTTTTATAGTATATGTAAATATTAAATAATGCTACGATTTGTCTCATACATCCAGATGTAAATATACTTAAATGACGTCGTTACTATTGAAGCATTGATGTAATAGGGATTTTTCTACATCAATCAACATTTCAAATAAAACATTCAAGCCATATACTGTATAGTAATTTCTTAGAATTTCTGAAGCAACCAGCAGTCCTAAGATTTTATTATATGAGGGTACTATCACAACCCATTTTTAAAATATTGAAAAGAATAAAAATTGTCACGTAAGCTACTAGGAATGATTGGGAACAGATATACAGAGAGTCAAACAATAAGATGTACATAGTGTTGTTTCGATATTTATTAACGATATACTTGCTATGGAATGGTTACATTGAAATGTATACTTTTTTAGTAAGATAACGAGTGATATTTTGATTAAAACTTATTAAGTTCACCTAATCAATAAACTTATACTGTATTAGATTTGGGGTTCATCTTCCAATGAAATTAGTTGAATTTCACCATCTGTCCATACATATAATAAAGTTATTTTCGAAAAAAGGTTCTTTACATCCCTTGGGAAGTTGATAACTAACTTTCAGAACATGACTAATATTCAAAACAATATACTTAAGTGTAATTTGATTGGATTTCCGTGGCCAGCAGTGACTTTATGCTACATCCCTAAGTTACGTATACAGCAGTTCCGTGTATTTATACTATAGACTCTCAATATCAAACCCCGTCTTAGTGTAATTGGATTGTCTTATTACGATTAAAAAAAAAAAATTATCAATAAAAAAAATACTTCATAATATATATATATATATATATATATATATATATATATATATATATATATAACACTTTGTTTAATTGAAAATGAAGACTTCAATTTTACCCTAAATGTTTGTAAACATTTCATCAGTTTTTGTATTATATATAAACTTCAATTTATACAAACTTATATGAAACTTATATATTACATACAATAGACCTTTCATAAGAATCCACCAAGTAATTTTTAAAAAAGTCATGGTATGAGAAAATAGTTATTGGAATCTTACCTTAAGTTATTGGAATATGTTTAATATATTCCTTGTTTGTCTTGCGATATAATTGTTTCACTTATTCAAATAATTAAAATTTTAGTAACTGCCAAGTGTTTTTAAGAAACGCAGAGATAAAAATCAGATTAATTAGAAAAATTTGTAATATATAAGAGTAATAATATTGATAATATATCTATAATATTGAGTGAAGTTTAATATTACTTTATTTTTACGGTAGTGAGGAAAAATGTGAATTGGATAAACGTTATCGTAGATATGTTTCTTAACCTAAAATGGTGTTATTGTTGTGTTTATGAAAGTAGTAATGGTATAATTTTCTAATTGTATAATCTCACATAGTATTCCGTAATTAATGTTATTTACAGTTACTTTCTTGCTGCTAATTTTTGACCATTATAAAACCGGAAGAATCAATTTGCCTTGTGTTTTAAAAGTATATTGTTTTCTCATTATTGAACTTGACACATTATTATAATGGTACTTATTATTATACAAATGAATTTTTATTAATCCATCCAAAATAACACGTAAATGATTGTGAAAGAAGTTACAAATGATTTTATATGCAAACAAATACAAACATCTATTAATTTTTTCCTAATTATTATTGATTAACAATTTGGATGTTAACCCAAACCTATTTTTATTAAGGTTCAATTCTTATATCTCTAGTTCAATCTACCTCTATTTTTATTTCTATTTATAAGGAAATAATTTTATTTTGGATAAAAATATAGTTTTATTTATTTCTTTTTTCTTGTATTAAGAAAACTAAGTGAAATTCAGCGTTTAAACACGACATATACAATTCGAAAATAAAATATGATCTTTACTTTTATTGAAGTTACAAATTAATGGGATAATTAGTTAAAAAGTGATTGTCTAATGTCTAGCCTAGTCTAATCACCAAGATGACTTTATTCGGTATTAATATGATAATATAACTAAAAATGATTTCAGTTGTTCGAGTTTAGACGAGAGTTACAGTAGTTAGTAGACATAAATACTAACCTTATAAATTATTTCACAAGTTTTTCATTTTAGACCATTGTCTGTAGCAAAAAATCCTGAGTCTAGTTTTGTGTTGCAAAATATATTTTTTATGATTTTCACCTAAGATAATTGTGATTTTTATCCCTTTTCTTGTGTCAGTGGAAAAAAAATCAGTTAAACAAATAAAATAAAATACTCAATAACATATCGGCTAATTGAAATTAACAGCAATATTAGTGTTTTGAACTTAATCTAGTATAAACTATAAATTGAATAATTATTAAAAGTTAATAGCATTTTTATTTAATGTTGCGTTTGCTTTATACATCTCAATAAATATGAGCCGACTTACATAGTAAATAAGTTTTAAAATAAATATCATATAAGTAGGGGCCTAGTATATATACTTTGTGATTAATATGTCTTATATAAAATAATTCTAAGAAAATATAAAATTATGTTTATAAAGAAGGTTAGAAAGTTAAGGATTCTATTTAGAACAAAAGACTTTACGTTTGTGGTTATAAGTGTAAATATCCAATCACTGTAACATATATTGCGTTTAGTTAAGCGTTGCTTTTACTTTAGAAGACACATAGTGGCATAAAACTTTGTTTTTATTCTTAAGACAATGTAACAGAATTATGTAAAAGCTATAACAACTATGTAATTCAATGAAATACATTGTCATACTGTAGTAAATTGTTTTATTAAATTGACTTGAATAAATAAATAAAGAAATAATGGAATTTATAAAAGAGTGTATTCAGCTATGTTATTTTATATGATATTATAAACTTAATATCGAAACGAAAGATAAAGTATAGTTAAAACATGTAAAAAGTACAGTGTACCATATAAATACCCAAAGTTGAAATCTAAACTCTCTTCTTTATATCCTATGTAATTTGAATAAAACCCATTTTTATATTTTACTTTGGAAAAAAGTTAAGATATTTTTCACCGTACAATAATTATGAATTGAAATAATTTTCGTATTCTGTATAAGTGGACTTATTAAAAGAAATCACAACTCGTTGAATATTAAACAAAGTCAACAACTTCATTACCTCTGCTACACTGATATAATATAGGACTTTTAAGAGACATTGAACTTGAGTAATAGAAGTCCCAAATACATGAACTGAAAAAAAAAAGTTTTATTTAATTGGGGTAAAAACAAAAACGATGACGTCATTTCATATACCATTAATGGATAATCATTATAATTTACAATACAAAATGGTTGAATGATTTTGTAAATTACATCATTAACGTTTAAAAACAATTCCAGTAATGGAACAAACAATACATCAATTAACTGTTACGTTCGATAACTAGAGAAAACAAATAGTTAGGATTCTCCCCCATTCTACTAAAGTTTCCTTTCATATTATATCATATTATAGTTTTTACAAAGCTTTTTACTCAAAGAATTAATAATAAGTTGATGTACAACTAAGATCAAAACCATCAAGCTCTCATGAAACCGTCAAAGTCAGAAAATGTCTTAATTTAAAATAAAACAATTATTTTGGCAAATTAAATTAAATTACGCACTATAAGAATAAAATTATAAATATTTTCAATACAAAGAATAAGATAGATGACATAATAGTTATAAAACTCAAAATTATAGTATAGCATCTATAACAAGATCCAAGATCCTTTTAAACATCTTTTAATTTTACATAAGTAATAATAAATAATTATAAAATCATTTATTATAGTAGCAAAATTTCAGTGTGTTATTAAAATATCTATAAATTCTAAAAAAGGGACATATTTATATTAAAAAAATAACATATTCGTGTAAAATAAAACATAATACGACTTTGGTATGTAGGTGCATCTGTATTGCATAAATCGGTATATAGGGACATTTTAAACAATAAATTTAGACAATAATTTGAAGACAAACAATAATTTCCAACCTTTTTTCAAGTCATGCGAACTTCTCCGTTTTTATAGCTCTTAAAGAAAAACTAGTGTATGAATATCATCACGAGGTTGTATATGGGTTGCTTTTTTCTTCATGAAATAAGTTACTATTGCATGATATGGTTTTGTTACCAACGAACACCGATACATACTCCAAAAATAGTCGTCTAAACGTTTTACTTTAATCGATATTTCTTAGTGCTCAACACTCACTTAATTGATTTAGAAATAAGGTCATAATGAAATAACGACTCCTTTAATGAGAAGAATTTAGTACAAATAACATATTTTTCATCTAAATAAATGTGTATATAAAACTGTCAAGAATTCACTGAGAAATTTTTTATAGATAGATATTCCTAACAGTTTAATATTACAGGTATTTCACTAATTTACTTCATTTAGTCATGCTTAAAATATTTTTACTTGAAACATTATATCCTTAGGCCTAAGAACAACTTATATGATATCAATTAATGAATACAAAACGTACTTTAACTTCAATTAGGCTTAGTATACTTACTTCGTGTACAATAATTACTTTGTGCAAATTTTTCATGTGTATATCTCCTTACTTTATATTGTATAATCTATTTTTGTGTGACATTACCTAAGACATATTATAATTATAGTGCAACATTATATTTATATGTAGTCCATAACTTTGTGTCATTACTTTTGCATGCAAGCTTTAATTATAAAAAATAATAATAACAAGAAAGTATGAAGAAACTCTAAACCAGAAAGAAACATAAATGAAAAAAAGTATATATCAATATGTTAATAAAACATAAATTTTTTAAAGTAATGACAATTTTGTATGTGAAAGAGAGGAGAATCCTTAATAATTAAATACGTTTTTAATTAGAACAGTAAGTTGAAAAAGAGTAGGCGCATAAAGGCAAGGAAACCTTGGCAGTAATATTACAAATCGATTGTCTTGTGTAATCTCTTGTCTCGTTGTGACTGCTCTCGTTTCCTTGAAAAATGTCTTTTTTTTCCTTTCAATAACAAGAGTTAGAGAATTCTATAGTTGTTTCTGTTCGTTTTTTACGTCTTACAAATAGCTTTAATCTGCGTTAAAGGTAAATAATGGAATATTGTTAGCCATTGTAATATTTTAATAATATGAATTATCCTCTTACGTCAATTAAAATGAAACTATAACACAAAATGAGAATTTAAATATTAATAATTCTTCAATTATTAATTATATTATATTATGTAATCTCTCATGTAAATGAACCTTGAAAAGTCTATTTAATTTTTTATTTTTTTTAAACAATTAGTTGGTTTCAAACTTTTGCTTTTAATTTGATGTTTAGAGCAAATGAATTTAAATACATATTGTATATGAAATAAGTAAATTAAAAACGATTAGAAGAAAATAAGCATAGAACGAGGTTATTTATTCCGTTTGGTTATGAAATGTATAGAATATAATTTCATGAACTATATTCAGAGTGATCCTATCCCATGGAATGGTAAAATATCCTTTAAAATTGCTTAGTGTGTCTTGGTTAATATAGTGAGTGAGAGGAAAGTAATTCTTGTATAATGCATGAAGAAACACTGGCCCGGACGACTAAAATGTTTTTCGTGTGTTGTGCCGTTTACATTTACCATGGGTCGATTGTTTTTTTTTTTTTTTTTTTTTTTCAAAAACGCTCAAGGGGAGAAATATGGTGAAAAGGGTTGATCCAAAGTTAACGATGGTTTAAATTTCATACTTCATGATATGAGTATACTTTGGAGCCATAAATATTTCTGTACCCACAAAACTCAGATTTTATAATGGTATTTTCATACCTGTTATTATTATTTTTCTAGATTGTTTGTATTAGTTTGATTGTCGCAACTAAATTAAAGAAAAGTAAAAAAAAACGGAAAGATACCCCATGATAATAGTTTCAACCGATCTCAGATATTAGTAGAATGTTAAACATGGGTTATTTAATATTATATATATTGCTTGAACTTATCAATAGTAATAATTAAAATAAATATGAATAAGATCATTTCCACTTTTCTTTTGATTTCTTCTACAGTTTACAAGATAAGAAGTAATTCCATTATCATAATATTGAGAATAGGTGCAATTAACATAACTTATAAGTAGTAGATTGTTCCTCAGTATTAAATTTTATGTATCAATGGAATTGTAATCCAAATAAAAACAACTAGTAATCAGCAATAGTGTCATTTATTAGGTTTAGTTTTAATTAAACTTTCTTCTGATAAAGAATTAATGTCGATAATGTTTCGATAATGACAACATTATTTATATTATTCAATTGATTACATTTATATTTTTTTATAAATTAAAGCTTTTTTTCAATAAACTTGTTATTTTAATGGGTTGATTATTTGATTGTATTAGTTGGAATTGATTAATACACTTAATTCATGAGAAAAATGCTTGGAGTTACGACGTGACATGACGTTATTACAGCCACCATCTTGAATAGTTTTGTTCTATCTTGAGACGAAATTATATTTAAAAACATTCTAAAAATTCAAAAGCCTATCCATTGAGATGTATAGTGCATTGTCGTTTTTTCAATTAAATATTATAATTAAAGTTGCTTTTCTAACAGAGTATTTCCACGGATGCTCAATGAACACAGAGATTTAACGTTTACTCAGAGTATATAATAGTACAGACTTTCTCCATTTAATTAAATCACATTTTAAAACTATAATATAGACTACCCTGTTCACTAAAAATAATTAAATTGTATCTTCTAACCCTAAAATGCACAGATATCTTAATATTCCGTTATAGAGAAAGGAGATGAATTGTGTTGTCAACGTTTATCAAAATATTCAGTAGAGCGCTGGAAAGAGGAACTGTATTTTAATTATGATCAAAGTAACTTAATTATTTCTATAACTTACTAAGTATTTTACAAAATATTACTGAAACTACAAAACTTGAATGATTGAAATTGTAAGAAATCTGTCACTATTGAAAGTAAAACTAATGAGACTTTAAAATAATAGAGTGTGGCAGAAACAAATGAATACATAATATTCATCATTCAATTTTAATTACAAATTCTGGATTTTCGTTTTTGTGGACTTTAAATATATGACAATGAGTTCTGTGTTTTTATAATATTAGTGGATAACAATTATATTTGAACGTTTACCACCGATACAAATTATCGCTATTTTTATATAAAAAGAAACCGTTAAATTCCCAATTTGAACAGAGGAAAATAAAATTTATACTAAGTTAAGTAGTAGGAACGACATTGTCGCTCTATTACTAAATCATTGTGGCACATTGCAGTTTAGACTTCCTTGCTTTTACCGCTCTTTCATTCTATAAAGATATATTTAAAACATGAGAAATCATTTATGCTAAATACCGTAGGTACTTGGTGATATTCCATTTTAAATAAATTAAAACTTTTTTTTTTTTTTAGTATAAACCACAATATTTAATTGAAACTTACCGACCATAGTTTCGCTAGTTAAAGCATTGTCAAGGACGTTTACAAGAATTTCTACCACATCTATATTAAAATTTTAAAGTTGTATATTTTATAGGACATAACCGTTTACACGAGTACAACAAAAAAGAAATGAACATTTATGCTTAAACTGATTTCTCATATAAAACAAATTAAAACAACAATTTTTTTTAGTATAAATCACAATATTTTAATTGAAACTTGCCGATCATTGTTTCGCTAATTAAACATTGTCAAGGACTTTTACAAGCAATTTTAATATAGATGTGGTAATTTCACCTTTAAAAAACTAATCTAACAATTCTTGAATCGCACTCAAATCTTGGTGTACGAAAGTTTTACAATTTAAACTGTTTGGAATTAAGGACTAACCATTTTGAGTAATTTGAAATATTTTGAGAAGTAGGTAATAACTCAGCTTTAAACATCAACTGTCTAGACATTTTATATCTTCCATCTCCATAATAAAAAATACAGTTTTGGATATGTAAGTTTGTAAAAATTATGAAATATTATATACACAATTTATATAATTCATATGTACATCAATACAATACAGGTTAAACATTTCACACTAGTCGATAAATCTTAAAAAGTGTATTCTTTGTGTTAAGGAATTGTGCGTAATTGGAAAACTTACTGGCTGTAGCGTAAATGGCGGTAAGAGTATACGGGTTATGTTAACAAAGTAAATACTTAATACGCAGAGTGTGAATTAAATTGACCAGTTTTAAAACTATATTAAATATCACGCCACTTTTATAAACCTTGTAGTGTTAAAAAAAATGATGTGCATAAGATAGCAGTTTATCTGTAATATAGAGATTCAGTGAAAGCAAAAGTTGAATTAACTGCAATCAGTTTAAATTTAGTATATTCTGGACTTTTATCACAGATTTAATAGTTTTACGTACTACGAACAGTTTAACTCTGCTCATGATGTGTTATCGGATTGAAAATTTGTATCTATCTTCAAAACAGGTACATCTTGTGTTTTTTAACTGTGTAAATAGTCAAAAGATGGTTAAAACAAATCAGTTCCGTAACAACGAAGTCTAGAACTTAATATTTAAAAGCAAAATAATTAGAAATTACTTATCCATGAGTTTGAGAGTCGAGATGATGAGTTATTAGTTGGTTTCCTGAATATCCAAAAAACAAATTAAATAGTGAGAATTAAAGAACAACTTAGTTATAGATTTAGAAAAGAATACTTTAAAGTATTTAGTAGAATTATTGCACTACGTAATACTCACTTTTATGTCACCAAACTCATAAATCAGAATCCCTGTGCTTGAGAAACAAATTCACTTGTAGAATTATCTGTTATTGATTAGATTATTGTTAAAAATTTATTGGTTAATATACGTGACAACTATTTGTTACTAGTATTCAATTTGTATTCGCCACCAATAAAAAAAATTTAAACCCATTTTTTGGATGATAAATAAATAAAATACAATAAATCATTAAATGAAATAAGAAAAAAAGGAATGGTTATTCATTTCTAAACGTTATTATAATTTTAAATGTTCCTACCTAGTCCACTCTAAGTTCATACCATGGCTGTAGGTTCCTTACCTGAAACAAACGAGAATAAATTGTAATATGCACATTCTTTAAGAAATTTGTTGTTTCTAATTCTTCTTTATTTCAAATACAAAACCTAAAATGTGTATGGAATTATAACAGATAAATGATAGTACACAAAAAACACGTAACTTGAAAATATCACAATAGTTATGTTGACAAAATTTACATCAACATTTATTTTTGATTTATTAGTCAAAATACATAGTTTCTTGAAAAAAAAAAATATAAACATTTTTATATAGTACTCTTAAGACAAGAATACTATTAAATAAAAGCATCTTTAGTTATGTGAAAAAATAATCCAGTACCACTGGGTGATGTAAATCTCTCAATAGAAACCGTATAACCTTCTACAGAATAATAAGACAGTTCCCAGAGGTGTAGTCTAGGGACGTTGTTAGTTACAAGCTGGAGTAGTAAACACTTCGTCCAAACAATCTATTTTTGTGCATAGGTCTCTGAACCACAATTTATTTCTGTGAACGTAATGATGTTGGTAAAAGTTCGTTTTATAGTAATTGTACTAAAACTTGTAGTGAAGTTTGTAATTTTAATCATTTACATAAATAAAACTATTAAATACAGATTTAAAATAAAGTTAGTTTCTACGAAAAACAAATTATATTATAATGTTTATAAAACTAACATTTCCCCCTTAAAATATATGCTACGATTGTAAACCAATTAGTGGAATATAAACAATTTATTGTTTTTAATTTAAATCAGTTGAAGCAACACCATTTCATTAGTTTATGGTTACATTTGGGCCACTTTAACAAAACATAATATTTGAGAAGTTTTTATCCTGATATTCAATTTGAGATGTCATTAGTCTCAGACTAAACGTGAATAGATATTTGAAATAAAATGCTTATCCATTAAGACATGAGTGTAATTCAAGAACTACTGCCGATGACGTTGCAAATGCCACCTACAAAAACCCAAAACGATTATTACTAAGTTGATATATTTACTATGATTTTTTACACTTTATAATTCTGGTCTTATAATAATTTACAAAATGTCATACTCCTTTATTATTGAAGTATAATATTCAACTGTTATCATTGGCTTAATTTTATTTTTACTATCATTTCTTTAAGGCTACATTCATCAATATATTAACCCAAATTATCACATAAGTCACATAGAAATGTTCCCTAATTCGACATCGAAGAAAAATTATTTTAATATTAAGAGGTACACTGAAACAATATGTTAAATTTCTAGGAAACGATTAAACAAAAGTTGTATTTTTCTAAGACTAAAAAAAAAATCCTTATTTTGGGATATTAAAAAGTGAAATATTTTCCAGAAAGTCTTATTAAAATATAATTTAACTATATATTTTCCCTATTGAATACAAAGTGTGTAAAAACAAAACAATAAATACGTAAAAAACAAATAAAAACAAAATTACTAAAAACCAATAAAATAATACTAACAAAAAATATCTTCTCTGAGCTATGTGCAAAATCTAAAAGCCTGCCTAAATGTTTAGTAGCTTATGGATAATTTGATATTTGGTAAATCTAACATGTTCTTCGGGAGCAACGTGAGAGTGGCAAATAATATAAAGGTAATAGGATAAAATCCAGACTCCAAAAGTACTCTTATGTATTAACTAATGGACCTTATAAGTTCATGTCTATTATTGTAAGTAAGGGAAATCTAGAGAGATGTATAGTTTTGAATGAAACTCCTACTGTATGCTTTAAATGCTGAATGCAGTATCCTCATAAATGAACGACATATTATTATTATCATTACACAATTATTTTGAAACACTTCAATTTCTTAAAAATTACATATACACATTTCAAGCAATAATTCAAGTACAGAAATCATCAAACTAATAATATGTAGACGTCTGATTAGTAACTGGAATTAATAACACTAGATTACTTTGATTTTAAAATATTGTAACATTTTAAAACATAAAATATTAACATTTCGTCATAGTTAAATGTGTTTAACTGGTTAAAAGGATACCATGAGAAAAATAGTAAAACTTTCAGAAATAATCTCATAATTAATTGCCTTATAATAAAATGAGAGAAATAAACATGATTTATTATTAAATACTATTATTCGTAATGTTACTCAATTTATTAATTACTTAAAATAACAACATACAAAAATAAAATTCCTTCATTTCAATTGCTAAAACAATTGAAATTTATTGAAACTTATTTAGTAAATATAAAATATAGTTTTAATTCCTAAATTGTCAACTTATTTGCATACAAAACATCAATTTTTAAAATAAATTTATCAATTGTTTGTAAATTGAAAATAGAGTCAAAGATGTACTAAAGAGTGTTAATTTGTATTCCTAAAGACGTGCAATATACGAAATACATAATTGAAGTTTACAAATTCTAGAATCTTAGGACAAATTTGTTTTTAAATGGATTAGTAAATGTTTTTGTATAATTTAAAAGGTTTGACCAGAAATAATATAATTGTGCTGTAAATTAAAATAAATCAACCTTATGGGTGAACACGAAAGTAGGAGGTTCGAACGAAATATATTATCACAGCGGTTTTAATCAAATTATGTTGTATACATCTCCGAAATACATAGTTAATATGTTTTTTGAAGTTATGGTTGAAATGTATGATTAAAATAATTATTATATTATATTTTTATATTATTCAATTATATTTAGTAGCTATTGCCTGTTCCTTTATGTTGATAGAGTTGTTTAAAATTAATGTATTATATTATTTCTTTGTTATTTCTGTTATAGAATCAAACCTAGAATAAAATATCCCTTGTTATTAAAGAATAGAGTTAGCAGCTAAAGAATAAGTACATATAAACTTATAGTTAATGTACTATTAAAAAAACTTTAAACGTTCATTAATTGCTGTTGGGCAAGCTTGTTAATAATTTCTTTTCCGTTTAACATGGAACACACGGCAAGCAACATCGGCACATAACCATATTCGATGATAAACACCATTTAGTTACTAAAGGAGAGGATTTTATCTTAATTATATAGAATATCTATGCTTTATTCTACAATGTCTACCAAAAGAGTTTCAATCTATAGTGTTCATAAAAACAAATATATCTGAAAAGTTGTCCACTGAATTATTATATTATGTACGGGGTGAGAAATAATCGTGATTCTGTTAACATTTTAACCGACAAGTAAAGTAAAACCAAACAGGATATCATTATCAGGCATGACAATGCACTTTTTCGTGTGTCAGGCAATCGAGGATTTTGGAGCTCTCCAATCTTAAGTCTATTCTTCCGTCGTCGAATGACACCTTATTTCAAAAGCCTCGATAAAAGAAAATAGATCAGCCAAAACTAGATGTCCTCAACACTACACAAAAATAGCGGCAAACAACAAAGCTAATCTGAGAAACTCCAAAGATGATCCATTACTCTGCAAATAAACTCTAACCAGTTTCAACAAATTGAGGCCTGAAATCTTATCATCGTTTGAGAATTGTTATCACTACTTATTAGCATTTGCCAAGCTTGGACAGCTTTTGTGTATTATTATAATGAAGCTAAGTGAACAAGAGCTTATTGCAATTATACACCGTAATCAATTGCCTGTTCTCTCATTAAAATGTATTTAATATCTGCTATATTCATGTGCACGTATAATATTCTTTCATGGTCCACAAGGTCTACGAAAACTTAAGGAATATTGAAACAAAGAAAAACCATCAATTACATTGCTAGACCAATATCTCAATGCAGTGAGTTTATAAACGTACTTAACAATTTGCTTATTATCTTTTGAGTTAGAATTTAAGTCACAGAATTTAAAAAAAATAGTTGAATATTAGCGCTAGATCTTTTCTCTGGTCTCAGAGTGTCCATAGTGATCACAAAGAAAACTCAGAGGAACCTTAGAAATATTCATATAGAGACCTTGTTTGGTACCAAAAACGTTTCATACCAAACGTTTGGTACCAAAAACAAGTCATAATGCTCCTACCAATGTATGTTTTCAAATATTACTTGTACATTAACTGCTTGTTCTGACAATGCAAATAAAAAATTCGATAACTTTCATAATATTAATTTTTAAATATCTATATTATGTTTTCTAGAAATAAATCATGAAATGAGTAAACGACAACTGTTATGTGTAGATGGTTCTTTAATTTTACGTTTTCGTGATTACATACAAGTTTATTATTCACGTATTATTTGATCCATTTATATTTACAAATAAAATCATTACATTAAAAAGGTTATTGTGTGATATGGTAAGTAACTAATAGTGTACAGCATTAGAGCGATTATTATTATATTACCAGTATATATTACAAGAGGGCTTTGCTTATTTTTGATGAGCGAGTAAAATGTGGAATATCCAAACCATTAAATAATAAATTTATCATTTTGTGTATATGAACTTGGATAACCGTCAGTGGCTATCTATAGACAAGACTGAACAATGTTTACCTGTTCAGAATACACAGTCAGATATGGAAGTAGAGTAGTGAGTAAATTTAAATTCATGAAAGGTTTAAAGAACATGTTTTATTGGATTGTTCTTGATGACATTTTGATAAAAATGTTTACTAAATAACTGTAAACCTAAAATAACTTATTTATTGATACGTAAGAACATACGATATAACAAAAATTTGAATTACACAAAAGTGCATCCTCCTGTCCCTCCATTTATACATAGTCGTATTTATATACAGTCTAAATAATAATGTTACTGATACGTCTTTAATTTGTTTTGCATAAAATATAATTTCATGAAAATAACATAAAATGCAACTGTTGAGCCTCTGAACAAATGTAGAACAAGTAATGTATTTATTTATTAACACAAACTGTAAATACAATTTGAAGGCAAAATTGAGCTTCCGAAATTAGTGTGTTCTAGTTATTGATTCGAATAAAAAACTTTGTAACTTAGTTTTAATATTAGACAGAGTTTGTTATAAACCTATTAGGAACAGTGGTTCCCTCTCTAGCAATATTAATAATATAAGGGAATAGCTACAAGGGGGAAGAAACTTCAGAGAAGGAAGTCACCTGTTTATTAAAGATAACGATTGGACATATATAAAATGAAATTTGGTGTTATTTTAATTTTAATCTTCATATTTATTAAAATGATAGCACAATTTATTTTAAAACTAAGTCAACGTTTTCTATGTGAGTACTTATTTGTTATCACAAAATAATTGTAAGTTTTATAATTGCGATGTTCAGTTCTTCAATTTCATTTATATACATGTACATAATCATATTTAATACAAATAAATTGTTTAAAATAATTCTCTTAATTTACTTAATTTTAACTTCAGTAAATAAATTAGCATTGTTTCTCTATTATTTTTGCTTAACATTAATAAAATTTAATCATTGACAAAAGCAATAGCCCTTCTAAGTATATATATATTTGGATTGATCTTTCTTCTTGCTTGATTCTCTTTACTATTGGCAATTAATTTTTCAATATATATTACCTGTAATGAAATTTGATCAGATATATCATTTCAGTACACAAATTTGGAGACGAAAAAACAAAATCCCTAACTAAACTTGGTAAAAAAATATTATAATATAATACTTAAACTAAAATGGTGTTGATACGATAAATTAAAAAAATTATGAAAATGTATACAGGGTGAGGGAAAATAAATCACCCCAGCTTATTTTTTAACTTTGATATTTATAAATTCCGTTGGAATTATTCTCTTTAGGTAAGACGAGCAACATAAGAATACAGAGATTTAGCATATTTTAATTGTTTGGGTTGGGAGATGGGGTTTGCTCAAAAATCCAATACGTCACTCACTTATAGGCTTTAGAAACTTCATTTTAAATGTATATGTCTGACAAGAGTTTTTGCTTACGCTTATGTCAAAACTAAGAGTATGAAAAATAAAAATTAAGAACTCATAGCTAAAGGAACTGAAGCCTCATAAAACCAAGAGTTATGATTGTAAATTTAGCTAATTTTTATCCAAAGTTGTTCAATAAACTAAACACAATTTTGTGCAGTATTAATAGTGCAGCGCATTAAATATATTAAACGTTTTAATAAAAGATTGGTATCGAATTTTTTAAAATCAAAATATTCATCTAAAACTATCATAAATAATTTTCTTTGTATAAAATAGAAAAAAAAATAAAAAAAAGCAAAGTTTTTCGTGTTTCTTCTTTTACACCTGTACATTTTATTTTGTACCCAATATGGGATAAAGTGACTGACGAATGAATATACCTATGAAGAAAAGAGGATCTTTGACACACCAAAACCAATTTCACACTTACGACAAATCAAATTCAATCTAAGTACTGAAATGGCTTTTAAAGTACGTTCCTTATTATTATCGTCTTTTTAAACAAATAAAACAATGACAATGTATTTGCGGTTTTTGCAGTTATTTTGTGTTTTACATTCTTTTAGTTTATATTTAAAGTAATTGTAAAATCAAGTTGAAGAGAATTAAATACCAAAATTAATCATGATATGAAATAAATACAATATTACGGAGAGAAAGCATACTTAACAATAGTAGCCTATTTGAGTTTTCTTTGTCTTATAAATTACTAAATTTGTGATACCTGCATTCTGAAAGACTTTTTATATAGCACAGAAATAGATTTCCTAATTGAAGAGATTACTGTATGGTTAAGTTTGAAGAATAAATATTCTTATTTAAAAAACTCAAATTATTTACATATTCAACACTAGGACATCAACGTTCAAAGAAATGATCTTTATTATTTGATAAATATAATAAAACGATAATTTATTTAACATGATATATGTCGATTACTTTTTAATCGTAGGTAATGATATGTTAACAATCTTGCTATTAGTGAGATAAAGATATTTGGACTGTTATAAAACAGAAAATAAAATATTTATTCTTGAATTAAAAATCTAGTTTATATTTGTATAATCTATGAGAGAAAAGGTTTTTAAAGAAACAAGTTAAACTTATAAAATTATAATATATTGAGCTACAATAAACGAACAAGTATATAGAAACGCATATAGTTTCATTAAAATTTAATTTCAGTTCATTTTTAAAACGTTTGCCCCTTGAAGATGGTTTCAGAAAATAAAATTGTAAAACATTATCTGATACATACGGTGAACAATGCTTCCAACTTTCCCACACTTCAATGTCAAAGGTTTTGATTATATATTTGTTGTTGTATCCATAGAGGATGATAAAAACTGAAAATGTATAAAATGGCAATAATGTTTTTAATCAATTAAAATATAACCGTAAATAAGGTAATATGATTACAATATAAATAACCACATCATTCGGCAATCGTGTAGTAACCGATATATGTGTTCTTATTAAATTAAAAGTTAAAAATATATTGATAGTTCAATATACAAATAAATTAACATCACTTAAAATGTATTTAAAACTAGGTAGCAAACGAGTACTAGTAATAACTAATATTTAACAAATAATCTACATGTCTTGAACACGTATTTCGGGAAAAAATAATTACGAAATACTTGTTTTAATTAATAAGAAACTTATTTATAACTGTTGGTTGTATTGGCATCAGATCTACCTTAAAAAACAAAAACAAAATAATAACAAAATTAAAATCAAAATCAAAATTATAAAATACCAATCTTGTTTTCGCAAATTAAAACTTAAAGGTGTTTTTAATTATGAGAGCCTAAAATATTTCTTTTGCGAAAATTAAAAAAAGGAAACAAAACAATATGAAAAAGGAACAAAAATATTTAAAACATGTAAGAAATATAACATCCAGTTATTATCATTGTAATTTATTTTGATATGAGACATGTCTATAAATAACTTATGTAAACAAGATTTTACATCACGAACATTGTGGAAAAGGTTAATTTTTATAAACTATAATATATTAACCAACGAATTCACAATGTAAGAACAAAAAGTACTTATAAAGTTTGCACCTTACTGAAAATTTCATAGGAAGCTTATATTTTAATCATGAAACACAAACTCTACTTAAATAATTAAACTCCCATCCAGAAGTTTGATCAACAATAAGTAATATTCTATATATTCACTACAGTTTCCTAAAACTTACACTACATATTTTTAAAAATAAATTTGTTGTGAAAGAGCCAAATATGATGTTTGATACTCGGTCGTTATTGATCTGTTTCAAATCTGATAAATATTTTCGAACACGCCAAATGTTTATTAAAATTAAAATGAATTATACTTTTTCTTTGTATAACATTATAATTTTTTTCTCCTAAAGGTTTTCTTGTAGTTGTATTAGTGTGTTACAGACTTCATTTTATGAAAATTGGACTAATAATGATATCAACCAATCTGAAAGATGAGTACATAATTATTCCAAAAGTCAAACTGCAGAGTAAAAAGAGATCGTCTAAAGCAAGTTCGGTACGTCACTCTACTTCACAGCTTGAGTGTCTTGAAGGGTTCAACTGTAAAATCGTTGTATAATTGTAACTGCGAAAATGAAATAATTTCTTTAGTCAGCTTGTTGAAATATTTAGAGAAATTAAAGAAACGTATTAAATAATTAAGCTAACAAAAAGTAGTTTCTAATAACACGTTTTTTTAAATGTTATTTATATTTATATTGATTTAGTTCCTAAACAAGATATTATTATTATTATTTGCTAAACATTTTTATTTACATGCAACTAAGCGATTGTGTATTTGCTTAAGAAAACGTCAGGTTTTATACGTTTTCTGAGTGTCGAACAATGGAGAAGCCATTGGTGGCGTAGCGTGCTGTGAATGGGTCGCACAGTTAGAAGTTTTGTGTTCGGCAAAAGACCGTCCGCGACCCCTCGCGAGTTCAGTCTGGACCAATCAGCGAGCTGCCCTTTACTGTTCGACAGTAAGGGAGATGTAGGTGTTTGGTTGGCCCAGGGTTCCGGCACAGAGGTCCGGGAGAAGTGCGGAGAAGTGTTCTCAGCGTTTGGTGTGACCAAAAGCCGAGAAGTGTTGGTTTGAGTGAGTCGGGTAAATAAGTTCCAATGTAAAGGGGCGATGGCATGGTATTATAAACTTAACAACATATTCCGTAACATTTTAAGTATCTGTTAAAAGGATAACGGTTTTAAGTTGTTTAGTTATTGACTTTCTGTGCTAAGAAGCGATCTTCTCCAATATCTTTAAAACCATAACTTTTAAGGACATTACCAATCACCGTGAACAAATATGTAGTAGAGAAACACGTACTTGATTGTTCTCGTCAAAAGGTTTAGCTAAACTTTAAGGGCACCTTTAGAAAAGATGACTCATTTGTGATTAATAATACAATGATGAATATATTTGTGATCAACTCACAAAAAGAAACGAAAAGTATTAAATAGTGATAATTTTAAAATAGAAATTCACAGATCAGACATTTAAAAGATTTCCTTTTCATTCTTTGTTACCCATATTTATGTAACGTACAAGTTTGACACCATGTGTTTTATGTTACATGTGTGTATTATATAAAAACCATGCCAAAGATCGCGTAGAGTATAAGGTAAAAGGTATGTTGTAAAACCTAGTATGTGCTTCGGGGTGGTACGTGAGAATGCCTAGCGAAGCTTATCGTTTATAAATCTATTGTTAAATGTTTTTTTATTTAAAGTAATCTAACTCCATGGAATCGTTTATGATGAGTTATAATTCAATTCATTGAAATATGTTACTTTACCAGGTAGACCCTAATAACACGTCATTATGAACATATATTTAAGAACTTTGTGAATTGAACCAATAATTTGAAGCAGTGAATATACTGTATTTCGTTAAAAGAACTAGATTATTTGGATCCTTTACGAAAAATCTTGAAATTTTAGAAACAGTACTTAATAACATTCATTTTGTGATATTACTGACCTAATCAATAATACAAAACCCAACTAAAGAACCATGCCAATTGTTCCGCAGAGTATATCTGTTACATGATTGTCACAACAGGATGGAAAAAAAGTTTAGCTCAAATAGCGTTACCTCATGAGGGAGTGATATTTATTATGGGCCTGACAACTTTCTGAAAAGAAGTTGTTAAATTTTTTAATTTTATATTTATCTTGCGTAAGTAATTAATCACAACAAAAATAAAGCATGATATAACACAAAACCTTTACAATTATTAGAGAGTTAAAATGTGTATGGGATTTTGGTGTGTGTATATGATATATTTAAAATTTCTAATTTTATAAATTATTGTTTTAGTGTCGTTTTAAAGATAACACATTATATTAAATAACAGTCTGGAAAATCTAGATCGTAGAAATTATATTTTTTACACATTTTAGGTGTATTGGGCTAGCTTTACAAGCGATGCACGAATTATTCACAAACAAGATTTTACTAGAAAGTTGAACATAACATAAACCAATTTCAGAAAAAAAAATAAGATATTTAATTAAATAATATAAAAAAATTAAAACGGTCATAAGACAGAAAATACACAAAATAAAGCAACTGTGTGAATAAACTAAAAGTTGTGGAAAATAAGATAATTAAAAAAAACTTAGGGAAATTGTTAAGGATAAGGAATAATACAAAATTCATTAATTATAATAAAATAAATAGGGAATTAAGTTAAAAAGGGGTTTTAATAATTATTCTGGGGAGGGGGGGTCTTGAATAAAATACAAAGGCGATAAAAAATAGTAGAAGTAGTAATTAAACTTAGATAAACTGACTAAAAGTATAAATAATGATAAAGTAAAAACTTAATTGGAACAATAATTCAATAGTGTTTGACAATTAAAAATGAAAACAAATTAAAACATATAAGGGGGGAAATAAGCTTAGGAATTAAAAAATAAATTATTAAAAGGATTATTAAAAAAAACTGATTATAAAGTGACAAAGCAATATAGGTCAAATCAGTAAAAAGGGTGTTGTTTATTACTTAAAACCAGTGTAATAAAACGTCTACTTCAAAATCGAATATCACCTAAACTAAGGTGTATTAGTAAATAGACCAATAAGTTATAAACAGTAAAATTTTAACGTACAATTTAGCTCATAAAGTAAATTTGTAAAATTTGAGACTTTCGAAAAAGTGACTTAACTTTGGAACCGTGCTGGTTAAAAAAACGTATCCAATTTGTTTAGAAGCAAAAAAGAAGAAGAATAAAACCCTATAATCAGAATCAAAATTGAACGGTGAGTTCAATAGTAATAGGAGATTGAAAAAAAATTACATACTGTTACAATTTGGTGGAGTGAACATATAGAATTTAGAGCGAAGTATTATAAACATGAATAATTAGGACCAGTGGAAGGGAGGAGATACAGTAACGTTGTAAAGAAAAACATTTAATATGAAAAAAGGACTAATGTAAAATAACCATTAAAATAAGGTGTTAAAGGAATATTATGAAATCAGGATATTTAATATTAGAATTATGCTAAAATAAATCTCGAATAACAAACCAATCAATTGTTATAAAGAAAAACTTAATAGGAAAAACAATTGGTAATAAATAATCAGTTATGTTGGTAAAGAAATTTCCCAGTTTGGGGATTTCCATATTTGTCAGTCGAAAGCTAGACACTCTTTCATCAGATCCTGCTGAAGAAACTCGTTAATCAAGAAGTCAGAAGAAACTATCCCAACTAACAACTATCAACAGTAAATACGTATATCAGAGATACTGGAGGAAAGGGATTCACCAACTTTACGATTTTCTTAGTGCTAATAACCAATAAAAAATATTGTATTATTCAGTATATAAAATGACTATTTCATTCAAACTTATTTTGATAAAATGTGGTAATCTCATTCAAACAAATTCAAACAAACCAAAAGGCTTTGTAGTTGAGTTTAGTATGAAACATTTAACTCTGATGTAGGTTTCACTTACTTGTCACGTCATGTCACAGATGTAAACCCAGCCAGGAAGTAAGTTCAATTTAGCTTTTGATCTATAAACAGCGACAGTATTACTATGTAGGTTAAATGTGACTAAAGATGTTTAGTAATATCTGTCAAGTACGAAATAGTTTGTCATAACCAGCTGTAATGAAATGGGGTTCGTCGCCTTAAGCGTTCAATTAACGTGTCTATATTTGCAATATATGTCAGGTCAAGCTGTTCTTCTCTGACAACAATCATTGGCATAGATGACTTTCGAAATAGACAACCCTATCATTGCATACGTTTTATAAGAGAAAAGTTGTTCTGGATTCCAATTAATCATCAGTATAATATGTAGGTTAATAATTAATTAGTATCAAATTAAACAATCGAACAATTGTAAACTACATGTAGCAATTAATTTGGTGTTTGTAAAATGCTCGTAAATTAATGAGATAATTAGAATAAACCACAATTGGGCTTTTCTGTAATGAAAAATTATTAAGTAAAATTTACACGTAATCAAATGGCTTACTAAAAATTGTAAAGTATATTTCCACATTAATAAATAGGCTAAGTGTAGTTTTTGAAATATAATAATTAAATAATTGAATTTTTTTTAAAGTAAAAACGTTCAACTAAATTTAAAAGATTGCAATTAAAGATTGTAAGATATAGGTAATCACTACCTAATAATGAATTTAAAAATACACATAAAAATTACTCATATTTGAAGAAGAAATCGTTGCTAACTAATTTACAAATGTTCCCTTATTAAAAAAAACAAAACAAAAAACAAAAAACTTTATAAAAAAAGTAGAGAAAAAAGACTCCCATCTGCAATGTAAATGTAAACATATTGTTACTGATTATCCTTATTTTTAATTGTCTTCTGATGACTGATAAGACAGTTAAAGCTTAATTTACAAACTAACTCTTTGCAAAGACATTTGTTGTCTTTGAAGTGTTGCTATAATTAAAGACATAGTTTCTATAAAGTGATCATGCAAAGTTATAAATAGTATTTTTAAATAAACTTTACGCCCCTGTTATAGATTGGGTGTAACGTCGTCTACACAGATGGGCTTTGTAGTTGGTTCATTATAAAGTTTGAACTCTAGCATACACTCCATTATACGTCGTCAAGCAGCTCTGTGTTGTATGGACATGGAAGATATTATGAAAACCATTAAGAAGTCCTAAAACATAACTGATCTATGGTTCATTACATATCTCTGTTTTATAACAGAAATGGAAGCATAACATGAATATTTAATTTTGTATATAGACGTAGACTGGAAGTAGTACCAGAAGAGAAATATTTTAGAATTAATTATTTTTTAAATAGTTGCGTCTACTTTCGTAATCACATACAAATGAGATGTATTTTTCCCAAAGTGAATGCAGTAGAATAATTATTTATAATATATACCTTGTATATAATGTTATTGTTTCATTAATGATTCATCTCTTTATTTATAGACAAAGTTAATTATTGAAATATAAAAGTAACTGGACATAAACTCTACTTATTATGCCTTTTAATTTTTAAATTTATACAAAATAATATGAACTCAGGACAAATTATAGATTGACTCATGCGGGAAATTCAAATGTGGAAACGATACTACAAAAAGGGGGTTTGGACAGTTAGGCCTAACGTAACTGTTGAATGAGTTGAACGAAAAGTTCAAAACCTCCAGTCGAAGTCTCAATAATTCATTCTGTTCTCGCGGAAACACATCCTGTAAGCAAAATATACAGGATTTGAGGTTAGTGCGTGTTGAAATTAAAGCGTATGAATTAGGGTTTATTCTATCAAGAGATATAACTATCAAGTATATCGGTAGATATTAGTGTTGAAGTTGGTTATGTATTAAATTACCTTTACGTTGCTTCCAGAAATTTATTTTGAAGGGATGATAACAAAGCATGTCAAGAAAATATGTAGAAACCTTTTCTACATTATAAACATTATACATTTATTGTTTTGAAACTTTGTTTAAAAAAATATTTAAACTTCAATTGAATACATAATATAAATTTACTATTATTTTGTTTATATTTCACAACGGTTTTAAATTTGTTTTGCTCTATTTATTTATTCTCTAATATTAAGTACAAAAACATTAAACATCTGAAACATTAAATAATACTCATAGTCATGCGTCCTAAAAATATATTTACCTTATAACTAATACACATTTCTTCTATTCTACATTGTATCAGGGTTAATTGCCAAAAAGACTGACTCAGGCAATACATTTTTGTGCTTCAATGTGTCAAGAGTATGGCTCAGTGCAGATTTATTGTAACCACACCAAGTGATCGGCGCTTTAGGGAAAGATAATGGTTAGGCTGTTGGTCAGTAGACAAGCGATGAAAGTATATTGCCCATATTCCTTTCCTCATCTCTATTGTACTAACTAAGTTATTTCTTATTGCCAAACCATGGTACCTCTGAAGTTTGTACCATCCGTTAATCTTCTTTTCCACTAAGACCTTTCCCATCACTAAGTTTAGTACCTTTTAGTTTCATGCGTAGGTTTAGTAGCCTACAACCCAATCGCTTCTGAATGTGGCATACACACTGAAGTTTGTTTATGTGTCCTTCTGTTAATCTTCCCATTCTACTAAGACCTTCTCCATCACTAAGTTTATTACCTTTTAGTTTCATGCGTAGGTTTAGTAGCCTACAACCCAATCGCTTCTGAATGTGGCATACACACTGAAGTTTGTTTATGTGTCCTTCTGTTAATCTTACCATTCTACTAAGACCTTCTCCATCACTAAGTTTATTACCTTTTAGTTTCATGCGTAGGTTTAGTAGCCTACAACCCAATCACTTCTGAATGTGGCATACACACTGAAGTTTGTCTATGTGTCCATCTGTTAATCTTCCCTTTCCACTAAGACCTTTCCATGGTTAAGTTTATTACCTTTTAGTTTCGTGCGTAGGTTTCGTAGCCTACATCCCAGTCGCTTCTAAACATGGCCTACACACTCAAGTTTGGTATTTCTTTTTATCTGGGCATAAAGTTTACTTTCAGAAGTAGCTTTAAATCCCTCGGAGTCTCCATCTCCTAGGTATTTGGTATATCTTTTGCATATCTTTGTTTCAGACCTTGCGCAAATTATTTTAGCACCTTCCATTTCCATGCCTCCGCTGGTCCCAGTATAGTTACATTTACACTTAAGCCTATGAGACCTTACAACCTAAGACAAACACTAAAAAACTTAAAATTTCTCAGTATCAGAGGATGTAACACTTAAAAAACCGTTCAGAGAGGTATGGCGGCGATTTTCCTAGAACCCTTCAAAAGTTGCGGCCATGTCCTTTCGACCATCATTGTCCTCAAATACTTGTGCTGCTGCATCTCTCATTGAGTCTTCTTCACATAGTTCTGTTGTAGCTGATAGTAGTTTCGCATTTAGCTCACCTTGAATTCGGAGAAGCCACATTCATGACAGCGGAAAAGATTCTTGCTGCAGCTTGTCATTTTCTGATTGAACTCAAAGCATATGCGTATCTGATTTTATATCATAGCCATTTCTTATAATATCAGAATTCATTCCTGCTTCCTTTTCTTTACAGTTAGATCAAACAATTAATATTTTATTAGCCAAACCATTTGAAAACTATTGTCATGTATCATTTTCACAGTTCCTTTGCTCTCACAATGTTTATCACATTTAGTATTGACTTAGTTGGTTAGTAAATCTAAGTTAAAAATTACATTTACATCAATGTCCACAAAGTTTACGTCTTTAGTAAGCTGCCTATTGTTAAATTTCTTTGAACTAGAAGATTTCTGAGGCCTACTCTAACTTGTAGTTGTGCGTTAATTCAAACTAGGCCTAGGTTACTCACCACTGGAAGTGTACCGGTATCCTTTGAACTTATTGGATTTGTTAAACTTCTTAATCCTAGACATTTTTACTATTGTAAAGCCCTATTCTTCTACAAAAAACAACAACAATTATTTAAGCATCCAAACAAAATCACTGTACAAATTATTTTATAAAAACTCTTTCCACTTTATGAGAAGTAAGTTTTAAAATAAACAATATTTTAATAACCTGGCAACAGCTGTAAATAAGTAAAAACATCATCTGTGTTAGCCAACCACACAACTAGGTTTATTCAGAGTAGTTATGAGTTCATGTACGAAAAAAGACTGTGAATGGGCTTGGCCTATTTTGCAAAAAGTAATGCAAGCCTTTACAAAAAAGTTTTTAATACATAAAATAATGAGATAGGTATAGAAAAGTATATATATATATATTTATTTATGTATTCCACGTAAACCAGGGAATATTGTTTTATGCAATAAAAAAAAAGTATATTTTTTTTCCCAAAAAAGTACATCTCTTTACACCTAAGGAAACTAGTCTGCCTAGTGGTCGCTTGCATGCCCACGTAATTCATTGTGATGATTTTATTAACTACTTTGTCAGTAACATATTCCTAAAAACGAAGAAAAACATTATTTTTGTTTTCATTCTTGAAAAAATATCTTTGTGTAGATTTTTAGGATTGTAGGATTTGTCCTAACTAGGCGAAAGACTTTATTTTGAGTGTCCCATATGTCACACAAAAACTGAATAACCTGAGCGAAAAATACCTAAATGCAAACGGCATGTCTGACAATAACGGTATGTCTGTGTTAAAATATTTTACACACTACATGTTATACTTATATCTTGTATTACTATATAATTAAGTAGAAAGAAATAATTGTGTATTTAACAACCTAAAAATAGTAAGTAAGGAAACTGATTCTATACACAACGAAAGCAATTGATAAACATAAAACCATTGTTTTTGTTTTTTTTCTGCTTTTCTTAGTGATAAAGATTGCAACATATAACAGTATAAAATAAAATATCTCACTATTGATTTGAACCGTCAAGCCGTAGAGTGTGAAATATTTATCAACCAGTGCCTAGTTGTGTATAAGAGCAGCTATTCGAAAGCAACCACAATGTATGAAAACATTCATAGAAATCATTATGACTTTATTAAACTTGTCATAAAATAAAATTATACTATATTTGTTCGATTTTGTAGAGTTTAATAAAATTAGTCCTAGTTATATAAAGCAAGTTTTTGAAAACACAATTTTCTTAGAACGATGATTATTTACATAGTCCTTCACCTTATTTAAAATATAATTTAACTTCTAACTTTAGACAGTTCCCTGTTGTTAATAAATTATTATATTTCACTTTCCCCTTTAAGCGCACAGATGTCTTCACACGCCAAAATAGAGAGGGCGCAAGATTTATTATAACTTGTTTCGCAATAACTGCGCTTACAGAAGGAAAATGCTCTTAATTAAAAATACAGCCATATTTATGCTCATTGTGAATAATCAACATTTTAATAAGAAACGCCTAGTAAATTTGGTATGTAAAGTATAGTTTAAATATTTGTGTTTATGAATTTAAATCTCATTAATTTTATGCTTCAAATTATAAAACAACTCTAACTACGCCAAATTTTAACTACGGCAAAAAAATATGACGTTAAAGTAATATGTAATTTGTTGGAACAAAAAAAAAAAAAAAAAAAAAATGTTTTGTTCAGTCATTTTCCTGGAAAGTACAAGTCATTTAACTTCAGTATTCCAATAAATAACAAGAATAAAAGAATGACTGCTATTGTCGCAAATTATCTCTATTTCTATGTTGTTAAGTGCAAATAATGTTATTCCTAACTTATTAATTGTTGTTTGTAACAGAATTTATTGAAAGAATTAATTTATATGCAATCAATTTTGAACTCTTTCGCTGATGCATTTTGTGTCCTTATTATTTTTGTCACTTGAATTGTTCTCTTATTTTAATCGTTTGTTTTCCATCATGCATTGTAATATTATTGTAATATATTTACGTGTAACTTTTTTAAATAACTTCTTATCGTTAAAATGTTATTTAATTTCAATATCTGTGAAAATAAACGCTGTAAGTTATCGACAAAATCAATAACCTATCTCCATGAGAGGTAAAAATTATATTGAGTGATTTTAGTTATGGTGTAATAATAGCGTAATAACTGCAAATGCACCTTATGCTCCCGTTTTATAAACGCATAGTGCCAACCTAAAGTTTTGAGTTAAAACTAGTTATTTTTCCGTTTTTGAACTATTAAAACTTTTGATGTTTATTATGTTTTTGGACTCGTGTTTTAGCCTGAATACTGAATAAAATTCAAGACAGATCAGATCAGCTATATTGGGTACTAAACGTTATATATTTGACAAGGATTTTGTATTGGACTCGGTGGAAGTATTTAATCTTGCCCATTTGAGCAGAAGATTACAGAAGACCTGGATATTAAACAGCAAATATGACTGAGAGTAATAATGGTTACACTGGTAGCACAGTCCGCCGAGCATTTGAACATGGTTATTTATTTGAAAATGACTTTTGATGTTTCCCGTCGAGGTCAAGTAGTGCTGTCGACTTATCGCTACTTTACATTTACACTTTCATTGCTGAAAATTCATAATAAGCTGATATTTAATAATTTTTTGGTATTTTAATGTAAAAAGAAATAATGTACCCAATACGAACTGATTAAAAATAATGTTGAACCAATATTCAGCTTATTTATGGATTGTATGGACAAATAAGAAGATAAATAGAAATAACTAAAGTTCAGTTGGAAAATGATTCGGTGGCATATAGTTTTATCTCAATGCATACAAATTGAAAACTATGTTTCAGAACAATAATACCTAATAATTTGTTTATATGTTTATATATGTTGTTTTGAAAATATGAACAGAAAAATTCGTTTTCAGTAATCTTGAGTTAAAAAAAGAACAAACTTGAGTTCCCTATACTACTTACGATTTTTTTGGTAAGCTTATATGAATGTCGGTTTGACTAATTTTTCTACTAGTTCCGATTTGGATAAGTCATACAAATCTAATTTTATTGCATTATATTTTTTCCTACAATTAGTGTATGGTACGATACCCTCAGAATAATCTGCACGATGAAGGGAAATTTTTTAGTTTTAATATTAAATATATTACTTATAGATTCACAAGATTTTCATTTCGAATGTAGTCGTTTTAAACATTATTATTTTAACATTTACAATTTATGTTTTTAATTATTTTTATTTGTATTTGTATTTTATATATATATCCCATTCAGAGAATTGCGTTAATTAAGTACTTTTTATGGTGTATAAGTATTGGTAGTAATCCATATAGTAGAGAAAATCTGTAGAATAAAAACGGTATTGTTTAATTTTTTAATTATAGGCCTAATATGTAATTTTACTGAACAAATTTTAGACTAACCGCACTAATCAATGTGTTTATTTTCATAATCCATCATTTTATTCTCACTCTTAACAAATAGATATAAAACCACACCCATGAGGTTTTATTGTTCAAAGGCAACGCCCAATAGTAACACATTCCGTACAATATTGGTTTGCTATTGATAGAATATTAGAAAAACATGAAGTTACGGTCAGTATTTTTCATCGACTAAAATGAATTTTGTTAGAATTCCTTGTCAAAGAATAAAACATGTATTATTTGGCGTTGTTAAACAGATAGATGAGTTTTTAATTAAACTAGAGTTTACTACATATTATTGTCATGATAAATATAACTTAGTAAAAAATGTGTGTTCGTTCTAATAATGTTTCTTAAAATGTACGATGTTTGAGTTGTGTGATTCCTTTCAAAACTAGTCGCTCTAAAATTAAATTGAATTACCGCAATACAGCAAATAAACATTTTGAAAGTATCCAATTTTAAATACTCTTTTATAATTTAGTTTGATAACCAAAAAAATAAAATAAAATAAAAATCCTTCGAATTAAATACACTGTTTGATACCCGATAATGTTCTAAAAACAGGAATTTGTTTTCGAAATCATTCAAGTAACTAAGGACACCTCGTAATTAATTTAGAAACTCACTAAATTTCAATTATAACTAATATGGAATACAAGATGCTCGTCAATTTCAGAAAGATTTTTGGAGAAACCACAATTTCTTAGTATCTTATAGAAAATTGTGTCATTTAATAAAGCTGTAGTCGTAATATTTTTTGGAAGATGTTTATGCTAAAGGGTGTGATGGTTTAATTATATATCATGATCAAAGGCGAAAAAAATGTTTTCTTCTGGTAGTGTGTATAAACTGATAGTAATCCTTTTCAAATAATCATAATTAAACAATTTAAGTTATAACTCCTAACGGAAATATAAATTTGAAATTTTGTTATTTTAAACAACTTTAATAAATAGACTCTCTTAGATTTCTTTCCACATGACAAACATTGAGTATAATATTCAAGATTAATTTTATCTTCAATCTCGTTGACGGGATAAAAAGAGCTTCACATTGAGATAAAGAAATCGTAAAAAAAAAAGGGTTAAATATTTCACAGAACAAAAAGCATATATTATATTGTAAAGTAATAGAACCAGAGTATTCCAATAAGGAAATTTTATTTAAGAATCAAATTCGTAAAGTTAAGAGCGAAACACAGTACAGGCCTGTAAAAAGAATATATACTTTTTAATATTATTTTAAATCTAGCATAGATAATACTAAATATTATAGAGTGTATTATTTCAAGAAAAATTAGACATTTTAGCTCAAAACTTTAATGTTATATAACCACAGATTGTTCCATGGAATGAATAACCATTCAGAAAGAAAACTGTATAAATGCAATAGCGGTTAACCTTGACACATTCTTCTGCCACTCCTGGTATTGCTTTAACTGCTTCTGATGCGTTTCTTATTAACTCTATATGCTGTCACGTATTTTGTATGTCACGTAACCAAAGAGTATACAACAGTTGTTGAAATCGGAGTTAATTAGAAACGCGACAGCATAAGTAAAGTCAGTGCTATGGGTGCGAGAGGAGTGTGCTCAAATTAATTATGTGCATTCTAACAATAATGTAGTTTATCAAAACAATTTACATTAGGAGATATATAATCTACTATAATTTATTTCACTTTGTAAACCTCCAGGCTCTATTAATAGAAGGTCTTATTTAACAGACTAGACTTCATATTGTATAACAAATATTTTAATTTTCCGGCAAACTTCACGACGAACGAAAGAACTGATAGACCTTATTGGAATGAATATTAGATATTGCCACAAATGTTCTACGCTGGTTTAAATTATCAAATACAAAATGGAATATCAATCGTGTTGTGTGAAAATTTAACTGTCGTTGATTAATGTTTAATGTATTGAAATCAATATTATTAGACCATTTATCGGTAACATTATTAAATATACTTGCAATTCCTCACTTTCACAGTTCTCTTGTAGTTGAATATTTGTATAGTAACGACATCTTAAGATACTTATATCAGACGAATTTTATACATTTAATGTACTTTGGGATACATCCAATAAGTAATTTGTTTCGATAAAATACAATTGGTTGTGTTTAAAGTAGTCATTTTATAGTGAAATATCAAATAAAATAAGTCAAAAAATGAAGTTGCTTTTAAACCAATGACTCCTGTTTCTAATTCCATGATTTCTTTATTTAACAATACTATTTAGACAAAAACATAAATGATCTAGTCTACCACACATACTAAAATTAAATTCCTATTTAAATAATAAACAAAATTAAATAATTCTGCTCTGCAAATAGTTTTACTGAGTACCGTAGTAATTAGGGTGGGATTTTTTTCTTGTAAATATACAGAAGATGCATGTTTATATATGTTGTTATGTATTTCAAGAGCTCAAAATGAATTTGCTTATGGTCAGAACATGTTTAACTAACACAAAATCCATTCACTATGTATATCATGTAATTCTTGTGGATAGATTACATATAGCTGGTGTTAGATATATTATTCGAAATCGTTAAAAAAAAAACTATCCGACTCCACGGTCTCGTTATGTTTGATCTATAGACTCTGCTAGTTCAGCGTAGATAAAAAACATGTCATCTTCATCAGAAATCTGTGATTGGTATTATTTTGAGTTTTTGTAAATAATTTATGCAACAGTAAAATTTATGACTGTACTTTGACAACTTTTGCAAAAAACATTTGTTTTATTAGGTAAAATAATCTGTTTTTAAAATAGTGAGAAGCAAAATTATTTAAATACGTAGTCAATTTTATTTTATTCATTTTATTTGAATAGTAAATCCATTTAAACTGATAATATTTATTTTTAATGGATGTAATCACAATGTCTCGAATTTATTCATTTTGGGATTTTGTATTAGGGAATTTTGCAATTTAAAAGTAAACCTAATTTGTAAATGAAATACCTAATCAACTGTTTTATTTGATTGTTGATTTACATGTGGTATATATTAGTTATTGTTGTTTGGTATATTTTTCAACGTTTATTTGTATGTAATATCTTATACCTGAAATATATGATTTTACATCTACATTTTTGAATGCAGTATTAAAATATTTAGCATTTATTTAGTTAACAACTATATCATTTCGATGTCTAAAAAAATATTTCCAATTCATAATAAGAATATTGGTTTAAATAAGTATATACATTTATTTTTATTTATTTAAATTTTTTTACTTCTAGACATATGTTATTAATAAGGGTACACATAAATAAAATCGTAATTTAAAACATGTGTTTAAATATCCATCAATAATAATGAAGTTGTATCAAACATTAAAGAACAATGCTTGGTATGAGCTTAGAATATCTTTACGCCAATATGCAAACCTATATATCTTAAAAGTGTAAAGTTCTGTTTGGAAATGGTTTTTTCTGGACTAGAAACGTATTCAAGATGTTGTTGTATCAATATTTGTTTAAATAAATTTATTTTGGACAGACCTTACAAAGAATAACTATAGAACAATCATTTTGCTGTCGTAAAAACATAAAATATTCAATATTACAATATTTTTTATACTCATGACCGACGGTAGATGATAGAATTTCATGTTATACACATAAAATACAAACAAATTCTTTAGTTAAATTCTACAATTTATTTCTTCTACATTTTACAATAATTGTACCTATGTTTATTATTTGTATTTCAGTTCATTTATTTTATATAGTCTATACAAAACTGCGATAACTACATATGATGGTATGAAGCAACATTTTGAAATATATTGCATAAAGTGTCAGTATATATTAAAGTAATACTTTTAAAACTCTACGAATTATATAACTTTTGCCAAGAATGTAAACTTTTCCCTTTTCTGTTATGAAGTTAAAAAAGAGGTGTCATCGTGACTTGACATGCTACTTCTTGCTTAGTTAACTATAACTTTTTCAGCTAAATTATATAAACGTAATTCCTAATTTTTCAACACGATAAATAAATGTGAAATATTATTTTAATTAAATCATAAGTATTAGTATGGAAAGAGATATAGTACAAACTTTTAATTTTAGTTATTAAAAAATTGCCAAATTGTGTAGCCTATATAGAAAACTAGTCGGTTGATGAATCCTATATAATAAATCTACGAAGCAAACAAATAAAAATAAGTTGTCAAGAATAGGGGACTTATACGTGTTAAGGGTCTAGAGTTATGTTTAATATATTCAGCATAATTTACTGTTCTATGTCTATATCAATCCTTATTATTTGAAATGTAGTTATGGCAGTTTCACCTGTAAGAGATATATTCAGGCTCTCCTGGTTGTAACAAACGTAAAATTACATATATCAAATACAAGGACACTCGAAAATTTACATAAAAAAAAACAAAAAAAAAAACAGTTTTTAAGTTGACCACCTTATTCACAGTGTTTAGATAAATTATATTGAATCCTCTCACATCCTACTGTCTGGTCTACAATCAGCTAAATGAATGGTTTACTTCTTGCTCAGTGAATTAAGCGTGCCATAATTTCGTTATAGGCAACATTACATTGGTCCTTTAGTAGTGAAGTACATTACACCGAATATAATAAGAATCAAATATATTTCAAAATAACTGTTACTAAACACACTAACAATTGATGATAGGCTGAATATGTTCATAATTACATTTACGTCAGTAAAACTAAAATTAAATTGGTTTGTATACGCTTTAAAAAAAAGGGAATGTATAAACAATAACATATAAAACTAAACAAAAAATCTCATACTGAAATGGCTTATTCATTAATTACCTATTAATTATTTTAAACAATTTAACATAATTTTTGACAGGGGTATAATTAAAGAAACGTTTTTGTGTGTTATTAAAATTTATATTTCCCAATCGTAGTCCTAAACTACTGTCAAAATAATAACTTCTTTCCACAAAAGCTATTTCCAGGAAAGCTGATTTTCTTATAAAATAAGTTAATATTTAGAAGGTCATTTAAGCTACGTAAACATTAATTATTATAATTTGTTTTTTTTTTGCTATATTTTCATCTCTCACTTTACTGTAAAATTGCAATTACATATGTTTAAAATTGATATCGGTTAAATGACAGCTATGTTTATTATTTGTTGAAAAATTGTGTATAATTACATACAATTACAGTTATATTAACGTTTGAAAACGTTATACAAGTAATTGAACTAAAATGAATTTACTAAATTATAATAATACTCTCTGAGTTCACTTGTGAAACTATATACGTGTGAAACTATACCTACGCTGTCAGAAACATCAGTTTGTACATAACTCTAAAATCAATAGAGATATTAAAGTCAATTTAGATATGGCGAGAGATTATGTCGCAAGTAACTTCTAAGCTGACGTCATTAGGAAAACAATTTTTCGTTTAAATTTACATGTTAACAGTTCGGGTAAAAAGATGGAAGAGTAACAGTTAGGAATTATTTTCAAAAAACAAAAGAAAGAAAAATAATACCTTTTATACTTGTTACTATTAAAATTGGCTAATACATTTTGATTCATAATATTACTCACTTGATATTATATTTTGCTTTTAAAATTACCAAAGAAATGTCCACTTTTTTTATTGTATTCATAAACAATTATCTTTTATATAGAGAAAAATAATAAGTTATTGTGACGGTAAAAAAGTAACTTCTCGATTATCAACAATAACTCACGAGAGACATTATTTTACCAATACCATTTCTTTCTTTTTTTAACCAGAAGGTGTAAAATGAAACTAATTTAAATGCATTTAAATAACCATGTTTTTTATCTGGATAAATACAAAAAGGCTTCTTTAGTTTATTTATTTGTATTTTTAAAAAATGTAATAGAAAAAAAATCTATATTTTAGTTTAATTTAACACTTTTTTTTAAATATAAAATAAAATTCTTTAAACATAATTATAAGTTTATTCTTTTATAATGACACCTTTATACTATAAGTAATGATGTCTCTGTGATCTGTGGTACGATGTTAGGAAACAATAAATATAAAATTCAAAATCTAGATTTACTAAGCATTGTTTAGAAGATAAACATTATTTTAATCAAAATAACACGTTTTTGAAAAATTGTTACAAAATGGAACAGATGTTTTGGAATCTTTTTCCATTAACTATTAATTATGGTATTGTACGATGCCAATTTTAATTGCAAATAATAAATTAAGCCCGATATAAATACCGATATGAAAATAAAATAAAATGACTGATAGTTTAGTAATGTTGTATTAGTTATTTAGTTTATGTATATTGACATAAATTAGTTATTACGCCTTAATAATAAAGTGTTGTAAAAACGGTTTAGGTGACGCCCCAATTTCGCATTGTGTAAAAACACCGGACGTGGCACAGTACTAGGTTAGTTATTGTGGTTAACTGTTTTACCTCATGTATGAAGATGTCAACATTTTCTTTGAAAAACCGTGTGTTATTTGTATTAGTGTGTGAGAAATTTTCATCAGGTTTTATTTTACTTTTATAAACACCTCGAAAGTCTCTTTCAGAATTTATTTATAAATTCAGTAAGTTTGTGCATTGTTTTATTTATACGAATTATTTGGGTACTGTATATTATCTGGTATAGAGTATCTAAAATGTCAATGATTATTTGATTTGTTCGTCTTTAAACGCGTTGTAAAAGCTAAACTTTATTAATGAAAGACTGGCTTAATCTGTTTGTAGGTGTTATATAAGGAAATTTAAAAGATATATATATATATATATATATATATATATATATATATATATATCCAATAAATAAAGTGACAATCAATTAATTATATTTATTTACATATTGTTACTTTAAGAAAAGGTAACATTTAATACGCGATAAGATATTGTGATTATATATATATATATATATATATATATATATATATATATATATCACATATAAACATAACCAACTATTCCAACGATGCCATATTTGAAGCTCAGAGCCTTTAAAATTATTAAGGAGTAATATTCCAATAAAATTGGCTGTAAAATAAAAACGGTCGGAAAATAACCCTAATCAAGGCGCGCACATGACGTGAAGAGTTCAAACATAGATTCTAAAGGAAAAATTAAGCTATGGGGAAATGTTGTAACTATGAATTATTTGAGACAAATCATTGAGTTTCTATGATTTGTGGGTTCTGCAACTGTTGTATAAAATAAATGTTTTATTTCAAACATAAATGTTTTAACAGTATAATGGAAAAGTTACAGTTTTAAAAGTAGCCGTATGGTTATTTTTACATAACGAATGAACGACAATTTGAGAGAGTTAATAGGGCAGTTTATTGGCGCCGTTACTGTTGACTATACTAATAGTTCGGCTTCAAAAACCTCTTTGCATGCGAATCATATAAACGACACACAGTCTTTGAAGAGATGCTTAGTCATGATTTTGCATTATCCTTCTCATAATTATCTGTAGTTATATTCTTTATTCGTCACCTATGAGCGTTCTCTACAGTAAGTAATTTCCAGACCAAACTTAATCGAATATCACTCAATGAGTTACACTATCATTGCAAACTTTTGTTTGTTGAATATTTGTGAATCACATTTTATTTTGATTTTTGTTTTAACAGTTATCATTGTGTTTTATATTGTTTAATGCATAATAATTTGAAACGTATCAAAGTTCAGCTAAATATTCATTAGGCAATATTTATTTGAACTTTATATGTTTTGAAAACAATATGTATGGAAATAAATAAAGCAATTGCTATATTTAAAATTTTAATTTTCAAAATGCAATGATTATTAGCTACTTTATCCTAAAAATACATTGCAGAAACCATAAGTTAAAACTACTTGATTAACTTCAAACTACAATATATTTATTCTAATTCTCCTCAATAAATTACACAATCTAACAGCTATTCAGCATAACAAATTAAATAGAATGTACTTATATATATTTCCACATTAAACTTAATGTAAGAAATCTGTCTGATTCAATCCCCTACAAGATTCATAAAATATGCCATTACTGTAAAAGCACTCAAAATGGAAGGAAGAGGGACAGTGAATGATGACATTCATGTTCAATTTCATTACTCATCGAAGTTGTCATGAGTATCAACAGAATGATTCAAGGTACAAATTTTTCCACATAACCAAAAATAAAGTAAACAATGAATTTGTGCTCGTAAAGTAGAACTCCCAGAAAATATTAAAAAAAAAAAAATTTATTCAGTCACCAAGACACGTATCTTGAAATATTAAACAACAATTACGTCTCAAACATGATTTCATATAAAGAAAAACATATTCTTTGTGTTTTACAACGTTAAAAAACATCCAAAATCCAGGAGGGTGATATATATATATATATATATATATATATATATATATATATATTAATGAATAAATCTTCGTTACTCTGACTTGTAACTACAATTTCCCTCAATATTAGATTAACTTTATAAAGATAAACATAATAATCTAATAATAGTTTTAAAAATACACTAGATTGTTGTGAAATATTATCTTTTAATTAGGTTTTTAAGGTTGGATAGTAGCATATTTAAAATATCATATCGTTTTTCTTGATTCATATCAGTATTGCAAAATGTGACGTGTAATAAAAGTAAAAAAATGCATATAAATTTGAAAAAATTACTTTATATTGTAGCCCAGTATAAACTTATTAAAAAAATTAAAAACACGATTTTAATTGTATGTACATTACGCTGACGAAGTATGTTCAGTTTACTATAGTAATTGTTGTTTTTAATTATACAAAACGAAGTATTTAGTAAAAGTTATAATACTATAATATCCGTCACTACTAATTAATATTTAAAACACTATGATATTAAATATTGGAATATAATATTAAATATTTAATGGTATAACAATAAAGTCTTGGGTTTTTCTTGACACACTCTCCTAAAAAAAACAATACATTAACAAACATAAATATCACATAAGACATTAACAATCACTGTAATACATTTATTTGAAACGTAAAAACGTACATCGTTTAAGTATTTAACTAATTTATCAGGTTACATTTAAACAATGTGGCTTAATTTTTAATAGTAGTAATCAAAAAATAATTCTATATCTCTCATAAATAAGAAGGAATGGTATTTGCTGTTAAGTAAAATATTAAAAAAAAAATGTTTAGTTCAGTTTTTATAATAATTTTTCTTAAGTTTCGTCGATCTTAATACAGCAAAAAAATTAAATGCTTGACGCAATACGTGTTATGCTTCACAAACATACAATCTAGTAGCTATTTAAAATATTTCGTTCGTTCATTAAAATAACATGGCATGTTGTAAAATCTGGTATGTGCTGTAGGAAGGTACTTATGAACGGTGAACAATGCATGGCTTTTATGAAGTTCATTGAATCAAATCCAGGACACGAAAACATATTGTTACACATTAGATAATGCGACCATAAATTAACATATATTGTTATAAGTACGGTAACTACACAGATACTTGACTAGGAAAGTAATAAATGATATGTCGTACGTCCTTAGTTTCCAACCCCTTTCTAGGGTAACTCCGCTCAGGCTCAAATACGTGCCAAGACAAATGGAAAGTGGCAAACATGATCACGATCCCGAAACCTAGCAAACCGACATTTGAAATGAAAATAACAGAGAAAATAACATTTTATAAAATTATTTAGAAATAAAAATAGTAGAAATACTTAAACCAGTAATATAATAATTACATCTTATCCTCCCAATAGATTGGTTGTAAGGGGAAGATACATTAATAGGGAACTGCACACACATTATCATTAATATTAATATTATATGTTATCAATAATAGGGCAACTACACAGACTGTTATAGATATTCAAAAACAGGATAGAAACAAAAGAAATATGCTTGGGTATCTTTCAATATGCAGTTCAGGTTTTATAGAGGATTAGAATATAAACTACACTGGATCTACAAAAACAATATTATGAGATTTTAAAGTTTCATATGGCTGAGTGGTATTTTCGGGTAAAATACGAAGGGGAATACTCTACTCTAAAGAAAATTATAACACAAGGTCCACAGGGTAGTGTACAGGGACACGTTTTATAACTGTTATATACAAGGGATATAGCTGTTCCAGAAGAGGATAACAAGCTTGATGACACAGCAATATTTCCAGCTGAGTACAACGTTGAAGAGGCTAGCAACAAACTACAAAAATTTGTCAATAAAATAAGGATCTGGACGAAATCTTAGGAATAAAACTAAATGAGACGAAGTCCACAAATATTAATGTTGCAAATCGAAAAATAAACGCAATAATACTAATAGAAATTGACTAAGATCAAGTTCCCTATACTAATACAGCTAAATATTTAGGTAGGATCCTAGTTGCTAAACTCAAATTGTATAACTTTTAATATGTTACTCACCGCCAGCAATCCTTTTTTTTTGAAGTTTTTTCTTCAGTACATATATATTACCACTACACTTGTTTCGGACTTTTTACGTCCATCGTCGGGTGGTCAAAACACAATTAAAAACATTTAACACAATTTGTAAAAACACATAACACAAACAACACATGCGCACAAATGTTTTTAATTGTGTTTTGACCACCCGACGATGGACGTAAAAAGTCCGAAACACGTGTAGTGGTAATATATATGTACTGAAGAAAAAACTTCAAAAAAAGTATTGCTGGCGGTGAGTAACATAAATAAAGTTATTTATAAGCATATCCGGTGATCTAGATTTCCAATTGTAATCAAATTGTATACACACGTTAAAATGAAAAAATAAAATTTAGACATATATATATATATATATATATATATATATATATATATAGGATTGTATAGAGAAATTTTGAGCTGATGATACATATAATATATTGTTTTATATCGGCAAATTATGAAACCCTCGTGGACGTATCACACTAAGCTCTGGGACTTCACTGAGGTATCGAACGTACATATTATCCAGACGTCTAATATAATTCTCTGGTGTCTAGTAAATTCAACATGGAATGTTATAAATGATGATTTACAGAGATATATAAAGTTAGAACATGTGAGGGATGTAATAAAAAGCAGAGCAGCGAAACATATGCACAAACTTCAGCAACACATAAACGTCGAATAAAGAATGACGGACGAGACCAACTTATGTCGCAGATGAAGCAGAGTAGTTTGTGTTTGAGATTAGTATTTATTGGACTAACCACTCAGTTATAACCAGAAAAATGTATATTCTTTTTTAGAAAGATAAATTACTAGATGTTTGTATATAATTTGTTTTATTAAAATAGAAAAATACTTCTCTAAATCAAATACACAATATACAAACAGTATACACTATTATTATTATTATTCATACATATTATTATATAATTTAATTATTGTAATTTTTGGTAGATATTTTACAAACTGAAATGCATGCACTAAATATTATAGATTAAATAATTAAATGTATAATTTTTTTAATGTTAATTTAAACAAAACAGCAGTGTAATTTAAGAATTATCGAATCTACTTTATGGTAAGTCTAATAAAGAAAAACCTCTATAATTGGTTTTAACATTACTTGAATTATTTAGGCAAATTGTGTATATTAACTTTTATGTCATTCTTAAAAGTTTGTAATTAGTTGTAAGAGGATTATGGTAAAATTAATAATGTATTGTCGTCAGTAATCACTATATTGATTTTGAAAAAAAAATACAAAAATAAATAAATAAAATAATTAATCATAATCTATGAATTGCCAAACTCTCAGGGATTTTATTAGATTCAGTAACTGTCGATAAAATGACAATTGATTTCTTGTATTATACTGATTAGGATGAATTACATCGAAATATATACCAAACACAAAGAAATTACATACGTTTTCTTACTACTTAAGTTAAAAACATAGGCATGGATTATAAAATTGTCTACCAAATTTTAAACTCCATTTAAAATATTTGATAATGAATAATATAGAAATGTATTAATTAAAATAAACGAGTTTATGAGAGTAGAGGAATGAAAATGGTTTAATGAAAGTGTATAAAAGTAAGAAGTTTCACAAATATTTATATTGAGAAAATGTAATACCATGCAGTAGTGTAATCCAAAGATAAACTCTCTTTAATTCATAAATCGTAGGATTCTTCTTAATTTGTTTAAGTGATTTGAGTTAAACGGAAATTCACAATCGGATAGGTTGTAAGGGTGGAACACTCTTGATGAAAACGCAACGTGGCAACGTTTTAAACACCTTTGGAGACCAGTTGGTATGCGTATAGTATTGTAATTGTTAATACGTGTTGAAATTATGAGGAAAGCAGAATGATGAATTTTAGGAAAGCAATAATTATAAATAATAATCATAAAATGTTGTTACATTACTTATAAAAAAAGTATAAATAAAATGTAATAATATTCATTAATAAGCTAATAATTTATATGTGCAAAACCTTATTTCAACGAAGATAGTAACTGCAACAATTTTTCAGATCTGTTTGTAAAGTCTATTAATAAATATTCATGCAATTTCTATGTATAAATATGTATTCCTAATAGCCTCAATATACCCAATTTAATAATAAATCAAACATATTTTATCAATTCACTCTATCTCAGTACCATGGACATTTCATTAGGTGTTCTCCCTTAGTTTTTTAAGTTATATTGAATTCTATTATCATAAACTACACGGTTAATGTGTGTATTTTGCTTGATTTAAAGAGGGTAAGACTAAGACTATGATTGTATGTAATGTGTTTGCTAGTTGTATGTTTAGTCCTCTGACGATACCGCTTGTAAAACAAGTTTAGTAAAATATATTTCAACGAAATTTGCATGACTGTGAACGGGAAAGTGTAATATCGTTATTCTAATTAAAAATTCAATAGCTATTATTATCATTTTTAGAATACAAACATGGAAGATATAGGACGCCGGAATCACCATTATTGAACATCAGGCCTTTAGTACAATTTGTTTGTTTAGACCATCGAATGGATCTGTATCATAAATATATATTACTATAAAAGGTAAACTAACTCTTACTGTGAACATATAAGGTGTGGTCTAAGTTTAGGAGACTAAAAGCTTAGAGTATCATCAATCATCTTTATCAAAATAAGCAGTTAAAATTATCTTAAAGAAATGTACGGTAAATATAATATATCATATTAAATTTATTTATATTTTTTTAATTAAAATTAAATCATATAATAAATGTTACTATTAATTAATTATTTTAAATAAGTTTTATCAACAAACTAAAACGAATGTTTTTATAGTACTTTAAACAAATGTTAAATATTAATTAAATTATTTTTAAAATAAACCAACAAACACTTATGTTATTTTGATTTAAAGTAAAACATAAGCTACAAGAGTAATTAATAAATGTAGTTCGAAGACATTTAGGCAATTCGTTAATAAAACATTATCCAGGTATATAAACTTTAATATATTTAAATATATTAGTATTAAAATATACTCTTTAGTACTCCATATTCTGACTCTATATAAGAAAGCAAATTATCAATGATCAAAAATAATTCTTACAGACGATCATGTTCGTCATTGTATATTTTTAAGGCAGATTAATTCATAATATTTAATGGAAATTAAACACGCGTTTGACTATTTATATTTTTATAAATTGGAATTAAAGTGGTTTATTTTGATTAATTTATCAATAAATAGATATAGATTATTATTAAATAACAGAATTTGGGAAATCTCTGTTTTTATTGTAGCAGAAGAACTATTATAAATTAAGTGCCATTCTTACGGCTGAGCCAGAATTTATTCTATCATAATTTCGAAAAGATATTGAGGCGGAAAATTTAGTGTCTTGCCGGGGAATGCTTATGTTGGCAAAAGATACTATGTGGAAGACGTATAGGATATGATTCTCAAGCAATATAGCTCCTTTTTTATGTCAGGGTTAGGTTAGCTGTGTGGGGATAAACATGCGTTTTTCCAGGCTGAACTCAATAATAACCTTCATTTGAATGGTTTTTAAATCGCAAAAATTTTTTTAATGCCAGGAAGACTTCAGGATCGCTTTTCCTGAAACAAGGGTGCCTAATAAGTCCACGATTTCACGCGTAGTCACACGTTTTAGAAATAGTGGTAGGGTGAATGATCGTGATCAGACATCTCTCACTTTTTGTTGAAACCCCGTTACAATCTCAAAAGGTTGGAGTTTGGTGTGTAATTTGGCGCAAAAGAATTATAGACCCATTTTATCGCGGAAACGATAATAGACGAACTTTACCAAGACATTGTCATGGAATTCGTAGCATTGTTAGAGTCTGATGAACGTACTGCTGACTGCAGCAAGATGGTGCAAAAGCGCACATTGATAAAGTTGCGTGAGTTATTAGGGTGACACGTTATATCATGTGAACTGTACCCGAGTAGATCCCCATTTTTATATCTCCCCGACTCTTTTCTTTGGGGACATCGATAGGATAACGTCTATAAGAACAAACCTCACACGATCGACCAACCGAAGCACACAATCGAAGACGAAATATCCCGCAGAAGTGTAGCGACCTTCCAAAAAGAAGCAACTGACATGAAGAAACGTGTTGAGGAGTGTGTACCTACCAGCAGATGGAGGACATTTCCAGTATTTATTGAGAGAATATTGTGAATATTAATATAATTTATATTACATTATTAAAGATTTTTTAAGAATATTAATTACTGGGTTGCGTAACTTTTAGCTCATCCGATATATGAAGTTATCAAATAAAGCAACCCTATCGTTGCTGCAGCAGCTCTGAAATGTTTATGATAACTAAGTTCACCTGGTATACTCTTTTAATTATAGACAGACCTTATGTAGTCAATTATGCGATATTTTTAGCGAAGTCACTTAATATTGTATTTAATTACATTGTCACAAGTTTAAGTAATTATTCTTGATCAAACTGAAACAAATCTTTAAATGTGATTTTGCAATAACTTACGAATCTGTAGTACAATAGTGGTAAATCTAATATTCTAGGTTACTCTTTGATTGATGGACCGACTGCTGATTCTTCTACTTCCTCACAGTCTTCTAATTAATTGTAAAAAAATACACACTGTGTATCAAAAGCACTTCCTTAAAAATGTCATCTTTCTATTGGCACCCTGTACTTAACAATATTTAAGGAAAATATCTGATTTAATATCTCTCCTAAAACTCTTGTCACGTATTTAAAATTCTTTATATTTAAAACAATTATTGTGAGTGATATCTTATGTGAACAACAATAATTGGTGCTATCTCACTTATTGGTACTATTTGCTATGAACAAATCTAAAGGGTGTTCACACATTTCTGATTTTAATTAATGATTTGTGAACAAATCTAAAGGGTGTGGCCCATTTGTTTAAAATGAATTGGTAAAGTTTGAATGTCACCATCTAATCTTTTAGGAAATATAAATAAAAGTATTTAAAAATTCTAAACTCATCTTTACTGAAATATGTTTTATCAATACTGTAGAAATTATTGTATATCTCGTATATTACTGCTGAAGCACATCTCGCTATCCATCAAACATAAAGTAATACTATATGTTATAGTAATTTAATAAAAGCTCATTATATTTTGATTTATTTTATTTACTGTATGTGATTAATATGTATGTACACAAAAAATATATATCTACACAGCAACTACTTAAAATTACCAAAATAATAACTTTTGCCAAGAAATTTGACTCGTTCTCTTCACTGTTATGAAGTCACAGAGAAAGTTTTAACGAGATTTGCCAAGCGCATTGATCTGCATCTTCTTGCTTAGCTAAGCATGATTCATCAAGCAAATTACACAGATTGACTTCATAAATTATAGAACATAATTGTAAAATACAATTAAAATAACCTATAATTCGATTTATTGTAGAATGATGTACGAATTAATTTCAGATTATAAATAAATTCAGATTATTTTGTAGGCAATAATTGCGAGTTTATGTACAAGGAAAACGATGTGTTCGGCTTAAACCAATGTTAAGCAGTAACAATAAGTAACTGTAAGATAAACGATTTAACCTAAAGGCTGAAAGAACTAAACCTTTGTTCTACAATTATATTATTCCATGTAGTTACATTTTATATTTTTAGTACCTTTATAACTAAAGCTGTATTATAACTTTATATAAGCCCACATTTGGTATAATATCACCTAATTAATGTCTTAAAAGGAATCATTAAGGGAATATTGTTTATCAAAATATTTCTTTTTACCTAACTACCTAAAAAAGGTATAAACTTTAATAATTATTAGTAAAGTTATTATGATGTGAAGAAAACAAAACAACATCTATCAGTAGTAACATAAAAAGACTAACAAAATTTAATCTAATTCCTAGAATTGCTTAATAAAAAATTAACACCTTATTTATAAAAATTAAAAAAAAAACTAGATGTAATTATAAATGAAGATTAACTTTTTGGTTATTTTGAAATATATAATTCTCAAACTTTGACGCTAACTAGAAACAAATTCATATTCGTCGTTTCAAAATAAAAATATAACTGAAAATCATAAAAAACAGAAGAATATAATTACGAAAGGAATGTTTAAGGGATGGAAATTAAATAATGTGTTCTTTAGGACTAGTTTTACTACCAATTTAATGAAATTTAAGAATTCTATTTAAAGTTTATGTAAACCTCTATGTCAATTTTTTGCATAAATTGTAGATAAATTATGTTATTTTAAATGAAAAAAAAAATCCGTTTACAAATATTGATTCTGCATTTACAAGTGATCTAATAAGGAAAAGAGAACTTCAAATTCCAATAAATTGTTCTAGCTGACCAATGCTTACCTTGATGTAACCATACATTATATTATTTTAAAAGAAAAACAAAGTTTACGGAAAAAAATAATGATTCTGCATTTACAAGTGATCTAATAAGGAAAAGAGTACTTCAAATTCCATTACATTGTTCTAACTGACCAATGCTTCTACCTTGCTGTAAACCAATGCATTATCTAGCAACAAAATCATAAATTTGACCTCACAAGAAACATGTTAGTGATATTAGTAATTATAATGTTTAGTCTTTTAGCTATAGAGAAACCGTGTAATTTATTAAATATATAAGAAAACTATTAGGACGCCTATTATAATATTTTCTCATTATAAGTCACAAATAAGGTTTGTGTCGATTTACTTCATTTGTTGTTAGAAAGAAATATATATACTCTAGACATCAACAAATTTTATTTTCTATTCTCCTAACTAAATCAGTTAATTATAGCAGGCTTTCAATACTTATAAAGATATTGATATAATTATAACATTAACATCTGAATTATAAAAATAATATTGCTTAATAATAGTTGCAAACAATTCCAATGTGCATTATAAAACACTAACGATATACATGTTTTAGGAATTCCAAAAATGTTCGGTAATTGTATTCTTCCAATTTATATTCATACGATAATAAAATAATAATTACTATTCTTAAATTTGAAATAGTTGCAAAACATGTCAAAATCACATTTAATTTATGAAATGATGAACCAGTAAGGCCTAATGATGTGAGGTGGTCTGAACTAGAGTTTGTTGATTATGTGCGAGTTAGTCATTACAAACTACTCATTAGAAATGATTACTACTTGCATGTACGACTAACCAACAGTAAAATATGAGTTGAAAGATATATCCACTTAATAAAAATGCATAAGGAATCCAGGATACTATTAGAGAAGGACAATCGTTGCTTACTTTTAAACAAGTATAAAAATGATTGTATATCGTAACACAAGAAAAACAAGATATTTATGTCAATAATATAATGATAAATTATATTTAAATGTTGAAAAAAATATCGTTTTAAATTTTAATTATAAGATTGGAAATAGACAAATAATTAAATTATTTTTTATTTTAGGCTTTATCTTGTAAAATTCGGAATATTTTAAAACTGTGTTTATAAATACTTTTGATATAAGAGAGATATATTTCTATACACAAGAGATGCATTTAAAATTAATATTGTAAATAAACTTTTTATTAAAAATGTAATTGTATGTAAGCAAATTACTTACAGTATTTTATTTAATGAGTTTCCAGATTTAAACAAATCCAAAGTAATGATCCTGTAGTAATTTATTAGGATATACTATATATCTACGATAATTTAGTGTTCTGTATTCCTAAATGTTTAATGTTATAGCACTTCCGAACTATTCATATAACAAACAATAGGTTAGACTATGTATAAAATTTATATTAAAACTTAGCGTTAGTTTCATAGTACAGATGAACGAGAGTTTCATACCAATATCATGATGTTTTTATATTAACAAATTCCTTTAGTAGAACTCTTAAGTTTTGCTTTAGAAAATATATTTCAAAACTGACGAACATTACTAATTAAGGTATACAATACGATTGAATATATTATTAGGTAAGAACAAAGAAGGTATCGTACTCAATATTTGTTATTATTTTGTAGCTTATCCTCTACTGTATTTTTGGAATTCCTTCCTTATTAAATATATGTTTTTTTTTCTCATACGATTCTAATATAATGACGAATATTCTTGTTTTAAGTACGTAAAATATGTGTTGCATATATCATTTATTTTTGTATATATGAAAATAAAGTTAACTATAAAACTGTTGTAGTAGATTACCTACCATTTTTTTAAATGTATAGATGCTATGTAATAACATCATACATTTTTTCAATAGTAGAAATTCAGTCCCTAGAAAAAAATAATAACAAAACATTTACTTGTTTTAAAAGTGATAAAAATAATTCGAATTATAAAAGAAATTTTTCAATATATTATAAAATATAAAGTTACTTAAAGAAAAATGTGAAACTACTTTGGCATTACTCAAATTGAAGTGGTTAATTTTCATTAATTGATCATCTCTAGTATCATACCCAAAGCCCGAGATGGTTTATCAACATTGGGAGAAAGTGAGAATATATTTATATTGATTTAAGTACTATATGTGTGGCGCTTTTTTTACGCATCTTTTCAATGAATCATTTTTTGTTAGTTTTAAAATATTTCCACATGATGCCTGATAAGCATTCAACTTTGAAATCAGCATTTTCCTAAATACTATACTCATGTTTTAATCTAGATTCACGAAAATTAAACTAAAGTGGAATCACTAGGAGTGTACGGAAGTATAGATTGAGAAACACTTTACGGATAAAGAAATAAATGAAATACGCATACCATCCTTCACTGTCACTTATCTCTAGGACTTGAATCCTTGTACAGAAATGTAATCTATTATGTACATTGTACATCTTGATGGATCAGACGAATTTCATGCATTAATTACAATGTTCAAATGTCGTAAAGACATCATGTGTTACGTAATATGTTTTGTGTAAATAATTCAAAAGAATCAAAGTAATTAATTTTATCAATGTAGTGTTAAACGCAACTAAGTCGTTTTTACTTATAGTTATATATTATTACTTTCGGGTTACAACAATTAGTCAATGATTACCATAGGAGACAAAACTTTCTTAAATGAACCTTAAATATAATAACTAAATTAAGTTAGTATTACTTTCTTAAATAGTTGAAATTCTACTTAAAACATTATTAAATTTCACCCAATAATTTTTATACTCAATTTGATTTTGTTCAAATTATCTCGTTATTTTAAGACTATACCAGATAAATTGTTATAACACCATAATAGTGATATAATTTTGTTTATGTAGTCATTTTTAATTCGAGTTGTAAATTGGATAAGATCAAGAGATTAAGTATAATTCTTCCCTTAATAACAACGAACCTCTATTTGTTTACATATAAAAATGAGAGCATATAAAAATGAGTACATTTTTACTCTGATTAATCATTACTACATATATCATAAAACAACACCTATTACAAATTTTATTTTTTAATACTACTGATGAAACTCGTTTACACCGGATGTTTTCAATTTATTCATAATTACTCTAAGTTTTTTAATGTACAGGACCCAATCAGTTGTTAGCAATGAATACGTTTTCATTGTTTGAATTTAATCCAATGATCTTTAGAAAGACTGTGTAATGTTTGAAGTTGTCATGTATTTAACTCCAACAAATATCTTAGTTTACAACTTATCAGTTTTGTATACTCCTCAAGTCATGCCTCATGTCTTTTAAATCACGTACCCAAGACAAATAAAATACATTACATTGATCTATTCAAAATGTTTTCCTCAGTAGTACTATAAAAGAGGAGATAATTTAATATTAATAGCAGAATTTAGGATTATATTTAATATCCTTTAATTTAAATATCTTTTCAGTTGAAAATAAATTTCAATTTGAAATTTTAATTATAGAAAATCAATCTATTACTGTATATACTATAGCACAATAAATCATATTTTTCAATGATAATATGAACTTATTATTTGTAACTTAGTTTTAAATATGCGGTAGCTGAATTCAAAATCGTATCACGTTAATTGTTATTTAATTATATAATTAATTGTTTATTTCTATTTATGTATTTTTGTAAATTAGGATAGGGTTTGTATTTGATATAATTTTGTTCAACGTTCACCTTCATGTCTCTCAGACGGCCATTTTGACTAAATGTATGCAAATAACGTAAAACTAAAACCTGTTTTAATTCACAAAAATTTATGAAACATATACGAATAATTAAAACATATATTTTTATTACAAATCACCATCTGGTAAATAGTTTCCAACATGGTATTTAGTGCTAATGTTCTTGGATTTTAATGTTCGTAGATAGTATCCAAAATTTCCGCCAAAAAATATAAAAACTGTGAGGGAAGTATTGTTTATGAGACTTCTCTACTGCCTAATAATTGACATACAAAAAAATCGAAATTGGATACTTATCGTTTATACAGCAAAATTTGTTGAGCCGATTTCATTTTGTTTTTTCTAATATTTATTTATAAAACGAAATAAAGTTATCAAAATGTTTCGGTAATCAACGTAAAATTGTATAATAAACGTCAATTTTATTATAGTTATTTTAAATTTCAAACAAACAAAATCTGGTCATATTTTGCAAGAAGTTTCCGCAAAAAACCAAAAACAAAAAACATTGAAATTATATTATTCCTAAATTGATGTGAATTTTACATAAAACTCGATATACTGACGCTTATTATTAATATTTACGTAATATCTCTGGCTTTTAAAATGTTCTTATAAGCCACACCATCAGATTTTCTTCAATTACACTTCCTTTTAGTTCAGAGAATAAATAATTTACAATTTTCTATATATACAGATGTAATTGTATTACAGTTACATTTCTAAACTTTTTAGTTTTAAAACTTACAAACTACACCATATGTGATACACATGAAAGTTTCACCAACGTATTTACGTCACCTGAACACTTGAATTTCAGCGACCGTATGGAAATTGAAATTGTTAGGACTAAGGGTGAATTACACTGGCTCAGAACTAACCATTTCCCCGACTGCACCTCAGGGAATAGTATTATTATAGGTATGTTGATGGATTTGTAATACCGAGTTCTACTGGATTCCTTTAAGAGTGAACTTTAGATGATTTTACTTTCTTGACTATGTTCTTAATAGTTGAATGAGACCATGTTTAATGAGTATATTGTAATACAAGAATTAGTGAATTTGACCCATAGATTATATTTACATAAATGATTAATTATTTGATTTCTAATTTAACAATATATTATTATTCAGTTGATTACTTAATATAAGTTATATTTTTTCAGCTACAACGCATTTAAACGTAGTTAAAGTTATATTAAACAAAGAATGTTTAGATAAATCACTTTTGATGCATAAAGTTCTTATTAGATTTTTCTGTGAATTTTATTCCACTAACTTTTAGAGGAAAATACTTTTAATTTTTTTATTATTTTTGAGTTTTATTGTTTTTTGCATAGCAAAAATTTAACTCTACAATCATCAACGCCTAAACCTTTTTGATGTATTTAATTGAGAAAACTGTCACTTTTATGTTTGAACTAAACCAATCATGACTTAATAAATATTATACTATTTATGGGAAAAAAGATAGAGTTCTTTATTTGTCTGAGCAAACTACATCAATAAAACCTCTACTTCTTATAAACACTAAAAATAACGAACATGCAATCACATTGGAACTGGATTTGATCTAGTTTACTAAATAGCTAAATATCAATATAATTATATTTTGTGGAACATTGTAGGTAAATTTAGAAATACCGATATTACAAAGAAAAATAGAACACACTTTTTAAAATGTCTAGGAATAAAGGACACCATGAAGATAAAAAATCACTATCCATATCACCTCTCTCATATTACTTTCCTACAAAACAAAAATAGGATAGTGATAGGTAGAAAAAGTAACTTAAAAATATATAATGATAATAACAAAACTGTGTTTAAATATTACTCTCGTAATATACAACAAATGTTAATAATTTGGACTTTCTCAGACCCCGATGTAATTAACTATAACTTTGAATATTGTTCTATGTAAAGTTCAAGATTCTAAACACGTAAATTATATCCTTCGCAATACAACCTAAGGCTGATGACGTTAGAAATCAGGGTTATATCGCAAAGGAAACTATTGCTTACTAATCGGAAACCATAACATTTTTCTACTGAATTTTCAATTATAAATATAAAAAAATTTGTTAGACCAATTTTAATATTGATTGCATTTGATAAAATAGATCATATGTCCAATAGGGTTAAATTAAGAACAAAAATTCCTAATAATTCTAAAAAATTCTTAAAATTCAGCTAATATAATTGTTATTTTCCCACTGGTTCTAACTATAGCACACGATCAATTTCCAAGGCCACTTACTCAGTATGTATTTATACACAGTTGAAGTTGGCGGTGTTATTAAAGTTCTTCCAACGTTGCTATCTCGATCTGGCTCTCTTTCTCTTATTCGCCAAGTATGGTTATCTTCCGAATACTACTAGAACAGCTGAACAGTGATTCCTCATGTAATCCAAAGATCCCGTCTACATTATACTTTTCGTCTTAAAAAATTACAAGCTTTTTAATACACAATGATTTGATCACGTTTCTAACAAAGTTCTTCCAGCTTTGCTATCTCGAACTAATGGGCACTCTTTCTCTTACTCGCCATGGATGGCTAACTTCCGAATATGCCTCGAGCTGCGAATCCTCATGTGATCCAAATATCCCAAATACAATATATAAATAGCCTAAATAGCTCTTTCTTGTTTGTTACTTTGACTGCCTTTGTAATGTAAGCATTTCATCATTATGATTGTTCCACTTTTGTCTTTCGCACTTATGTCTTCTATCTTTAATATAACAATATATTATTTTTATTTATCCATATTTAACTAAAAATATCCTAATTCCTAACATTCGCCGTATGAAAAAAGACTCCAGTGTCTAAAACAAAACCGAGCATTTGAATCCTTATAGCGTTTTGTAGGAAGAACACTGTTAGTGAAGAGAGACCTGATAGGAAAATGAAAGAAATGCTTCTAACTCAAGACTACATGAAGAAAAATATACTCCTACTTGTAGATCCAGATAGGATTCCTGGAGTTTACCATATCCATTTTCAATAAAACAATACTCAAGATGTTTTAGGGGAATTTTATAAATCCAAAAAAAAAAAGTTATTGAATATACATTACAAGGTAAGAGCGTTATATCATTCATACCATTTATTTTTAATTTTAGTAAGATGCGAAACAGCAGAAAGTGTAATCTAAAAATAATTCCTAAGGTTACGGTTAATTAATTGTTAAAGTGATTAATAAATATCAATTCAGAAGATAAGAATTAATATTTGTTAAAGCTTGACACAATAGAGAATATTTTTATTTTGTATGTAAAAGAAACCTACAAGCTACTGAATAAGCGTGAAAATTACTCAAATTATAATGTGATACATAGAATAATAATCTAGAAGTACAAACTCTACTTAAATAGTTAAAATTTCGTCCGTAATTAATTAGGAATTGATTCTAATATTCTAAATACTTCAATGTTTGTTAGTAAAATATATATTACATATTAATAACACTGTACACTATTATATATATAATACTGCAAGTAAATAATAATAAGGTAACTTTATGTAATTCCATGCATTATTATTGTTTAATTCCCAATACAAACGCTGAATAATTAATCGTCGAGACAAAATTGATTAGTTTGGTTTTATTATTATTATTTTTTTTGAATGTAATTTTTGTTTATTTTAAGGAAAGTATTATCCCATACGATATTGGCTTCATAATATTATCCAGTAATATTATTATTATTGTTATGCACATACAGTAGGCCTACTAAAGGGTCAAAACGCTTTCTCATAACAATAGAGTTATTAGATATATAACTTGAAGATATATCTTAAATATTCCATTGAGTATACACACCATGTAAAAAGATTTCTTTGGACTACCTTATTGTGTTTTAGACTTCATATCCCTTGATTCCTAAAGTTCCCTACTGTTGACTCGTTAACCATTTTTCAATTTATTCATTGTATTGTTTTTTGTTAAAAATACTAAATCATATTAAAAATAAAAATAAATTTTACCCAATTTAATACGAAATTGAATAAAATAATTTCGTACAAATAAAGTTAACTAACCACCCAATAAAAACAAGTGTATTTGTTTGCATTAATGTAAAATTACCTTCATAATAAACTGAATAAAAAAAAAAAAAAACTACCCAATCAAACGGTGGTCAATTTGATGTTCAGTCCCTAAAAAAATAATTACAAATAGCTAAACTTATCTAGAATTGAGTTGTAATCAATCAGAACACAAGTTTACAACATTTTTTTTTCCTTTTTCTTAATTAAAAAAGCAAATAATAAAAAAGAAGTTTGCTACACTACACTTTGGGACCTAATACCACGATGTTTGGTAGTGTATTTTGTTTGCTGTACTGACTGCCTGACAACTTATATATTTTATTATCCATTGTTTATTCGCCTTTGTTTATTTTAAACTATATAAATTTAAATAATATAAAATAAAGAAATAATTGATAATCAAGAAAATAAAGAAACTGGAACTGATGAAAATCCCCCATCCAATAAACATGAAAACATTACAATTTGACTGAATTTGAAATGTACTGAATGCTTTATTTAATATAAATATAAATTTATATTAAACAACTTTATAAGTTTAACATTTAATAACGTTGACTATTAAAAAGAAAATATCAAAATTATTATTGTAATAGTTTTATAAAGTATTCTTTGAACATTATATACATTTTTGCGTGGACCTACAATACTGACTCAAGTTAATGATAATTTATAAGAATTAAATAATTTTTTACTGATCAGACTATTGTAATGTAAAGGTAATGTGAAACAGGGAGTATATCATATCAGTAATCGAATGTTTAGTTATAGAGAGGACATCCACCTTATTTGTTTTTATGTTTAAAATGAACTACTTTTTTCTAACGAAATGCGCATTTGATACGCACATAAAAAAATGTACATTTTATTTCATACAGCAAAGAATGGTTTACGTTTAGAATAAATGATATATGGACCGAAATTGGGACAGAGACTGGTAATATTATGTAGTTCCTGTTCAAATATCGTCCCCCGTAAAGAGAAAAATAAAATAAATGTTTTGAATATCAATTAAATTCGTACCATTAAAAATAGAAAATTTGAGTTTAGTATCTCAAAACGTTACAGGGCGCTGTGTCAGAGCTTAAATGTAATTTGGAAATAGAAACCTGTTCAATGCTAAAATAATAATATTTATATTATTTTGTGTTGGGAGCTAAAATTTGAGGAATTAAAAAAAAACATATATTATTTATTTCGGTATCATAAATAGCTTATTTAAAAATGTGAAAAAGTTACAAAAATTACAGATAGAAAAAAGTATGTGAAAGGAGATCGTTAAATAGCTTATTAGGGGCCAAGATACATGAGGTTTTGTTCCAGTTATTTAAAGGTTTACAAATTATTATTTTTGTTATAAAAAGAGTGAAGATTAGCTATTATCGTGCGGCGGATACTAAGTCATCAATAAATAGGTTAACTTCTGAAATGGAGCAGAAGCAAGATCATCACTACGTTTCGTTAAACTTATTACATTAACTGAATGTTGAAGTTTTCCGAACATTAAATTACATAAACTTGGTGTTTAAATCATGATTTTAACAGGATGCGTGTATGGCCAAAAAAGCATATTAAACTTCCTAACTCTAAATATGCAACTAACAATGAATGATATACATTAAACATATATTACATAAAATATTAAAACATTTATAACCTTCATTTATTAATTATTATAAATGTATAATTATTTAAACTAAGACAATAAAGTTTACAAGATATTCTCACTAAAGAGTCAAAGAATAGTTATAAATACAGACATATCTGTTAAACATTGAAAAAATTACTTTTCTGATAAAATTCTCTTTATTGTGTTCGTTCAATTGAATAGTATACATAGAAGTAAGGGATTTGATATTTATTAATCAACCAATTATTTATCAGGTTAAAAAAAAGAACGTGGTATATTTAAAAAAAGAGTTTGTGAATTATTGTGTTAAATCTGTTTTTTCTCATTTTTTATTTTATGTACAAGTTGAGTTGGCATAGTAACTTTAGTCACACTATTTATGTACACAATTATGGTAAAGTATCGTAAACACATAAATTGAGAATGTTTTTGATTGTTTCGTTTTAGTTTTGATACTGAATATTTTTAATTCAATAACAATATCTTCATCCTTAAGCCTTAATTAAACGTGGATTCAATTCTTAACAATAATATTATATTTTGAGGGTTATACAAGTTTTAAGGTACTAGGGGTAGAGAATTCATACTAGCAAAGATTAAAAGCTATTAATTTCCATATGCCCTAAAAATGATTTTGTATATATATATATATATATATATATATATATATATATATAATATACGCACACACAACACTTAAATGTTAACATATATTTTTTTCTGTTAAAGAGTTAATTATCGGTCGGGAGAGAAGTTCATATGTTTAAACGAAAAAATTCTTCCGATTGGTCGTTAAAACTTTAACAGACAAAATGCTATTTCAAGTGTTGTAGAACGCGTATAATTTTATGTTAATGTGTTTTTTTAAATAAAATAATATATTTAATGTATTTAAAATCAAAAGTAGCTAACGCGGATTACTAACTCTGACACATTGAGGTAGCGATACATGTATGAATAATACTGTATTTAATATTATATTATTTAATAGATATATTGCTATTAAATATATACTCATAAGATACAAATGATAATAAAAATATAATATATATATATATATAATATATATATATATATAAATTCTAAATTTGTATCTGAGAACGTCATTTTTAAAGACGAAAACATACATATTTAGACTAAGATTTTTATAAAACTTAATACTTCTTGTGGATATAACCCGTGCTTGAAATAATTTAATATGCTAAACAATTCATTATTAATTATTACTTTAAGCTAGAATACATGTGACAACCCTTTTATTTATAATAACTACCAATAACTGAAGTACATAATACTATCTTTTGTGGAAGAATAACTGCATAAAGTTCTTTAAAAATATATTTTGTATCATAATTTAAACAGGAAAAAAAAGATGTACAATTATTATGATTTTAAAATATCATACCTAAACAATACGAATTGTTAGATTGTTTCATGGAAAGAGTCTCCTTACCTGAAACACAAAACAAACCATAATTCAAATATAAATTCAATTACAAACTCATTGTATATAAAGATTGCGTATTTCATTTAACATTAAATAAGCTTAATTTAGTGGTTTTTACTGTGTTTCGAAGTATATATATATACTCATTCGTAAGTATTCATTTGTAAGTATAATCTCATTGTATATAAAGATTGCGTATTTCATTTAACATTAAATAAGCTTAATTTAGTGGTTTTTACTGTGTTATATATATATTAGCGTAAATCTAAAACGAAAAGTTACCAAGTATTATGATTTTATTCAAGTTAAGCAATTATTTATATATATAATTTATGAATGAAATATAGCCTTTAATCATTTAAATGAATATAAACATTGTTAAATAAAACCGTTAAGATCAGTCTTTAATAAAATAAAATGATCTTAGGTAACAGTAAAATAATTAACCAGTATCACTGAGTAATACAAAATTTTCAACAGAGACTAATATTACCTTCTACAGCATAATAAGATTGCTTCTAGAGGTGTAATCTAGGTACTTTGTTAGTTACATGTCGAGGAGTAGTTATATAAAAATCGTGTAATAAAATTTAATTCCTGTACAGGGTGTGAAACAAAAGTTCTTTTCACCAACATAACAATTGTGGTTAATGCTTAATGACTACAGTTGTGAAATTTGAGATTTTACACTAAATGTTATAACGATATTTAGTATACATTTTCAAGTAAATTAAGTCCACACCTCCCACACAATCATTTCCGGTAAAGTCAAGGTTTAAAATATCAAGTGTCAAGAAATTTTTCTCAAACATTGTGGAGATCGTAGTGCAAAATTTAAATTTAAACTATAGCTTTAAAAAAGCAGTACTGCATAAAAACAGTATAAAACACTAAAATCATTACAATTAAATAACTCAGGTAAATTTTTAAACTAATTTGAGTTGAGAAATTTATAAAACTGAAACTAAAAGAGGAGGGGGAAATCAGTTAGAGATGAGGAGCTAATTATATCAGGCGGAGCCACATAAAAAAAGAAGTAAAACTAAGTGATTGAAAAATATTAACTCTAAATTTAAAATACAATAGTAAACTAAACTAAAACTTTTTCCTGTAACAGTCTCTACAATTATTTGATAAGTTGTTTTATTCTAATGGATTGTAAATGAATGATATAAAACTAAGATACATGTTTACAACATTGACTTTGAAACTAGTGTAAAGTGTGCATTCTGTTTGTTTGTGATACATTATGTAACGAGTAAATGAGCTCTAACGTTACACATTTAAATGGTTTATGTACTATGTTTTTTTTTACAACCCATACTAAAAACATGTAAATCTACCGATGAAACGAATCTGTACGTTATAAAATGAAACCGTTGTAAATTATATTTAGTTTACAATAAGTTTATATCCAGTCAAAGACAATTTTTAAGAACCTAATTTAAAAGATTTCCGTCGGAAGAAAACATTTCTTAATTTATCTCCTAATGAAACAAACAAACATAAAAGGACAATGCAATTTAATAGTTTCTTATCCAAACCGGATTATTAAATTTGTTATATGAATTATACATACGAATGTGGATAAGTTTTAATGGAGTTCTACTATTTTCAACAGAATATTTTGTTTGTTTTTGTTTAGATTTTAATCATTGTTCATAAAAAAAAGTCTTAATTTGGCATACACAAATTTATAACATTTGTTTGCAGTATTCTAGTCTGTTTGCACATGTCATAATACAAATAAACTGTTTAATAGTTAGTAAATTTATGTCAATCAAGAACAAATGTTTAGGTCAAAGAATAAAAACAATAATAATAATATTAGATGAAATAAAATGTACACATTTACTAAAAAATAAAATAAAAAATAAATAAAAAATGTTGTTTAAAAGCAAGCTAAATAAATTAAACAATATTTCAAAAAAAATCTAAGTTTTCTATACAGGCTGTGTTTTATTATTATTTAATCTACTATACGCGATGTTTTTACAAAAGAGCTAAAATTTGAAATGATGATATTCCTACGTTTTCTCTCTAATTTAGGCATGCACTATCCCTATAATATTTTACTATATTTTAAATACACATTCCATTAAAATATTAAAGGTTCATTTTACTATTTCTTCAAGAAATAATACCATAAAATACAATTCAATATAGCTGTAGTAGTTTTTAAATAACTCTCAACGTCTTCCAACAACACTCGTTTATACATAATTTGATATATACAAATTTCCAATGGCTATTTCTGAATTGAAGTTTCGATGAATAATGTAATGTATTTAAAAATTCATCAGAAAGTTAATATATATTTATTTGTGTATTTAAGATGAGTATATGTGTTCTTGAAAGTATTTGCCTTGCTTATAGCACTTACAAAATTGTCTAGATATCTGGAATTTAATTTTGTGTATAATCATATATATTAATTTATAATATTTACTTTTGTGACTGTTAAATTATTCACGCAAATTTAAAAATGGCTGGAATTAAAAATATTTTAAACGAAAACGTATCCCTGGTTTCATCTCTATATTCTCTAAAATTGATTTAATTACCCAAAGGAGTGATATAAACAAATTATTTAATACTTAAATTATAATTAACGAAATTAAGTTTACGTGTGTTAAATTAACCAATGAAAAATATGCTCCTTCCTTAATAATAACATAAAACGTTAATATCACATCATGGTATCAAAAAAATGGCATTTCAAAGAGTGCGAAAAAAAAAATTATTAGTTGAAATGCATAATATATATGATTTTTTGACAACAAAAAAAAAATATATATATTTGTGATGCTAGAAAATGTTCTTAATACACTGGATATTTATAACTTAATGTGTGATGTTATTTTTTAGACATTTTTTTCTTAAATTCCACATAGCCTACATATTCACACACACAAAAAAAAATACAAATACTGTATTCATAATATGACAATGCTTTGCTTTTACAATGCTAAATGAACAAGGGAATACTAAACAAAAGTTTTTTTAATAAAGTATGAATGAAATTGTATATCAGAATAAAGATACAAGTTGGAGTTGAAACATGGATTTCTAATGTATTGGCAGTCTTTCTTTCAGAGTTGATCATTGTCTAAAGGTTTACATGTCTTACATCATATTGCTGTTTTACAAAGACTGCAGAAATTTCAACAAAATTATTTGGTTGTAAAGAAAGTTATAAATTTTGAATGAAAATGTCAATATAAGATGGAGAAGTAGATTATGTACTTTTATCGGTATATAAATGCTCATTTTTGAAAAAAAAAAAAAAAAAAAAAAAAAGTAATTAATATATCTGAAATTAGTTTAAAATTGCTTTTTTCAGGTTGGTGCTGATTCTCTTTAAAAAAAATAGTATTTGATATAACGAAATATATTTATTACTAATGTTAATAACAGTTAAAATCATATTAATTATTATTTATATTCTATATTTATTTGATGGTTTATCTATTGTTTTTATATAAATAACTTTTATTTACAGGTTATTATAGTAGACGGAAAAACTTCCCATAATATAAAAGAGAATAATGCATTTCTCCTTCAATATAAATATGGGTAGAAAATTGGTAGATATTAGTAGTAAAAATCACGTTATTAATCATAAAGTAATGGCAATGAGGGAGAATTTAGTATTATAAGCCGAGGACAGCAATAGTTCCACAATGGCTGTTGATTCGATAAAATGCAATATTTGGATTCCAAACAGTTAATTCGTTTACAGAGAACTCTCATTCTAATAATAATAATTTTTGTTTCCTCTTTATGTTTGTGAAAAAGTTGTAAATAGCTGTTATGAAAAAAGGTTTTGATAATATGTGTTTTTATATACAATATCGCAAAACACGATATTAAATAATAAATTTATATTTTGACAATTAACTTCAACATTCGTTGTCAATATCATAAAACAACATATCCTTATGACTAAATAACGGTGTTAACCATATTTATACAAAGTTGACTCATAGTTAAGATTTACAGTTTTGAGTAACATTTAAGAAAAAAAAGGAGCTCTGAATATTCAAAATAATACGTGAACTACTTTCTTCACTCAAAAGTAAAGACATTAACAATATACTAATTGTACTAATTATTTACTGTATTAGTTAGTTATAAAATAACTATGCACTTAGTTTTTTGAAAAATTAATATTTTTATTTCACAATTAATTATATACATTAAATTATAATTATTAAATAGTAATCTATGTTAGAAGATATTTTATACATGTCGCATTACTTTAGCCCTCTCATATAGAATTAGTGGTAATTACACGAAATCGTAGTTAAATGGATGGCAATAGTTTTACTATCAGCAAATAAAATTTAGTTTATGTGTAACACAAAGTTTTAATAATCACACAAACATTACTATGTTTTTGTTCAAAACTTTTATTTTATCAGTACACTTAATCAATAATAAATATATATTGTTGTACCAATTTTAACAAGACTATGATTGTTGGTAGAATGACACAAACATAAAATCTCAATTGTTTGCTTGTTAAATAAAATCTTCATTAGAAAATTTAAAAGGAAATTATTTAAATTTTGGTACTTAAAACGGGTGTAATATATTCAATTCTATATCACATCTTCTATACTTTCCCTCCATGGCATACTATAGCCATTGTTCAGTCTTCAAAGCATATGGAGTCTCTTTTGTCTCTCAAACCCCACCCTATCTCTTGAGTTCTTAAGTCTATGTATAAAAGAGGATCTTATAACAACCTTAATTAAAAACTTTTTTATATTCTAAAGATTAAAATTTATGAATATAAATTATATTTTTCTTCAACCTTAATATATACTTCAAACAACGAAATTTACATTTATATTAATAAATTGTGTGCGTGTGTGTGTGTGAAAGAGAGAGAGAGTGAGAGAGAGAGAGAGAGAGAGAGAGAGAGAGAGAGAGAGAGAGAGAGAGAGAGAGAGAGAGAGAGAGAGAGAGAGAGAGAGAGAGAGAGAGAGAGAGAGAGAGAGAGAGAGAGAGAGAGAGAGAGAGAGAGAGAGAGAGAGAGAGAGAGAGAGAGAGAGAGAGAGAGAGAGAGAGAGAGAGAGAGAGAGAGAGAGAGAGAGAGAGAGAGAGAGAGAGAGAGAGAGAGAGAGAGAGAGAGAGAGAGAGAGAGAGAGAGAGAGAATGTATGTACGTATTGCATAACGTGAATATTTATCTATTTATTTTAACTGCATTTTATTCTTCTTGTGTAAATGACTATTTGTATACTGCATACATCCTAAAGAGAGAATGATATACAATAAAAATTCAATGAACTGGAGAAGATGACAATTTTGTATTTAGAATTGTGATAGTATTTACTACACTATGTTATATTTCATTATTGATAAATTATACTATTATTATTGATTTTATTCTTTATCCTTTGAAGACACGGAAAAATTAATCTAAAAATTACGTTTTAACGACGATTATGTATTGGATAATACAATGAATCTTTTTTGGATATGTTTTCGTATTGTAATATTTTCACTTAAGATAATAGGATTAAATTAAATTTTACGTTTATAGGTAGCTATTTAGATAATATGTAAAATAAAAAATTTTGGGAAAACAAATTGTAATGTTACGTTTTGTGTGCAACATTGATCGGTCTGAGCTAGTGTTCGGACTTAAATGTTTGAACATGTAAACGTTTGAGCTTTAATACTACTGTACCTGTGTTAATATGGGAATAGAGCACACAATGTAAAGATTATTAACGCATACATAGCTCTGTTATGTAAATAAGCACATAAAACACCGGTCTCAGGACAATCGTTATCTCTCACAGCGTCATTAAGTCATGGTAACTCTGCCTCAACGAAGCCTAGGCTTACTAATTGCTAATGCTACCATTATAGTTTTAATTGCTTTTGGAATGCTCCCTTTAAAAAATTTCTGTTTTTACACATATAGTGACAAAGGTATAAACGTTTTACTTTACCCTTTTTTCATATAATGTCGTTGGTACCATCACATTTTACAGTTTATTCATTTGATAACTTATATAACCTGAACGTACTATCATATTTTTCATCGCGAGTTCAAAAATGTATCCACTTGGAAAATTGTTGTACTCATATACTTTAAATTAAAACTAATTATCAACTTGAAATAATTATTAAGTTTCACATGACACTCTATTTCCTATTTTTATTTGGTTTTATAGCCAAGTTTTATTAATTAATTACGAAGTAAATTTATAATTTTGAGCATTGCACTTCAATCTGCTTCCTGTTTGTTCTTTTCTGATAGATGTGATGTATCTATGATGAGAGACTCGTATGTCTGAAGAATTGTGAGATATTATTTTGTAAGATATTAATTTTCATAGATTTATCGCCACAATGTGCACTAATTCCAGTATTTAGTTGAAATCTTTTGAGTTTATAAACACACTGCTCTATTTAAAATACTAATACTTAAAGGACCGTAACAAGTAAAATTAATGTAATACCTTACATTAGTGCTAATAATAAATATGTACTAGTTCTGAACAGTATGTTACATAGTAAACCATTATGTTTCTAATATTATGAACATCTGGGTTCGTATTTGGGTTTAGTTGGAAGCCTTCCAGTAGATCTATAATTACGTTTCTTGCTTATAAGTATATAACATCAAACTAAACAAAGTAAATATATTAGGGATCATTCAATATAAGAATATAATTCACTTTATTTATATACAGTAAATCCATTTTAAGTGTTTAAGGCATGTTTTTGTTATAGATACTTATTAATTAATTGATAATGAACTTATTAACACATTATACAAATTTATTATTTATAACGTACAAGTTTAACTTTAAACCAATAAATAGGCTAACTTATTTTATTTTTTTAGTTTACAAGTCTAAAGTCATATTTCTTAGAATTATTCACATACTAATTATGTAATACAATTAAACCTTGATTTACACCCGACTGTTGCAAGTTTTCGCAGATTGTTTGCAGATCTTGGCGTATATAAATGCAGAGCCAAGCTGTGCATAATGACTTGTCTATTAGGATGTATAATCTACAGGTAAGAAGTTTCTTCCTAATCACAAATTCAAACAACGTCTAATTTATTAATTTACGGGCATATATTGTTGTTGGTTTTATTCGAGAGAGTAATAAATAACACAACCTCAGTTGAACGACAAGTGTTTTAAGCAATCAAAAATTAATTCTGACTATTACACATACACATTATTAGGAATACATGTGTATTCCTAGTTATGAGTTTTCATGTTTACGCGCTCGAGAAAATAAATACGAGATTTTTTGGTGGCATCCCATATTATACTTCGAATTCCCATAATAGATATACAATAAAGATGTCATATATCTAGATTATCAATGACCAACGTTTTGTAGTTTTAGCTTTAACAAATAAGCCACTAACCTAATTTTTTAAAGATAATTTCAATGATGGAGATAAAAGTAGAGAAATTTATATATTTCACACGGTTAACTACATAAAAATTAAAAGGTGTTTATTAAGGAAATTCGGTTACTAATGGTCAGTTAATATGAGTCTTGCAGTGTGATTTGCGAACTAGCAATCCAATCGTATAATATAATTAGTCATGAAAGGGTGGATTAGAATCGACAAAAGGAACTACGTGGGACTTGTGAGGATGCATAAAATCGGTATTACTGCCAAACCAGTCTTTGCACTCAGTGGTTGAAAACGATGAGTAGGTGTCAATAAATCCATTACTGTACGGGATCGACCAACATAATATACTTTAACATAACATTTATATTCCCCACGATTTGGCGTTAAATATAACATAACAGAACTTATCAATTACTCAGATCCTATTTAAATAAAACACATAACATAACTTTTATCTTTCAAATACTACTTTAATATAATATTTTGATTTTTGAAAAAAAATTACATTTACTAACCTAATTTTATTAACTCGATTTCATTCACTCTGCACTCATTCATTAACCTCATTTTATTTGGTAACAATTAAATTTTTACTTGATACAATTAATTCAAAACTCTCTCTAATGTTCTTTCTAGGACATCAACAATTATTTTGCCCAGATCATATTTTTCTTTTGGTTGTGGCTCATAAAACCTTGATTTTTCTTCACAAAGAAAAATAAGTTTAACTCTAAACATTTAACATACAAATTTCTTTTTCTCGGCTTTGATTTTCTTTACAAACAATTTAATTACTTTCATTATTGAACATATCATTAAAAAAAAACAAATTTAAAACTTTAAACATTAAAATATTTAATTTACTGCCACGGTTTGCTCTTTTACAACAAAACAAATTTAATTTTTAATAGCACTAACTCTTAATTCTCGGGGGGAATTCTTTGATGACTCAATTGAAGTGAAATTTACGAATATTAATAAAAGAATATTTAACAAATTTGTACTTATCAATGGTTCGCTCATTATTTATCAACTGATAACCTTTCACAATACACTTCACGATTTCACTGACTCTGCTTTATTTCTTTGCTGGATTTTCTTTCACTTAACCAAAAACGAAGCACTCACAAATCCCTTGTTAAAACCCCTTGTTATTTTATAGACCAAAAAATATAAAATTAAATACATATTAGTAATCCTCTCGTAAATTAAACATTATTTTAAAAATATTTCAAATAATAAATTTGAATTTTGTACTTAATCTGAAACAATTGGAAAGAATCAGAAAAAAAATATAATACTTTAAACAAGGCAAGGTTTACGAATATTCATTAGATATTGATAATAGTATGTTTTCCAACATAGACGTAAAATGTAATAGCGAATTACAAAATATCCGTTCACTTAAGGTTGAAAAAAAACATTTTATTATTTTTTGGTTACTGAGTTTTTCTTCACATTGGAGAAAATTAGATATAGAAAACTTATTGATTTATTAGAGGTAAAAATGAACAAAAAAGAACTCGTGTTTTTAATTGCTTAATGAGACGCAAGGAGGAACAAAACTACGTTAATACCAGCCATACAATTTTAGGTGTTGAGACTATGCATGTGTATAAGTACGAAAAGTGGCCAATTTTGTAATGTTATTTATTTTGACTTAGAGGGCCCTAAATGAAACATATATATATATATATATATATATATATATATATATATATATATATATATATATATATATATATATATCCGTAGATTTATCGCGATATCCCGTAGATTAAAACTCAAATATTATATGAGTATATTCAATTATTAAGGAATACATTTGTCCTTTAAGAATTATAAAAGAATTATGTTTAGAAATTAAAAACTCTTTTACATTCTTGTATTTCACAATATAAAAAAAAAAAAAAAAAAAAAAAAAAAAATATATTGAAGCCATCTCAGAGTAAAAGATCTCGAATTGATATCAAATGCACTCTAGGAATTCTGGAAAATGCAATGGCACAATAGGGTAATTTCAGTTTTAATGTACAATTCGTGTATTGTACTCGTATAATAGAGAATGACTAAAAACACCACACTCCCTTTTACAACATTTTATATATCAATTTCAAACTAAATACAATTATTATAATGTTAGTACATAGTACATATAATGTTAGTCCTCTCTATTTTAATCGATTTCGAAATTATGTTATCCATCTTACATATATGAAAATTATTGCTGAAAAGTGTACCTAACAATTTGTGTATCATATGTCACCATTATTTTGTTTTTTTCATGATGAAGTGACAACAATTAAGTGTGTAATGTAACTTGTACTTCTCACCTGAAGATAAACGCAATTCTGTATTTGGAAGCAACAGAATAAAAAATGCAATTATATATATGAAATTCACATATGATAACATGAGACTTTGATCCGATGCACAAAAAAAACGTATTTTTATTAGAAAATAGAAAATGCATCTATTCCATACATAGTGTTTGTAACAGGTATGACCGCTCTTTTATTTCATAAGTACAAAAAAAAAACAATATAAGCTAACCCTATTAATTTCAAGTTGAAATTAGATGTATTACGAATTTTGGTATAACATAAGCCATTGTCCCAATATGGTAGTCGTTTCGTATTTTTCTAACACAAACCGCCAATTATAATGGTGTTTTTATATATAACACATTTTAAGACTTTTTTTTCTGTGGTTTTTTATTCTGTGGTTCTATTTTATATATCCGAAGATTTAAGACCTACACGAATGTTTCATAAATTAGCAATTCAAGTATTTTAAAGAAACGACTTTTTTTTTCAAAAGGAAATTAATGTGAATTCTTAATGAGAGCAAGAGTAAAAGGTGTAATAACACTAGTGTCATTTTTATTTGTTCAGTAGGCAGAAAAATAACACATAATTGCGAACTGGACACCATGTGGGAAAATTGCCAGATATGAACAATTATGTAATAGTTTAATTTATTGTAAGATGTTCCCATATGACAGACTTTCTTGATATTATTATTGCAAGTTTATGTGGAAATTGAAAGAAAGTAATCGATTTCAGTCCAGTTAGGAGAGATTTCGTCACCTCCTCAATTCAAGGTCATTTATTGTTCAGTTCTTTTATCCATTCATTCTCTTTCCTTAATCTTAAACTATTTTTAAGAATGAATTTACCTCTTAGAAGTAAATTTTAATTTGTCTTTTATGTAGTTTGAAATTATTCGATTGTCTTTCTTAACAAAAGTTCCTATCCGTTAGGAAATTATTTCTCAAATAAGAACTTTCAAATTTACTAAGAATGCCCCTTTTTATTCAATTAAGTACTATTTGAAACAAGGATTTCTGTAATCAATTTTCAAGTGTAACGTTTTTCAATTGTAATTCCTTTTCAATGAAATAGTTTCCATTCACTCCGCTGTCCTTTTCTGTTGTTTTTTTCTTCATTTGGTGTTAGCAAAAGCGTATCAATGTATTAACCACTCAAATTTATCTTGACACTGAAATATTCTTTATTTGAATACAGTGCTCTGAAGGTTATTCATTTTATTAAAAATACAAACGTTTCAAATATTTTAATTTTACAAAAATCTACATTAAAATAATAAAAGACCAAAGAAAGGTTTTTGGTCCTCTTGTTTTTGGTTTAATTTTTTACAATATTGTTCATTCCTTATTAATATATTATTTTTATTTGTGTTTTACTAGTATAAAATTTAACTAAATGTCAATATATTATAAATCACAATAACTACTATGTACTTAATATAAAATAAAGTCAATTCTAATAGTTCTATTTTCATATAGGTCCTAATCAGGAGCTCAACGATATTGTTAAATATAGTTCAAATACGTGGACGACTACAAGAATACCTTATTAATCATAAGGGATTATCTATACAAGTAGGATAAACAATATGTCATGTAAATGTATGTAAGTGGCTAATGATATTATATAATTCTTTTCTTTGTTTCTTTCCATGTAATCTCGTACAACTTTTTAATTACCAATGCGTTACAATGTTTTTCAGCATACCCCCAACACCCTGCTCAATCATTAAAAATACATTTTGTGTATAACTATTGAAATAACATAAAAGGTTACATAAACCTGTCTATGATAAGTAAAAATATAGAGTGTGAATTTTATTACAGATTAAAAAATGTTTTGTTAAAAAAAATATAACTTTCTGGAAGATCAATATACAAAAATTCTATACATTTTTTTTGGTATGATCTTCTAGAATTAATAAATTTTATTTAATAAACAAACTGGTACAATTATGTATTATAGTTTGTACTTTATAATATTAATTATATAAATAGTTTTTTAAGATAATATCTTTTCGGAAAGTACACAGATGTTGAATATTACCCAATCTTCTGGTTACTGAGGAAAATGGTGCCCAAGGTCCCTTCAAACTATATCCCTTCAGAATTTTACATACCTGTCCCAGCTTCTCTTCCATTTTTAAAACATTATGGAAAATCTTAATATCACAATTCTTAAAACATAAGATATACATATAAACACGTGAGAAGATAAAGCTAAAGTACAAACATTTACTGTTCACAGGAGAAATTATAAATAATTGTCATAAACATGTAGGACCTATGTATAATCATTTTATATTTTATCAAATTATTTATAGAAATATGTTTTATTTAGTAATTAGCATAATGCTTCCTCATTATACAAAAAATAATTACTTAACCTTGGTTACATTTTATAATAAACTGTAGTATGAAATTTGTTTATATGCAAACAATTTACTTTCAGAAATATCAATACTGATATTCATTCTACATTCTGATGTCATTCTATATTGGAATTTAAATAAAACGGAATTCCTTAAGGTTGTCTTTGGATGTTATTATTCACAGCTCGACCTCACCGAGCACCTTACTTATGGTAATACGAAGAGTTTATTCCTTAACCAGTGAAGAGGATCCGTTTTGAAGGAATATAATTCTTGAACCAGCGTTGGGAAGTGTTTTATAAGAAAAAATATAATTTTATAAATAAATCAACTCTAAAGTAATTTCGTATACACAAAAATAAAATTTCTTTTTCTGTTTTTCTCTGATAAAAACATTTTTATAATATTATATAAATTTAAATAAATTTTAACTTATATTGATTGTAGTAGTAAAAATTCTGACTAAATGAATAGTTTCTTTTTATGATAAATTTTTAATCATTCTCAATAACTACATCTTAACAATTCCTAAATTAAAATCACACTTAATACATAGCCTTGTAAAAAACAAGAGTCAATATCAGAAACTAAAAATGAACTTATAAAATAAATCTCTCGATAAATGTGTTGTTTGTAACTAAGGATGGCAACTAAGTTTGCTTCGAAAGGAAAGTAAAGAAACTTCTTCTTCTTGTAAAAGCAATTTGTTATGGAAGGTAAACATGAGTTTTCTTTTAACTCTACTTATACAGAATTATTTTATAGTTATAGTAAACTTTTCTTTTAATAATTTTTTTCATTAATTTTTCAAAATACTGATAACTTTTTAAAGAAAAAAAATAATCCAATGAATCTGCATTGGTAAAAACAGTCAGTATGCCAAAACACGTAATCTCGTATGTTATAAATAATATTTGGTAATTTCTGTTATCAGTAATATTTATGATTACATTCGACAAATTGGCGTATTTGTATACTGAACATGCGAGATGAAATAATTTCTACGTATGCATACTAAGCGGTTTGTATCTGACAGACTGAAATATCAGGAAGAGAAATTAATTTGATAACTGTGGATCTCTTTAGTTATTGATCTCTGCCAGTCTCAGTCTTTAGTAAATGAAAATCAGAAACATTTGAAAATTGAAACTTCCGTACACATTACGTATTCCATCTTTAATATAGTTAACAAATACTTTCAACTACTCCACACATTAAATTAAATATTGATCAAAACGGCATTTATATTCCTCAAACCATCAACATACAATTAAGAACGATGGAAGTCTATGCATTATGCAATGCACTTTAATCCAATTCCTCTCTGTTGTTTGCTGATAGAAGTAAGACTTGTTTTGCCTGACACAATGTGATCTCTCTTATGGCAGATAATAATTTTCACTGATTTCTCTTCAGAGTCTGCACTATATCTAAGATGACGGTTTAATGCTTTCGATTTGTGAGTAAAATGTTATGTGGAAAAATTATGACCTGACGAAATTCAATAATAACTTAATATTATTTTTCTTTGGGTTACTGATATTACCAAAGCAGCTGGACGCTAAATGTCTTGTTAACACAATTCTTATCGTCTTTTAATTGCAGATTATTCACGACATGTCTCTTCGAAGTTCAATTTAGAAGTTTTTCAATCGGTATAATATTTAATTAGTTAATGTATCAAATTTAGATTATTTTTTTATAAATGAAGTAAATAAAATAATTTGAACTCATGACATTGGAATATATGAAAAGGCTTTTTATTAGTAAAATATATTGTAATTTTAAATAATAATTAATAAATTAATGAGTTATTCACTCAATATACTTCCAATCTACGATACATTGTGTTATTAACTTTTACTGACGATAATCAGGTCTATTGTTTAAAATATTCTAAAGTACATAATGCCTCGTCATAAAATTAAATGTGAACTTAAATAATTCTCACAAATAATAGTTGTATTTAATAAAACACATTTCAACGACAAAGTAGTTATTTTCAGTGATGCATGAGCTACAAAACTAAACTATAACCAGTTTAGAAACGCGCTTGAATAAATAAACGCACTATTAAATAAATAAAAATTACGAGTTCAAGTTTTATTCTATCATGTATGTCTCACAAGTGAAGATCAATATTTATTTACTTTGCAACTTGTTTCTATTGTCTGTTATTACATGTTTATCTCTCTTCAAATTAAAATTACCGCAGCAACTTCTCAACATTTATGGTTAACCGATAAATGTTTTTAATCGTTCGCAGTAATTCCTGTTTAATAATATGTTTTACCTCTTGGTTTATATTGACCTGTGATTGTGTGGTGTTAAGTTAGTCAATTTGTTTTTAAACGATAGTCTGAGACTATAATAAAGCTAATGATAAGGTGTTTATCATCGCTATATAAGGCTGTGATTTATGCTTATGATTTATTCAGTATCTTCATTTGGAGTCCTAACATAGATATCGTTTTAACAATTTCTCGAGATTCATGAGGGAACTATCAGGTAAGCTACACTTCTCTTATAGTAGTATATCGGTTAAACAATTTCAAGATTTTTAATTAGGCATTAAAAAAAGATTAATTAAGCATGAAACAATAAATATAACAATTATTAATTTACGCGGAAAATTTAAAAAATTTTTAAACTTTATATAACGTATATATATATATATATATATATATATATATATAATACAAGAAACTAAGATTACAATGAGGATTACGATTAATTTAACAGAATTTTTGATTTATTCATCCCAAACTGTACCGATTATTGTGTAAACTCTTCTAAAACAAGAACATATTTAAGTTTAAAAAATTCAACAAAATAGAATAAGTTATATCATTACCTTAACGTTCAGTCAACCAATTGTAAATCTCTTGAAAAAAAAATCCGATTTTCTTTAAATTATATTTTCTTGTGAACATTTTATAACATCACTATTAGCCAGGAAAGAGAGGTTATAGCTGGAAATAGAAATATTAACTATGAAATATGTAATTTTGTATTAAACAATTCAAAATGATATGAACTGAGCGGCTATTTTATTCCAAAATATTGTTTTTCATATCATACTTTTCAATGACATAAATTTTAACACTTATTTTAAAACTTGTAAAAGAAAATAAACTGTTTGAAAATTGAAAATATAAATAGCATCAAAAATATTAGAGGTTAAAGTATTGTATTTAAAAAAAAAAAAAAAAAAAAAAAAAAAAACAGTTTCCATACTCTCATAATTGTATTCATTGAATGATTTTAGCACAATTTTTCCCATTAAAAATGTCCTGATTTAAATATTATGTTATCATGGTTTATTTAAAGAAAACCGACGCAATCTATTTCTATCAAAACGGGTGAATTAATTTTAAAAAAAACTAACAAATTGTTTCATTGTTGTATGTTAACAAAACAACAGCTTATCGAGATTTAACATAAGACAATCCACATTTATATACCATTGCTTTGTGGAAGGAAGTGGTTCTATCAAGAAGAATAATATTCTTTGTATTATTCCCCCATTTTTATTTGATTGACCATGAACAAAATTGTACCCGAGGGGACTTTTTTATATATTTAAGGAGCATAAACGTAAAGTGTCTACCATAATATTTCAATATAGCGACTTCTTCGTGGCACATCCGACATACAAAAGTAATAACAATGTCACTATTACAGAAATCCTTATTTCACAAAATGTATTAGTGAAAATGATAATTTAAAATTTAACTTGAAACTACAACAATAGATCATAGGAATAACATAATGCAAAAGGAAAGAAAATGAAATAAATATTATTGTTACTATACAAGGAAAATAAAGAAGAGTAGTACTACATATTGTTTCGTAGTTTAAATAATAATGTAAATATTGTGTAGAAAAAAAAGACAATTAAAATACTTTTTTTTTTATTTCTGAGTATAATCCACTGAAAAATAGGATCATTTAAAAAGGCGTGACCTACCGTTTGACCTGTATAAACAAAACAAGTTGACACGTTCTGAAATCTCCTGATTTTTGTTTCGATTAGACAAAAAAGGAAATATTACATTGATTTTTAAGTGATTTTGAAATACCTCTCTTTCATTTGGTAAAAATAACTATTCGATAAAATACCAATACATTAATCTCATCCAAACTTACTTAAAGTTTAAAGTGTTCAACTCAGAATTATTATTATATATATAAAAAAAAAATGATAAACAGGATTGAGATTTGGGGCTTCGATAGTAAAAGAGATAATGTTACTAGCGTTACATCAATGTTCAGAGGCAAAATATCGGATTACCATCAACACAACAATAGCGGGGAATATGTGTGAAATAGGTCTAGATTAAACCTGCAATGTTTTTAACTAATGTGAACAATTTTCAAAACTAATTAAATTGGAGTAAAGAGAGACTAATGCAAAATTGTGGTATTTTCGAATAATTTCGACAAATAAAGATATATTTTCGGTTAAAATTAAGATAAAATGAAAAATATTATATTAAAATGGGACTTAGATGGTAAAATCAAAATCTAAATCTAGAAAATAATATAAAAAATAGTAAGTTATATCGAATCCCAAACACTTTGCTAAAAAACAAATAGTAAATCTTAAAAAATATTAAAACTGGAAGCAATTATTATAACTGTTTAAAGTATATTTTCGAAGATATGATATTCTTATACGCTTACTAGTAATAATGGTTCGGTTATTAATTTGTAAATCTTCTTTTTGAATAGTATCAAATGAAATAATAGTAGTCCGGTTTATCCAAAGTTCAATGGCCTCGCTGAAAGATCAGTTCAAGCCGTTAGGAAAAATTGATGATAATTGAGAAGATCCACACATAGCTTTGTTAAATTTGAGAACTCGCCGAGAGATGATCTGCCATCTCCGGCAGAAATTTTAACGTAACTTAAATTGTGCATTACCATGAAAACTATAATGTTAAACTTAAATTTGTCAATGAAAACGTAAAATCTAAGTTGTTTGAAAACAAACAAAAGATTAAAACTCTTATTATAGGCATTACAAAGTTTCATCTAAGGTAACTGAACAATAAGTAGTATTGTTCAAGAAAAGAAATGATGACAAGTGTAGGATATCAAGACGATCTCAAGTTGATTAGCCTCGATCATATCTGAAAGATGAAAGTGGAATATTCATAGTGGAATCGGTTATATTTATTACAATTCAACATTACAAAAATTTAAAATAATTCTTTTGTAACTAAAAATTTGCAACAGAGTAGGCCTAATGATTGTGAAGAAGTTGGAGGGTTAAATAAATAAATAATATGTCACTAAGGAGGGTAGAAAAATTGTAAAACATTAAATATTTACTTACAGTAATAATGATGAGTAGGCTTAAATTGTTTTACTTATTGATACAAGATACTGATTATTTTAATTTTAATGATGAATTTAGAATTAATCTAAAATTTATTATTGTATTATTATTTTTTTAAAAAGAAAATGTATAATTTGAGTATGTACAATATTTACAAGAAAATCACATTTTCTCTAATTCAACTTTTAGCCAAGTATATATTATTTTATCGAAATCTATAATATATCATTGTAATGGTAATGTTTCAATCTTTCATAATCATGAATCACAAAATACTCTTCACTAGAGATATAAATTCAAGAATTCGATAAATCTCTCGATTTTTCCACCATAGTGATGCACCTAACGGAACGGCGTTATATAAGAAAATGTGAACTTAAGAATCATATAATTTCATTAAATGGTAATTCATGTCCAAATGCAAGTTGAAAATAACGTGTAGTATATTACTTTTTCTTTCGAACTACGTATTTGTCTTATTGTAAATTTATAGTTTACTAGATATATACTGTACATTCTTCCAAGTGCTAAAAACATTTACTCCTCTCCAGTTTGCTTTTGGGAGTGCCTAGCCAACTTTGAAGATACGATCCTAAAAATTTATATAATTTTCCGTTTTTTCTGCTACTTAGAGGAAAACATTTAGATATACAAGTTGGTAAAAATATCTAGTTCATCGGCGTGATATTTATTTAGCAATGAATTATAGAAGTTGTCTATAAACAGACAGCTTCATTGATATGATGGAAGAATTGTCTTAGTGCCTTGGCAGCAAGTTCTTTAATTACCTTGCCCGCTATAAGGTAACTGTTCCCATTTAACCATTCAATTCGGCCCTATTATGTTTGTTAGTTCCTTGATATTGACTGGTAGGATAGTTGATTATCCCTTCCCTCAATCTGTGTAACCTTCTGGCGGGGGAATAGTCTAAACGTTTCTTCTAGATCACACACAGTTAAAAGATGAAACAAGAATGATATTTATAAAAGAATGTATTCTAAAACTAAAATAATTTAAAACAAAGGTGGCAGTTATACTACCGTTTCTCAAAATAATAAATTAAAATATTTTAAACTAGCTAAATTAACTCCAATAAAAATAGTGAAGTAGGCCTATAGTAAGGTGACTTTATATCTGATATAGGTCTCTATTATCTGTACGTATAAATTGGGCTAAGTACACTTTCTTTCATCATAAAACACCAATAACTCCTAATGAAGAAGGCACTATTGTAGAATTGTAATCATCTAAAAATCTATTCAACTCAAATGTATATCTACTAACTAGTTTGAACATGTTTTACTACAGCAAAAACATTCTTAATAGATATAATATACAGCATAATCTGTAATACAGATATAAACATAAATGCCTTTTATATGTAATATTTATACAATACCTTAAACAGAAAACAATATGTAACAAACAAAAATTCAGGAACACAAAGTCGAACTTCATAGGTTAATATGTTACTCTAATAATTTATGTATTTTTAATATTAAATGTTATTAAACAACGCATGCTCATATTGTAAAAATACATGAAAAATATATATGTTAAAAATGACAGATTTTTTGTACTAGTAAACAATTTATAAATTATTTCTGAAATGAAACTAATAAAACCGACAAACAATAATAATTTATTGTTCTAGAATTGACTTATTTCATCAAAATCTATTTAAAAAAGTCAGGTAGCCTATGTCAAAAACTATATGAAATAAAGTTTCTATCCTGACTAGAATTTATGTTCAAGTATCAATAGTTAATGCATAGTAATTTATAGAAAAATGTGAAGGAGAATTACACTTAAGTCCTGTGTAACAATTCAAGTAACTTTAAGATTGCCAATTTATCCTGGTTTTATCCGACATGCATGTTGAATAAGTAAAGCTTCTTCGTGAAAATCTCAGTACACAAAAAAATTTAACTTTTTCCGTTGCTCATATTAAATATTAGAGAAGAAAGACTATCAGAGGTCGCAATATATTCTCTTACTAAACTTTACGATAAAGACATTGTTTCTATTAAATCGCAGATTGGAACTTGTATGGAAACACGCTATAACGTAAGGTAAATGGATTTCGTATTCCTATTTCGTAAAAATAGTAGCATGGGATTATTTGGAAATGTTTTAAGGTATAGCCTTGGGGTCTTAGGAATTAGGTCAAAAATCCCAGCATGGTAGAAGATGATGATAATCACAACTAACTATATCCGAGGAAGCTAACCTCAGGACAGCTGTGCGCTAGCGAACAGCCGCTTCCTGCTCTAGGTGACGTTAATTTAACTGAACAAAGCGGATCTAGACCCTAAGGCCAATACCCATTCCCTAATATAAGGTGTCAGGTGTTCTTAAATAATCCTAAGGTTATATCTGTGTCGATGGATGAAATATACAAGAGTTATTGTGCATCAATAGGGGTCTATGTGAGGATCTGGCCACCCTTCATATTAAATACCCACTTTAAAAACTGTTATAACCCATTGGAACGACAATGGAATATAGGCAAAATAAACAACCTATAACTATAGCGTGCATTCATATTGATAATGAAACAGAAACGAATTCAGTTGTTTCGGGATTATGCGATAAGGTGGAGGGAATGCCTAAGAGCTATACTAAAACTGAAATCTCATCAGATAAAGAGGACATGATGCTAGAAGCAGATTATCTCAGATACCTTTTTGACTGATAAAATTGAAAAATTAAGAATGTAAAATACACTAGAGTAGAAAATAAAATGAAGCTTTCGGAAAGACTCACAGAACAGGGAATTAAATGGAATCCTAAACTGTGGGGGAAAAGCAAAAATAACTGTTGAAAAGGAACAAAAAGTACAAAACTTTATCAATCAGCCCATACTTTGTGATATAAAATTACTTCTCTTATTATAATTGAAACACAAACAAAATATTAATAGAATACTATAATATACTAAATCCTGCAAACCATTGTTATGCAGTTAGAGAATTTACAAGACAGGCTAACATAGACTAAAGAAAAATATTGGAAAACATACAACTTATACATATAAGAAACATACTGTAATTTAGATAAAATATAAATTTCAGGTAGAAGATTAAGATTTGGTGTGTGAGGGTCTCTGGTCATATAGACCATACAAACCCTTATTATAGTGTCATTAATCTCTAGGGACATTGCTATAAATATTTACAATCAAACTAACTAAAATGAATCAAGGAAGAGTAATGGTTACTTCAATTCATGTGATATATCAATCGCCTATCTTTAAAATATACCTTTACGAAATGTATGAATGTAAATATGCATTTGTAAAGATATCACCTAAGAAGTATCAGACACATAAATAACTTTTTATTTTTATTTTGTTTAATTGTTTTTGGTGGCTTTTGGTGCTACTGCTAAAATTAAATAAACATTTATGTTTTTTTTTATTATGCACGTAAACTGTAAAACTCTGAAGTAACTATTCATTAAAGGGTATATTAGAAACTAAATACAAATATGGAGATAATGTTTAAACCTATAAAATTCAAATGCATGCAAAACAAGTAAATTATTGTTAACGTAGATAAATTCCTGCTGGGCAAGCTGAGGTAATACTTTGTTTTTGTGAGTGCAAGAAATAATTGCTTTTTAATGAATAGATTGTTTGTTCCTAATTGTATAGTCTCCTTTAATAGAGTTATATTACACGGTTTCTACATAAGAAAAACTCAGAATATTACACTTATAGGTTTATTGGGACAGAGGAAGAAAAATTCTAATACGTTTGTCACTTCAACAATAAACTAAAGGATGGAGAATTAAACCAGTTTTTATAATTAGGATTTTTGCTTCTAAATCTTCATCAGATTTCCACATTTAGTAGATATATTTACAAATCCCGAGTTCACCATAGCTTAGAACTCATCTAACGCGTATTTGAGTCTGCTTCAGATGTAAACTATTTTCATTTTTGTTATATTTTTTCATTAAAACACGAATCATTAAATGTATGACGTTTTCAACAGACAAACAATATAAATAATTTACTATAAAATAGTGTTGTAATGGGAATATACAAAAAGCATAAAACCTTATCAACCTGTTGATACTTTGCGATACAAAATTACGACGTTTATTAAAAATGAAACACAAACACTATACCTAAAAAAAAAAATAAAAAAAAATAAATAAAAAAATCAGTAGTTTAACGAGTGTTGCATATCTTGGTTTCGCCAGTTACTGGTTATAGGAGCCAGCCTAACATAAAATAAGGACAAATGTTAAAAAGCAAGTAATTAATACATCTTATAAAACACATTACCGTTACCTTACAAATAATATACATTTCAGGTAGAAGATTAGGTACGTGTGCGGGACTATATTTTTAGGTAGATATATACTTAGTAAGTAATACAAACTATAAAAACTTTTAATATAGTAAATAATATCCATATCTGATACATTATCAACATTGATGCAAATATTGTGTTACAATATGACTTCCTAAAGTAAAACCAAATTAAAAAAGAACAAGAATAAATAACAATTTCATACAAGTGGTATCTGAATCATCACCCTTTAAAATATATTATTTTTTCTTTCTTGTTATGAGACGTATGAATATAAAAAAAATATATATATATATATTTGTAAAAAGATCATCCAAAAACTATTGATAAACCTGATTAAATTATTTGTTATGTATTGTTCGATTGTGTTTTGTGGGTATAGATGCTATTGATAAAGTGAAACAAAAGATATATTGTATGATTTTTTTTTTTAACTGTGTAACTATACTATCAGAACTGGAAACTCAAAACTATCTCTTTATTATTTGATGGCTTTCAAAGTAATATAAAAATTGATATTTTGTATAAACCTAATACAGTTAATGTAGTTAATTAACTAACTAACTTAATATATTTTAAAAATACAGTTTTAAAGATATCAATAAGTCTAAATTTATAGAAATGTTATTCATTGACTAATTTTACAAAGAAATTAAGTTAAAGAAGAATGATGTGACGGACATGAAAATGATGGTATACTGTCGAAATTGTTAGTCCATTAGAATATGCAAAGATTTTGTAAACCTATATTAATTGATGAAATTTTTAATGTCGTCGTACAAATAAACGTTTTCGAATAATTTGTATAGAAATAAAATTTCAACAAGAGACCTCAGTGTGGTTTGTTTATAATACAGATGTTATTTGTCTTAAAATCTTTTGGCAATTTTGAGTGTGTTTTTTGATGTTCCGGTTCCCGTTAGAAGAAAGAATTCAATTCTTATAGGGTTGGGATAATTTAGTTGTTTCCTATCTATCTATCTATCTATCTATCTATCTATCTATCTATCTATCTATCTATCTATCTATCTATCTATCTATCTATCTATCTATCTATCTATCTATCTATCTATCTATCTATCTATCTATCTATCTATCTATCTATCTATCTATCTATCTATCTATCTATCTATCTATCTATCTATCTATCTATCTATCTATCTATCTATCTATCTATCTATCTATCTATCTATCTATCTATCTATCTATCTATCTATCTATCTATCTATCTATCTATCTATCTATCTATCTATCTATCTATCTATCTATCTATCTATCTATCTATCTACCTACCTACCTACCTACCTACCTACCTACCTACCTACCTACCTACTTACCTACCTACCTATCTATCTATCTATCTATCTATCTATCTATCTATCTATCTATCTATCTATCTATCTATCTATATATATATATATATATATATATATATATATATATATATATATATATATATATTTCATTGGTGGAGACTGTAAAATTTAAAAAAGTCAAATATATTTGTATTGTTTGCACCCCCAAGCTGCAAAGTGTGAAATATTAATAAAGCAAAGCATCTTTGTGGTTTTATAAGCACATATAAACAACAATATACCGAATCCACACTTTAAACACACAAAGAATTACGTACAATATATGACATTTCAATTTATGTATTATATTATTATTAAAAGTAAATTAATTTGTTATTCATTATTAAGTCAATTATCGTAAATTATATGCGACAAAAATGATAATATAGAAAATAAATTTATATTTTGGTTTTAAAGCCATTTATTACTTTTAATTATAATATTTTAATTTGGATTTATTTGTTACTTTTTAAAACAACTATTTTATTCATTGTTAATGTAATCATAACAATCAAATTTGAGATTTTTTTTAAAATATCATTAAAAACACATTTAATATCAATTCAAAATAAAACAATAATAAACATTGACTTCAAGTTATAAACAAGGCGTAGTCTTAAGATTGTATAATGTCTGGTTCTATAAAAATACAACATAATCCAATACATTTAATTAGTACTGAATCATTAGGAGTACCACTATAAGAAAGATATTACAATTTTTGTTTTCATTAAAAACTACGTAGGCAATTTTGATCAACATGTTTCAATGAGCACCTGTTGAGTCAAAAAAAATAAAGCACAACAGAAAGCAAACATCAGTTCGAGAATAATTAATTACAAACAAAAATTAATACTGACCGTTCTCATTTAAATGACGCTACACAAAAAGCGATTCATTTTCAATTAAATGATGATTTTATTTCAGTGTGTGTTTGTATTTCAATGCATGTTATACGTGAACATTGATAATGTTTTTTTATTTGTTAAAACACAATAAAACTTTAAAAAAACTTATAATGAATAATGAATATTGAAAATACTGTAATGGTACTGCATATAGTGACCTATATTTATTTGATTTTATCATAGAACAAATATAATTATAAAAATTTGATTACATTTCTCAATGGACGAAAATATACATTTCTCTTAGAATATAGAAAATAATATTTCCTCTACATTGTTCAAAATACACATTTTTCCTAATGTATAAGTTATTTACATAATTTTAGTATCAATAATTACATAAATGAATCCGAACTAGAATTAACTTTCATACACAATTTTCTTATTCCACCTTACAAAAAATGGTTAGGTCGACTTTTAACTAGTTTGAATAGGTCCACTTCAGTAAAACCAGGGTAAATATGAACGTGAAATGCATTAAAATGGCATTTTTAATATTTAGACGTTTTAAACAATTATCTTACATTGTAAAAATGAATATATACTGTTGTAGTTTCAACATAAATAAATTAGTAAAGTTTTCTACAAACTAAGAAAACATAAAATGAGTTTGTGTAAACATATAAATCTTTTTGGAATATTTGTATGTACACCAACAGAACTTATTGAAGGAATAAGAGCTTAAATATGAAGCTTAAATAGTTGGAAATGAATATTGTTGTTGGAAAAGCATAATAATATTTATGTTATAATATTTATTATTATACACAGTTAAAATATAGTAATATATCAATATATTTTGTTTAAATATACATTTTAACTTTTATTTTATTTAAATTTGAAACCGAGATAAAAATTAGTAATTTTTTGTTTGTTGCAAACTGTATTTTTTTTCTGTACAGTTTATTCGCAATAGTGTAATATTAAAAGGTTTTGTGTTTCACAGAATCCTTGTTTAATCTTATTAGCTTTGACTGCTCGGCCTAGTTTTGGACATGAGTACTTTTTCTTATATTATAGATTTAGTTAAAGATTTAAACTTGGCCCTAGGCTATGTAGGTTTTTTTTTCTGTTTTATGATCCATTTTCACACTAAATAACGAGAGCTGATTTATACTCTCCAACATCGTGTATAATTTACTATACACAAATGATGCGAAATGTCGGAATAAACCAGATTAATAATATGTAAATCAATCTTTATCAAATAACTTCAAAACCTGAATTTATAGTTACATGTTAAATGTAGAGATGTTTTCTAATTTGAATTAAATGGTTTAATTTTATCAAGTTTCTTTTAACTAGCTCTCTTTCCATTGTAATAAGAAACAACAATTTATTTATTTGGCATCACAGAGGATAACGACTTTAATTAAGGTTAGAATTATTTTTGTTTCTTAACTTTTGCACTCAAAATTGAAAAAAAAGTATGAATGACTATATATATTTCATCGTGTTGGAGACTGTAAAATTGGAATATGTCTGGTATAACACTTTGGTATTGATTGAACCGCTAAGATGCAGAGTGTGAAATATTTATCAACCAAAGCTAAAAATAAACAATAATATACTTTATTCGCATGTATACACTCAGGAATACATACAATATATTACATACAACTTATGTGTTATTCTAATAAAGATGAAAATTAAATTGTCATCCATATATTTAGTTAATAATAATTCAATTTTCCTTGAATTATTGCGACAAACACGAAATTATATATATATATATATATATATATATATATATATATATATATATTATAAAACATTAATTACTTTTAATTATAATATTTTAATTTAGACTTACTACTAATAATCCAAATTGTATGGTTTATTTACTGATAATGTAATACATTTTTGAAATTATATTTACTAAATGTAATTATAACCTAATAGTAAACATTAAATAAACACATTTAATGTCAATTTACAACGAAACAATAATAAAGATTGATTTCCAACTGTAAACAATGAGTAGTTGTGAGTGCTTCAAAATATCTTCTTTCTATTAATATAGAGACGGCATAATTCAGTACTTTTAATTGAATATCTAAACTTTAGGAGTACCACTATGAGAAAGCAATTACAATTTTTGTTTTAATTAAAAATTGCTCTGGCGATTTTAATTATTATATTTCAACGAGCACCTTTTTTTCAAAAACCATAAAGCACAACAGAAAGGAAACCTCAGTTCGAGAATAATTAATTACAAAAAACAAATTAAACCTGACTGCTCCCATTGAAATATCACTACACCAAGAGACGTGCCTTTTTTAAAAAAAAAAAAATTGATTTCATTTCAGGATGTGTTGGTGTTTTAATGTAATCGCACGTGAACATTGCTAACGATTGTTGTTATTTGTTAAAAGGAATAAGAGGTTATACAAATCTTATGAGCAATGAAACCTGAAAATGTTCAGTTTTAAAATGAAAACACTAAGAATATCGAAGAAGAACTGGGTGATGCTGATCTCTTAAAAATTTCACGTGTCTCGTGAGACAATACTAAGACAACATGTAAATGCATAAGTATAGGAAACGTTAGCTATGTTATTTCATGCCTTTTGTCTCATGGATTTTATTCTTTTATTTTTTAGTTTTACATTCATTATACAAATATCTATAGATTAAAAAAATTCTACAATTTCAAATATTTATATTTGAGAACATAAAAATTGCTATAAACTGTATTGGTGGTTAATATTTAAATACCTATATTATTTACAGAAATTATTATATATTACTGATATATTGTGGGGGCACTGTAATTTTACACATTAATAACGAATACTTTTTGTTTAACACATTCTGTGAAATCTTCTTCATAAAAGTGTAATATTTACAAAGTGTTCTAGTTTTTTAAGGTATTTTCTTAAGTTCAAAAGTCTTAATATTATAATTTTACTTATAATGTGGACAAAAGGCAAATAATAAAATAAATCCAAGAGAATAAATAACAATTTATTTTGGTATATACAAAAAACTATTATAACATATATTGCTGTGTATTTCCCTTCACCTGGTTAAATATTAATGAGTCATTATATTACGACAATTTTTTTAAATATAAAGACGATAAATATGTAAATAAATATTGAGCTTGAATTGTGAGATAATATTAGATTTAAAAAACTCGAATACAAGATCTCACAAAATTTACGTTTATTAAATAAAACGAGTTTTAACGACAAAGTCATCTATCCTCAGTGATACATGAGCTACAATAACAATACTATAACTATAAAAGAGCTATAAGGAGTTATAGTTTTCTTACTGTAGCTCATGTATCAATGAGGATGGCAACTTTCTCGTTGAAACACGTTTGATTAAATAAACGTAATTTTTGTGAGATCTTGTGTTCCAGTTTTTTTCTTTTTTTTTATCGAAGTCGATTTTTGAATAGCTAGATATGTCATTTATTTGTTGATTTTATACAATATATAACCAAGTAAGTTTATTAATTAGGTTAGACTTTATTCAAATCGATTAGGCTAACCCAAATAAAAGAAATTTAAATAATGGTCTAGCCCTATTATAGACTGTTCAGACTGTAAGTATTTTAGAATTTTTGCTATGTATGCACTATTTGGTCTCCATGTATCTATATACTATAACTGGTATATTTGCATAACTAGTAGTAGACAACACATAAGTAAATTATATTCCAAGATCACCAGAACTAAAAGGAATGAGATATTGAATGTAGTAAAAACTCTTTTAGCGTTCTTGGAAATTCTAGCCTATTATAGTACACTCCGGTTTAAGGGTAATTGTTACAACAATTTATTTAGACTTATGTAAAATCTGTATATGTACACATTAGACTACAGAATATTATTTAATATCTATAATGGTTTTAGTGTATCAATTAAATCTTCTTTTTTTTACAATAAAAATTCCAAAATATTTAGAAATTGAATATTTTGGCCGTATCATAGATTTTTAGTGCTTTTTGTTACTTTACGGATTTCTTTTTCTTATTAAAAATAGGAGACATATCCTTTTTTTCCCCTTTAAATCATTAATATTTTGGCGGATATTGTGAAGGATTTAAGAAGGATTGAAATATAATAGGTACTAAGCGTATATAATATAAAATAATATAATATAATAAATATAATAGGTGCATTCTCAAAGTGTTTTCGTTTTAATTTAGAATTTTTGCCAAAAAAGTTCAATGTTTTATAACTAAAAAAAAGAAGAAAGACATTTTCCAATAAAATAAGGAAGTTGAAATAAGACAAGAAACTCTACGAGACGATCAGTATGAAATATTACAACCAAAGTTTCTTTGCTTGAAACCATCTAATGTTTGTTTTTGCTCTCATTAAAGACATAATTTATGTGCAATCAATTCCAATCAACTCCAACACTGGTTCGTCTGATGTCACCATTATTATTTTCATTCGAATGTTTTCTTCATTCTTACGGTTTGTTATTTTCGTCTATGACATTTGTGTATTATTCTGAAGTGTTTACGTCTGTTTAAATAATTTTAAAATATATTCAAAGACATCAACAGCTATTTGCTGGAATAGTCTTTCTTTGTTGAAGAAAGAAACCGAGGTAAATTCCAACAATAATTTCTATGGCTGGTGAACATTTTTGGAGAAATATATAATACATAATTACATATGCTATAAGAGCGTGTTTGTTACTGCATGAGAAGAATAGTTCTCCCTTCATTTGTAACCAAAAAATTAGGCCACTACCAAACACTATTTCTTTGTGGCGGATTTTATTACTCTTGATTTTCAGAAAAACAAAACGACCTAATTTAAAATCATAGTAATTAAAATACATTGTCTCTCTACCTGTTTCGTAATTTCACTGTAAATACACAACAATAGGTGAAATATTTTAGATAGTACGTAAAGGAACTTACAGATAATGAAAAAAAAGTAATGAACAACAATATAATATTAAGTAGTCATGGATCCCATGACGACTGAGAAGCTGATATGAATGTATTGTTAACAACTTCGGGACACAGACAAAATATAAATAGTGGTTGCAACAATAGTGATTTTCGTAATTAGTAGATTGAGTGAAACTGTAAACAAATAGTGTGCATGAATGTACAAAATATATTTTGTGTTGCGTAATGATTTATTAAAATTCTTTAAAAAAATAATTCAAACCTGAAATACAATTTGAATGTATATTCAATTTTTCAGAAGTAGTCTTTCTTTTTTCTTCCCGGATATAAAAATTTTAATTTCGTTTTTATTCATAACAAATGAAATGCTTAAGTTATATCCTTTTTTTCCTAAAATGTTATATCAATAATAACAGAATAATAATAATAATAATAATAATTGTTATTAGTATTATTATTATTATTTCATATAAATAATAATATCTCTACGGACATACTAGAAGAGAATGCAGAGGTGTTGACCGGAGTAACTCATGCTGGAAATGTGGGCTGGAAGGTCACAAGGCCCAAGGGTGTCAGGGGAAGTCAAAATGTATTTTTTGCATAGAGCTGGGAGATAGGAATATTCCCGTCAATCATGTGCTAGGCACTGGGACGTGCAGGGTGATTCGAGATGCGTTAGCCACGAAGAAAATAAAAAATAAAAGTTTATGAAAATTCTGCAAGGCAACCTAAATAGATGCAGAGCTGCTGATGGACTTTTAGAACAGCTGGCGTGCGAAACGGATACTCACATTGCCATCATCAGTGAGCAATATCGTAACCGGGAAAGCTACTCTTGGTTTTTGGATTTGTCGGGCAGGGCTGCTGTCTGGGTACTGGACTCAACTAGGGTCCCAGTAGCTAATCTTGGTGCCGGGAATGGCTATATTTGGGTTAAAAGCGGACCGATTAACTTTGTCAGTTGTTATCTATCCCCAAACGAAGGAATTGAGGCTTTCAGAGAGAGTTTGAATGCAATAGAGGACACCATAAGCGGATTCAGGGACAGAGTGGTGGTTGCCGGTGACTTTAATGCTAGAGCGGTCGACTGGGGCATGACACACACAGACAGCAGAGGACGGCTGCTAAACGAAATGGCTTCCAGATTAGAACTTTCGGTCCTTAACACGGGAAACACTCCGACGTATGTGAGACCAGGATATGGACATTCTATCCCAGACGTAACCTTTGCATCGGAAGAACTAGTGACAGGGGTAACAGATTGGCGAGTTTTAGATCAATACACAGGCAGCGACCATAACTACATAGCCTTCACCATTTATGACAGGAGAAAGCCTGAATTTAATAGGCAACGGACACTGCCAAAGTGGAATGTGAAAAAGTTGGACGAGAGACTACTGATAGAGGCTGTCAACTTTGGCATATGTGCATTGTCAATACCATCACCAGCAACAGCAGAAGGTTGAGAAGCAGAGGCAACTGTCGATGAGTTCTCGCGCAACATGAAGCAAGCTTGTGATCTTGCCATGCCGCGTAAGACCTCTTGGAATCCCAGACGTCAAGCATACTGGTGGAGCGACGAAATAGCAGAACTAAGGAGAAAGTGCCTTAGGGTGAGGAGGAAAGCGCAGCGAGCACGTAATAGACCAGAGGCAGCTGCGCTCTCGATGAAACATAACTAGCTAAGAAAGCTCTTACTCTAAGTATTCGGACCAGCAAACAAGAATGTTGGAAAAAACTATGCGACGAAGTGGATCAAGATCCCTGGGGTAAGGGATACAAACTGGCGACTCGTAGGCTTGGCGGGTGTAGAGTGAATCAGCCCCTGAGTGAAATCAAGACACGGAGGATAGTAGAAGGTTTATTTCCCAGTCATCCTCGACCGCTCAATCCGGGAAAAACGCAATCCACTAGCACGAAAATACCACTATTTACAGTGACTGAGTTGGTGGAAGCAGTAACGACGCTTAAGTGTGGGAGGGCTCCTGGCCCAGACGGAGTACCATCGGAGGTGTTGAGAGTTGTGGCACGAAGTCACCCTTATCTCCTCTTAAACATGTTTAATGACTGCCTGAAGGTGGGGGTTTTTGCATCCCGATGGAAGGTAGCTCGACTGGTCCTTGTTAATAAGGGCAAGGGATCTTCTCCGGATGATCCATCGTCATACAGACCGTTGTGTATGTTAGACACAACAGGAAAGTTGTTGGAGAGATTACTTAAGCTGAGGCTAGATAAAGCCATAAATGATGCTGGTGGACTTTCAGACCGACAACATGGATTTCGTAAAGGCCACTCGACGATTGGTGCCGTACAGCAAGTAATTGAGGCCGTAAATGCAGCAGATGATGCATGCCATGCGGCGAGACATTTCGTGTTGCTGGTAACGCTTGATGTTAAGAACGCCTTTAATTCGGCTCGCTGGTCGGATATGTTAAATGCTCTGGAACACACGTTCGGAATACCAGATTATCTCCTGACCATAATAAAGAACTACTTGAGCGATAGATGGCTCATATGCGAAAGTGAGAGTGGTTACTTTACATGGAAATGACTGCAGGGGCAGCCCGAGGCTCGATTTTGGGACCCGACCTCTGGAATATTTCATATGACGAGTTGCTTAGAATGGAGATGCCTGATGACACATATTTAGTCGGATATGCAGATGATGTAGCGGCGGTTATCACAGCAAGAAACGTCGACCTGGCCCAGATAAGACTAAGGCAGGTTATGCGCCGAGTCAACCAATGGATGAGGGAAAGGGGTCTGACACTGGCAATACCTAAAACCGAGATTGTGGTGCTTACAAGGAAGAGAATCCCAACCATTCTTTCGATGCATGTTGGATCCCAAGTAGTGGCCACAAGAAAATCTGCAAAGTACCTAGGAGTAACTCTTGACAACAAGCTAACCTTCTGGGAACATATACATGGCGCCTGCGACAAGGCAGCAGCTGTAACTGCGTCTCTTGGACGACTCATGGCAAATACAGGAGGGCCGAGGTTCAGTAAGCGACGGCTGTTACTAACTGCGGTACAGTCGGTTCTGCTGTACGGTGCCGAAATATGGGGAGATGAAAGAAAGTTAAGGAGGTATCGAACCCGAATGTTATCAGTGCAGAGGATGGGGGCACTAAGAAAGCCAGTGCATACCGGACTGTGTCCGAGGCAGCGGTGTTAGTCGTCGCTGGAGTTATCCCCATGGAATTTCTAGCCCAAGAAAGGAAAGCCATCTTTATAAAATGCAAAGAGCTTGACAAAGCAGAAGCTTTCAGTAGAGCGCGACAGTGTACGATGGCCGCGTGGCAGAGGCGGTGGACTGGTGACACTGGGGGTAGGTGGACTGCGAGGCTGATTGGTAACATTCAGGACTGGATGGACCGCAAGCATGGGGAGGTAAATTTCTCTCTCACCCAGTTCCTGACAGGACATGGTTACTTCAGGGCGTATCTATATAACATGGGGAAGGTGTCCTCACCTAACTGTAGGTACTGTCGACCAGATAGGAGCGATGACGTGATCCACTTTTTTTCCATTGTGATCGATTTGAGTTTCAGAAAAAAGGCATAGAGGAAATCATCGGAGAGTTCACTCCTGATACGGCAGTGAAAAATATGATAAAAACGAGACACAATTGGAGTGTGGTGGAGACATATGTCGAATCCGTGTTGCGTAGCAAAATAGAGGAAGGGTGCCTGGAACAGATAGAAGTTTAGTATAACAGACAAGAGCAGAACACAAGGTGATACAGGCGGCCAGGCTGAAGTTATGCGAAAGCGGTTCCAGCCTGGATTCCCGCGGTGAAGAGGAGGTTTTTAGTCGGTAAGAGTACGGCACAACCTGGGCAGAGCCATAGGTGAGAAAAGGTCCATGATGGATTTTTCCTTCTCTATAAAAAATAAAATAAAATAAATAATAATAATTCCCTCAGGGGCTCACATCTTGTGGGTACGGGATTGGCAATCCCGGGTGCCCGAGCTGGTCTTCACCATTCTTCATCTTGTCTTGGGTGAATTCCCTACTCTTTTCTTCTTTTCTATTGGGCACTAAGCCTATTTTCCGACCCCGACGCTGTTAGGTTTCCGAAGGCTAGGGGTCTCTAATTTATTCTTCCTTATAATACTTCTAACTCGTTGAATAGCAAACCACGATGTGTGATCTAAATACTGAAAAACCCCAGGTGGGTAAGCCTCCAAAGGTGAATCCCAGCACTGCTTCCGATCGGGTAAGAGCCCTGGTGGCCGGTGGAGGTCGCGAGGATTCTGGGGGCGACACACGATGGAATGTCGGAGAGGGTGGCTCACTTGGCCCAGAGTACTACAAGTGAACAAGATATCGCATTTATGAAAAGCAGTCTGATCGGCAGATAACCCACTAAGGTAAGAAGTTGGTCAGTAGGGGACATCGGCAGTGATCTATCTAGGGGAGAACCTGCGAAGGGAACTTCGCTGGGGAAAAGTACGAACAGCGTAGAAGCACAGAAAATAAATAAAAGTGGTATGGTATCAAACTCGGTTCCACCTGAGGACTGCAACATGAAGGGAACCCTGGATTAAAATGTTGGGGGTGAAGAGGACATGAGTAAGCTGCAGGACAAGATAATGGAGGCGGTGAAAACCACATCAGAAAAAGAGATTGACAGATTTAGAAAGCAAATCCAAGAAGCAGAGGACACTGCAACTAATGGTTATCAGGGAGGTGCTTAAGATGATGTCTCTTTTGGCGGGAAAACAGAAGAATGTTAATATGACCATAAAAAACGGTCTTGTGCGGATCGAAGACGGATTAGAAGTGCAAAATGGATGTAGGCTAGTACGGCAAAATGCGTTCAAAAACATGATAGAAAGGGCGCACATGGTCGTTTTCAGCAGCCCCGACGTAGGTAGAGGTCTGCCATCGAGAAAAAGGCCAAGGAATGCGATGGGGAGCCCAGAAATAGCCATGGAAGAAGACATCCTGAAATCACTGGGCACAACAGAGGGCGATGAGAGGAGGAAAGGAGTAAAGGAGGCGGTGACACCAAGAGAAAAGGGAATGCATAAAGAATCTGCCCATGTCTAGGAGGAAGACAGTATGCCTAACCCCTCAGAGGAATGGAAGAGAGTGGTGAAAAAAAAGAAGTACAGGCGGAAATCGACTGAGGAAAGTAAAGAGCCAAATAGTCGTAATGAATGGGACAAGAGGACTGTAACAAATTGAAACATGCAGACAAAGAAAGGAAGCGGTTATTATAACTGCAAAAGAAAATAATTCTTATGCAGACATTCTAAAATGCATGAAAAAACGTATGTCACAAGGAAGCTGCGAGGAAGGAGCTTTCAGTCTGCGGAGATCGAGAGCGGGTGAGATTGTTTTGGTAATGAACAAGGGTCAGGAGCCTAAGTTGATTAAGGAAAGTCTGGATAAAATCATCGGAGATAAAGCGGAGGTAAAATCTAAAATTTCGAAAAAACCGATCGAAATTTTGGACTTGGACGAGACATGTTCAGCGCAAGAGGTGATAGACGCGATTAATAAAGAGATTAACCTGGACATTACAGCAAATGAATGTAAAATGTTCAGGAGACCTAGGCTTAGTCAAATTGCAGTACTCCATTTACCAGATGCGGCAGCAAATACCCTACTACGAGTGGGAAAACTTAAAATTGGTTTCATTATAGCCAGAATAAGGGAAAGAGCCGAGGTTCCACAGTGGTTCAGATGCTTGGAATTTGGACACCTGGCCAGATATTGTCAAGGCACGGATAGGAAAGGATCGTGCTGGAATTGTGGAGAAAAAAACCATACGCGCAAAGAGTGCATTAACGATGCAAAATGTGTAGCGTGCGAGGCTAAAGGGAAAGATGCGAGACATGTTTTGGGTAGTGGATTATGTCCTAGTTTTAGGGAATTACTAGTGGCGAGGTTAAACAAAATAAGAAAGAGATGAAAATATTACAGATCAACTTAAATAGATCAAAACGTGCCCATGATCTTCTGAAGCAAACGGTGACGGATAGGTCGATAGACATAGTAGCATTTACGGACCAACCGAAGAGGTCGGAGCTATCTACATGGTTTGAAGATAGTACGCATAGAACAGGTATTGAGGTGTGTAATAAGACTTTTAATAGCAATGATTCCAAAAGTTCGAATAAAGGTTTTGTATGGATAGAGGTAGAAGGAATACGTATTTATAGTTGTTACTATTCGCCAAACGACCCACGGTGGAAATTTGAGGAAGAAATGCAAGAATTGGAGAACAACGTAAGAACATCTGGATGTAAATTTGTAATAACCGGGGACTTCAATAGTAAGTCTCCAGAATGTAGTGAGAGCAGATGGGATAAAAGGGGGAAAATAGTAGGCGATATGGTAGCAAGATGTGGTTTGGTGGTGGTTTATTTGAACTAGCTATAACTGGGGAAACTTCAACCACTTAATGAAATAAAACAAAGTCATAAATATTAAATACTTTATATGTACCAGGTTTTAAGGAGTTAGTCATCATCTTCATTAATTACATGTACACCTACATTCTTAGTATCTTTATTTTGAACCTTTTTGGTGGTTTAAAAGAGAAATTTGTACTTTTAAAAACCATTACGTACTGAAATATACAAACTAATGTTTACGTTTCAAATATTCAAGTAATATAATTTGAAGGAAAAAATGTTTAGGTAATGAAATAAATACAATCTAAAGGGATGATGGTAAGCACGATTCCTTCATATTTTTCTCTTTAGAACTCTCCAGCAATTTCCAGCATTTATAGAAGATATTTGAACAAAACAGCCTAAGTACGTTGTAGTATGTCTTACAGTATATCTATAGCTAAAGAATATTGTGCAAGGTGTTTTAATGCGAACGACAAACATGATTGTCGTTAGACTAAAGTGTTGTTAGAAATAGACTTAAACCTATGGATAAAGGGGGTCTAAAGGGGGAAATTTTCCATACTTTTGTGAAGAGTAGGCGTGATGAACTACATTGTTAAAATAAACATCTGATCTGGTGGTATTGATATATAATCTGTTTAGTTTAAATACCCAAAATAAAAGTAATTTTTATATTACGTTACTTCTCAAGTTGATAATTTCAGATTTGCAATAAATAACTGAAGTTTAGTATGCACTAAATCGGATCTGCGTAAACATTTTTAAAGTTGACTCTATTTACATAGGTATAAATTAATCTAGAATTTGGGAGAGTGGACTAAAATTTTAATATGAATGATGGAAATCTTTATGGATATTCAAATCCATTGCATAACTCAAATCCACCACATGCGGTTGATATCTGTATATAAACATAGAACCCTAGTGCTTCCCGTTAATTCACACCTTATTTCTATGGAAAAAAAAATAATAATATTCAAACCGTAAACATTTTTTATTTATGAAATTGTTAATTTATGTTACAACTGTCAATTTGATAAAATCTTTACAGGCATCGGGGGAATTTTTCATAAGATGTGAATTTAAGTGTGTGTTAAACGTAAAATATTCAGGTACAGAATAACTACGAAAGCAACATTTCTTTTTCATCTGATAGTTAATGATGTTAACAATAGAGTTAATTGCTATGCAAAACCAACATTTTTAATATACAACAGTTATTATGGTTATTAGACATGGTTGATTATGTAGTGTAAATAACTTCTGCAGAAAATGTTTTTGGTTTAAGAACCCGTTATCATGTGGTTAAATTTTAAAAGTTAATAAGTATAATAATAATTTCCACACTTTTCCACCAACATTTTTTATTGGACTTTAATTTATGAAAACGATTAGAGAGAAATGCATATGTAGCAGTCTGCCCCACGTTATGTAAGCTATATGTGAGGGATGAAACTAAGCTTAAATTTTTACAAGTGGTTATCCAAAGTCCTAAAATGTTTCTTGTAAACTATCTCTTGAACAGGATGTTTCATGAATTTCAGTAGGAAGAGTTTTACATAAGGCTAATATCAACCAATAAATAACTCGTTTTGTACATCGCTAATTAGAAGTTGATCTCTATGTATTTTGCGAGATAATGTTAAGTGATATTAGAGACGGTGATAATGAGTTGTTTTCCAAAATCTTTTGATTATTGATGTAAATTTCATATTATAATGCTTCGTAAAAACACAACTATACACATTGTTATACAATGAGTGGAATTGTTTTCGATAAGTAGATATTTGGAGTTGTATCTCATGTTATAGTATCACTTTACCTTGGGGTTTTCTGGTACAGTCGATGGAGAAATTATGTGAAAAATGTTAGCTTTCTTTACTATTCCAGGTCTACAAAAGAAGGAGTTGAACTAAATTTACTTGCAACATTTTGATGCTCCACCATATTACGCAGGAGCTGTACGAAATTACGTTGATGAGTTATTTGATAGTAAAATTATTGGAAAGAATGTTTTGGATCCACGGCTATGCACGAAATTATGGTGAAGCGTTCTAGATCATGTGCAGAAATGTATCGACAAAGATGGAAAACAATTTAGAGTAATAAAATCAAGGATAATCATGAAAATATGCAATGTGGCCTCAATGAAATATTAGTTATCAATTCAAGTTGTGCATATTCATTTATTAAGCTTTAAAAAGATCAATGACTTTTGGCCCACTCAGTAATCAGTTTCGTTTATTTGACGGCATGTTATTAATGTGAACAATGTATATGACTACATAAAATAGCAAAAAGAAAGACTTTGATTCCAAAGAAAAACATTTCATGAAGTTTCAGTATGCCATAAAGTATTGCTTTCAAAACTAGGGCAGGCTTTAACTTATTTCTTAACTTGGTGCAGAATAATAACTTCTGACAGGAACGTATACTCATTCCCTTCTATAGTATGAAGTCAACAAGATAGTTTTAATGTGACTTGCCATGCGCTAGTTACCTGCTGCTTCTTGTTTAACTGAGTAAATAAATTTACCAAGTTCACTTAATAGTTTTACAATATGACAAATGTTAAAAACAATACTTGATATAACAATTATTGAGAAATAATAAATTTTATGTTTTTATTATTATGTATTCTAACAAATTCCAATGTTTATGTATAATGTTGAAAAATGAAATTATTTTCGATCAAGACAGATGAAACAAGAAAATTAAAACTAACGTAATAAAAATTGAAAAACTTTTCCTGATCACTCAAAAATATAAAAAGTGGTTCAAGAGTTACATTTTAACTTTCAGTTAGTTATATAATTATTACACATCTTGTCAATATAAAGCTAATGTTTTTCACTAAACATAAATATATGTAACTTTGATAAACGATCAAAAATATCTCCCTTTTAAATACGGAAATGATGCAAATAAGTTATGTATTTAAAAAAAAAAAAAAACTATGTATACCACCAAATATTAAAAACAGAGTTAAGGAAGAAGAATTTAAGGAAGAAACTACTTAAGGAAGAAGAATTTAAAAATGTAATTTAATTCTTTTATCAGTTACAATTTTGAAACTTTGCTATTTATTTTTATTTTATTATTTTTTTTTTTTTAATATTACAGATTTTTTACCGAAAAAAAAATCTGGTAGGCCAAAGCGAAAATCAGGCTGTTTTTAAACTAGAAGTCCACACATAAATAGAGATTACAGACGGTAAAATAATTGTTAATTCATTAATAAATATGAATTCATAGCTACTCAATAATATTCATATTTGTTGAAGGTGGATAATATGGAGAATGTTTTTATTACATTGTATGAAAGGAAACTTGCAAGTTGATGAACAAACGTCTGTGTTGCTGAAATTTTCATGTGATCCATAAATTTTTAATTTAGTAATACAAACGCTTCTGAAATAATAAACTTGTGTCCGGAAGTTATGAAGAAGTGTTTTTAATATTCTAAATTCTTCATTTTAGTAAAATAATTTTAAAAATACTAAAATAAAAATACTGTAAACGAATAAATAAATAATAATATTAGTAAAATGACGGTGCATATATTCCAGGTATTAAATTTTTATATTCCATTTTACACGCGTGAAAAAATATTTGTTGGAAAATGTTTTGCTTTTGACGTCTTAGATTGAATCTAAAATGCAAATATAAGTTTTTGTTTCTATTTATTAAAAAATTAAAAACAGTTATAATTGTTTTAACCAGAAGTAATGAATCAAACAAAAATTGGCAACTAGCTAAATATAAATATTAACCTTAAATATCTTTCATAAGGGTTAGGAAAAAATAATTTATAAAAAAGATAAATAGTGAGGATGAGAATAATTAGAAATAATAATGAATAATGAAACTCGATTGCTATGGGTCAATTTCAAAGTAAGAATCTGATGAGATATTTAATTTCTTATCAAAGTGACATAACTATACTAGTTTGTCAATTTATATTTTTGTTTATGCGGGTTTATAAAATATTTTAAGTTAAATTTCTAGGTGTTTTATTTGCTTAGAAGAAGTCAACTTTAAACTTGTTATAGAAGGTCAATGAAACATTTCCCTAAATCTCCTTGGTGACATTTTCAGAGGAAATTAGGAAACACATTGAAGAAATAAATTGTATTTTTTATATTTCAGTAATTTCATTTTTTTTTTGTTGTAAGAAAGTGTTATCAATCTAATATAGGCCTTAAGTACGTTATTGTTATTATTATTTTGCACATACAGTTCTATAAAGGTAATAACACTTCCTCATCACTATAGAGTCATTAGACATATAACATTAAGAAATACTTGTATCATAAATATTCCATAGGGACAAATTATAATTATGGATTTCGTTGTACTATTTTGTCTTATACTTCATAGATTTTTATTCCATAACGTGTCCACCTGGTAATCCACTAAACATGGTTGACTTCAATTCCTGCAAAGTTTTGTATTCCCATTACTGACATCATATATTATGAACTAGCCAAATTTTTACATAAATATTAAACTAAATTGAATACAATAAATTTCAAACATCTTTTATTTTTTTATTAATAACCCAACACAAAAAGTGTATTTAGATTACTTTAACATTACTTAAACTTTAAACCCATGACCGAAATAACTACCCAATCAAAAATTGGCCAATTTGAGCTCATTCAAGATTCAGTTGGAATCAATCGACATTAGTTAAAAAACTAGTTTACCAAAGTAGAAAATAATTTTGGAAATCTTAAGATAAATTTATAAATCATTAAGATGTTTTGGTTTGGTACTAATCTGATGAACTTCTTGAACAAGTTTATGACGCAAACAGAAAGGTTTGTACTTAACACACAAATAATATAACTCTCTAATTAATTGTAATAGTTATAATTATAAAGTGAGGACAGGGGTCAATTTTATATAAGAAATTTACAATTCCTTAATTTTTTAGATAATTAAGTTGACAACATTATTCATATTAGTTATTTTGTAGTTGCTGTAATATTAACCTTTATACGAAATTATATATGATTTCAAATTATTTCACTTAATTTACATTTTACTTAGTATGCCATAACTCATTAGATAACACAGGCCTAGGGCAAATGAATAAAGCCTGTACTAGGTAAACATTATTGAGAATCTGAAATCTGGGATTCTATTGACTTCGTGTACTGACCTCTGTTAATCTGCTGTAATTACTTATCAATATCTAATGTGTTTTACCTAATGGTTGTTAGCACCTATGATCTGAGCTTCGGTAAGTATAACTTAGTGAGGTTTAACTAGTTGTTATAAAAAGCCATGTTTCAGTACCGGAAATTTCACCGTATGTAATAATTTGTAAATAGTTAAATTATTTTTACCTACATGGACACAAAGCATTGAAATTATATTAAAAATATTAGTTTTTAAAACTATAGTTTTAAATCAAGCTCCATTTTAACAAAACTAATTTGCTCCATGTTTTTTGTTATGTAAAAATTTATTTTATTTGCAGATTATTATTATCCTTATTGGAACTTACTCAAAATGACAACTAAAATTTATAAAATCTTTAGCTTGTAGCCAATTTTGATGGAAAACAACCTTTCCACTTTTTTGGACAAATGATTTAGAATACTATATATTTTTATAGATAAAATTTACACCTCGTGTAAAACAATTTTAATTAACGTTTTTGTCAAATTAATATTTGTTGAAGTATTTGTTTGATATCAAAATTAAACTTTCGTTTTCTATTTCTCTCAATCTCTTCATATTTATATTAATCAAATGTTTTTTGTTTCCTTCTATTAAGATTGATTTTTATTTTAACATCATGATTTAATATGTAATTGTTTCTGTAATTATACGAGATTGCACGACCTAGTTTTTCTACTTCTTTTGGTATAGAGGACTAATTTATAATATAAAATCATTAAGTTAAATTGTTCTTTATTTTGTGTAAATTTTAATGTTCACGTTTGAGTTTTAATCAATTGATTTTATTTTGATATTTGTTTAAGATTTTCTTTACATAGTTAAATTCAACGTCATTCTATATTTTAGACAATACAACTTTTCATCGAATTTTGAATACCACATTCTGAATATTTTCAACCTACACTTTCACTTAACTTTTCAAAATTCACACCAGTAAAAATATCATATTTTAAACTAAAAAAAAAAAAAAAAAAATATTAAACATATTTTAAACATCAGTCCACTGTTTTAAACTACTAACATATACCAACACATGATTTACGGTAGTTTTTTACTCAAAAAGATAGTGAAAATGCTTAGTTGAGGGTAATTCCATATTAAATCTATCAATAATATTGGATAACACTTATGACAAATAACAACCATGGTAATGTTTATGTAAAATGTGTCGTATTGTGATTTGTATAAATTAACTGTAATATTATCGACCAAGCGGATAATTTAGTTAAGAATAAACCGTTTCCTACGTTGAAACGGAGAATCAATATTAAATATTAAATATTATAATAACAATTAATTAATACATATAGTTAATACTAATATTATTTTTTATAATTATGTATGTATTAGTATTTACTAATTTTTGGTTAAAAACTATGTGCTTTCCTAAAAGGATATGAAACACATAAAGTAAAAGGAAGCAATATATTTTGGAGTAAACTCGTACAAATTGTAAATTCAATAGTGGCTTGTTTGGTTCAACTGATTTGGAATCATTCATTTCTCTCGCGGGTTTCCCAAAGCCTAAATTAAACAATGTTTACGAACATTGAAATGATGAACTATATGATTAGTACAAACTTTAATATTTGAAATTTTATTTTGGAATTAAGTCTCTTTTATGTTTATAAAATACTCAACTATACGTTTTTATATTTTAACAAATACTCACAACCTATTAGTCTCATTATATATTGGAACATATACATAGAACCTAATGGTTTCATTATATATTGAAAGGTAATTTATTATGTACAAAGGTAATTTTTATGATATAAACTAAAACTGAGGTTTCTTTAGGTGAAAATTACTTGTACAAATCTACCAAACTCAAATCATAAAACTATTTACATAATAATAAATAATTATCATTAGTATGTATGTTGAATGCATTATAACAAATTTAAAGGATAAGTATCAATAGGAATATCGTAAACAATTATCAAATCGATTTGTAGGCCTAACCAGTTAGAAAATTATCAATACAAGTCAAATGTTAATAATAGTAATAAACCGTTTTAAAAGAACTATGCTAATGTTATTATATATTTGTTGGCATCTAAAGTAAAATTAATGTTGCATTACAGGAATTTAATTTATATTTACATTAGAGATTAGATAGAGAAATAAGTCAATTGACATTATAGAAAATTAACTGACAAAAGATGGATAGATACAAATTAAACATTAATATAAGTAATAAGGCTAAATAAAATTAAATTATGTTTAAATAATAATATTAATGTTTGAAGCTATGTAAAGATAAACTTTATCGATTATGGGATAGGCTAGAGAAATTTTGTTGTATAAATGAAATGACAACAGCAAATGTAATTTGATTTATATAAATTGTTATTAAGTTATATGTGCTAGTTGATAAGAGCAAATAATTTATATAATAATGGCTTAAAACAGTGGTAAATGAAATCCAAGTGAGTGTTGTGAAGTGTTTCATATAAAATGAAGTTAAATAAAGTTAAATTTGTTTTATATGAGATATTTATTTGGTAATTTAGACAAAATGTTTAAATTATTATTTTTTTATCATTTGTTATAAAAATATTACAACATGTAATATATTAAATAGTAAATATTGTATAGGCTTTTGAAGATCACTTGAAATAATATACTTATTTAGCCATATTTCTTAACATTATTCACATACTAAATATGTCAACCAATTTAACCTACTTTTACACCCAATATTGAAAATGTTCCCAGTTTGTTTGAAGAAGTTGGCATATCAACATGCAGATCTAAGCTGTGAATAATACATTGTCATATGAAGATCTATAGGAAAGAAGTGTCTTCCTACATACTAATTAAAATGTCATCTAAATGATTAAATATTTATCGGCCGTTATTGTAATGGTCTTATCATGCGAGAAATAAATAATACTCCCAAGTTGAAAAGACAAAATTCAAAAGTTTTAAAAAAATCAAATTTAATTCCGACAATTACACAGTTAAATAATTATTTTTCTCCTATGTGTGCGTTTCTTCGTTTGCAATTGTAAAAAAATACGATTTTTTTTTTTATAGATTTTATTTTTGAATTCTCTCAACAAATGGACGATAAAAGTATATATCGATTGTCAATGACCTAATATTATTTCGTTTTACGTTTAAACAAATAATCCACTGATGTCAGTTTTTTCTTAAATTTAATTATGGATATCACAGTAGAGTAATTTATATATTTATACACTGTTTACTACATTGAAATTAAAAGCAAGAGTGTATGCTAAGTAAATATCGTATCAAGTGGTCAGTATATGTGAATCTTATGACTTCCTAACAAACAGTGTGATTTGCGACCTAACACTCCAATCGAATATAAAAAATTGTCTTGAAAGGATTGAATTGAATCGACCCAAGGTACTCTATGGGACTCTTGAGTAATGCATAAGATCAGTATTATTGCTAAACCAGTCTTTGCACTCAGTTACCGAAAGCGATAAGAGTCGATGTCAAGAAATCCATTATTGCACTGGGCTTGGTCGACCAACAAAAAATAGTGTGCTTAGGAGAATATACAACAGAGTAAATACAACCCAGTCATGACCTACATAAATTCTTTGAATGTGGCCTGTAAATTAGAAATCCGTGTTTCACTTATTTTTATTTATTGTTATAAGTTCGTAATTAAAATCCATTCAATTAACATCATAGACGTTAATATCACAAATATTTCTAAGCTCATAAAGACGTAGGTTTTTACAGGTAAATATTAATTTTTTGTTCATTTGTGTGTTATTCATAGAAAATTCATCAAGAATAATATAGACAATCATTTTGAAATATGACAAAATTAATACCATCCGAATACAAGATAAATATATTTGTGTTACATTAGCCAAGCCTCTAATAAAGTCAATTAATTGTAAGTGTTGAATGAGAAACTACGGGTAAAGATATCATCGATGAAAGATATTGTCCTTCTCAGACTTTTTTGGTGTTGTGACTATGCACGGAACACGTCTGGAGGCTCAGAAATTCCGTATGATTATTTATTTTACTATAGACGTCCCTGATTTAATATAAACCGTTTTTTTTTTTTACTCCGATTTCAGTGAATACTATTATAAATTCGTCTTCACTTTCCCTTTCATTAACTAAAAAATGACCTTTAATTTCCATACTTTAATCGTGTTTAGTAGTTTAATCAAATATATGTTAAAATGAGTGATATAAAGGGAGTCTAAAACACATGCATCTTAAGAGCAAAATTATCACTAACTACATTTGTCCTTCAAGAATTATACACTTTCTGTGTTTGGTTTACCTTTGTTTAAAATTTAACATCTCTTTAAAAGGCTTGTATTTCAAAATATATGTAAAATATAAGTTTTGAAATTATATTGATCAGTGAAAGATCTTGAAGCGGTATTCATGTGAATGTAGGAATTCTGGGATAATGGATGATGCAATGCATAATATTTAGTAATTTTATTATTAACATGGAATTCTTCATCCGATTAGTACTACCCTCGATAATACAGATGTTATCTAATAACACCTCACTCACTTCCTAATTTTCCAACGACTTTTCAAGTATCGATTTCTAACTTAATAGAATTATAATTTTATTACTTTAATCCATTATGTTTTAATATTTTTCGAAAATTTGTCAGTCGTCTTACATAAAATATAAGAAAATCATAGATGAGTTATGGTATCCAACAATTTGTATCATATGTAATTTGTTTCGTCGGTGTATATTTCTAATGAAGTTCTGACATTTCAGTGAGTAATGTAACTTGTTCTTCTCACCTAAAGTAAATTCATATCTGTATTTGAAATCGTGGTAATAAAAAATTCTCCTAGAAGAATAAAATATTTAATAATTTATATCGTTTAAAGTTTCATGAAATTCACATATTTCATCTTGACACTTTGATCCGAGGAAAAACTAACGTATTTCGTAACTAAAACATTGTAGAAAATAAAAACAATCATCTACTGTATTGTGATTGCAGCAGGTGTGAATGCTTTTTTATTCCATAAGTAAAAAAGTTGTAAAGAAAGTTATAAGGTAACCCCCAAGGGTTTTTGAGTTCAAAACTAGAGGTATTACGAAATTATTATATCTTTGCCATTTTTCTTATATGGTAAAATATGTTAATATATAAACCATTTCGGGTATTTTGAAAATGAAGATGGAAGATTAAGTAAATTCTACTCGCACATGTTCGTAATATGCTGTATGTAGCTGAAAGACTGAAATAGCAGGACCTCATTTTAGTTTGGTATATTGTGTGTACCCGTTCATTTGTTGATCACGTCTTGGATATTTAATGTATGAAGATAAGAAACATTGAGATATTGATATTTTCGTTTACAGTACATATTATTCTTTAAATGTAGTCAATTATTCCTCTGAATTATTCATAGATAAATGAAGTGTAACGTTGACAAAATTAATATTAACTCCGTTGATTTTCCACAAACCATCAACATACAATTAAGTACGATGGAACTCGTTGCATTATGTATTAGGTTTTAAACCACTTCCTCTCTGTTGTTCACTGATAAATAAAAATTGTTTGTTTGACAAAATGTGATCTCTTTTTTGTCAACTATAAATTTTCACTGATTTCCCTTCAGAATGTGAACTAAATCAAGGAAAAAGTTTAGTGGTTTCAATTTGAGAGACTTTAACTTTATTTAAAAAATTACCCACGAAATTAAATAATAGCTGAAGAATATTATTTTATTTTGTTACTCATATTAACGAAGCAGCTGACAATATTTTATTTAAATTAAGAATATAATAAACATAATGTAACTTGACAGATTTTAACTTGAATAAAAGTTCTATTTATTTGTAAATACGTGAACAAATAATTGTACTGTTTTTTAGAATGTGTGTTAACGCTTTCTTCTATCAAGTTATCTCACAAGTCAAGCACAATATTGTTTTTATAATGCAACTTATTTCTTTTCTGTTCCAATTAAAGGTGCCACTGGGACTTATCAAGATTTATAGTTAACCTATAAATATTTTAAAATATTCACAGTGATTTAAACTATAATAATTCTGTTTATCAAGATATTATATCTCTTTGTTTATGATAGACTATGGGGTCTTAACTGCGTCAATGTTTTTTCGATAATATTCTGAGACTATGTAAAGGCCAATAATGATATGTAGTATAAAATATCATCACTATACAGGTGGTGATGTACATCTATGATTAATTTACATGTAGAGGACCCACATATATATCGGTTTAGTTCATCGAGATGCAATGGTGAAGTACCAGATAAGCTATATTGCTCTCGTGGTTATATTGCAAGGACCAGCTATAGCATTGCGATCTGTGGCCCAGGAGGAACTAAATCCTCCTCATTCTATCTTTGAAGGTTTGTTCCACTTACGAGTTTGAGTAATTCACTAAATAGCTCTTTCAAAGGTAGTTCAACAGGAATTTGGAATTCAAAAACCTTTCGCCTCTTATTGGTCAGGGCCACACAATTCAAAATTATGTGGTTTGCATTTTCCTCGTCCCTCTTGCACAATCTACATAAAGTTTCGCCCTGAAGGGCTCCTAACCTGTGCATTCTCAGACTATAGTGTCCCGTAATAAATCCAGTAATATATCTGAGTTATACCCTACTTTGAGTCATTTTCGTCTTCTCAGGATTACCTGAGCGAATGTATTTAAATAATGATTTACTATGGTTGTGGCCCTTAAAGCTTCCCGATATCTGCAGGTGTTGTGCATGAAACTAGGTATTTATGGTCATCTTGGTCAGACACACGGATACTCCTATAGCTTGCTCAGGTCCTGCAAATTCAGGTGCAGCGGCCTGCTTAGCTATTTCCTTATGCCCAAGCATCCAGTGCAAAGTTACCCGGTCTCCTATGATAAAGTATAGACGTTTTATCCTATATTTTATTGTAGTTCCTGCAAGTACAGTAGAGTGATAGTTTGTTCTGATTGTCAAATTTAATTGATTGAAATGTATATTCTAAGAAAAAATAATACACGAGATTAGTAGTGACGACAAAAAACAAACATATATTAAAAGTGGAATTTAATTTTGTTTTCTCAATTTTTTGTTTTTATTATATAAACAATACTTACAACAATTATAATATTGTAAATTATATGCAGCTAATGTGAAGAATTATTAAATTTATAACGATTATTATAATATTAGCAATCTGTTAATATAGTTTGTATATTTTTGTATGTTTCGAACATGAAAACCACATAAAATACACTAAAGTGTAAACTCCATGTTCATTGAAAATGAAGTTAGTTGCAAATAAATTATTCAATGAACTATTTTTATTCACGATGAATGTTAATATCTTAACTAACTTATATTTTGATTTTATTTTCGGCATATTTAGTTCAATCAATGGACATTTGCTTAAATAACGGTGACGAAATAAATTATAGATATTATTCGACAATGTTTCAAAGAAGTAAAGTGACAAATTGTAATAATTAATGGATATAATCTAGCAAACACAAATCATTCGAATGACTAACAAATACATATTCATAAAATTATTCACAGCATCTATCATATGTTTGATAAAAGATTCGATAAAATATAACATGCTCAAAAATTATAATATATAGCTTCAAACTTAATTTTAACATATAACAATATTGAAATATTAGATTACACATGTAATAAGAAAGGGAACCTTATACTCTTTAAATGAATTTAAGACAATTTCACACTAGTGGTCCTTGTGGGCCCGGGCTTTGCAAGAGCCTATACACCATCACACAATGTACGTACCATTATCTATCTGAAATTGGTTAAAATCGTAATATAACCTATGTATAATTGCTCTAACATTATAGAAGGGGAGAGTTTAGGTTTTGTTTTTAATAGACTAATCAATGTGCATAAATAATAAGACATGTTTGACAACATTAGATACCATTTTCCACTAATAATTTATTTTTGTTATTACAATATTTCAGAAAGATTTCAAAAAAGGACATAACGATGAAAAAATGATAGGCTAAGTGAAAATGTAAGCATACTAGAAACACTTGAAATTGACGATGATTTTGGTTACAAAAGTCTGGAAAATTGTATAAAAAAATGAAGCTAATCATATGTTTGGCGAGAAATGTCATATTTACAATTGTAACTAATTTTTTGTATGGTTTATTTACGTAAGTCAATAATCTTGTTATATTTTTAAAAATTACTGTATTTTGTGTAGACTATATAATATGACAGAAAAACTAAAATTGCAACTTATAATAACATGTAATATATATAACATATATATATAATAACTTATAACAACATGTATAATAAAATAAAAGTAAATAGTATATAACATAAAATACAGTACATAAATATGTTTGATAAAATGTAAAATAAAATAAAACTAGTAAAACACAATTTATAGTTTGTTTTTAATTTAAAATTGTTTATATTTACGTCTATAGCTTCAACTAATAGCGTGTTAACGACAGAAACTATTAGACAATATTTTCTATGTTGCTGTCGTAAAATAAAGATAGTTTGTAAATTAGGTACTTGAGTTGAGCACATATTATACGTGTGTATGTATGTTTGATATTTCTGGCGGGAATTGTATGATTGAATTTATGCACGGTTATGAAAATACTAAGATTATCATATTGGAAAAAGTTATATTAAACGGTTAAGCCTTTAAACCTCTTGTTTCCAGAAGAAAAATCAACCACAATAAAGTACAACCTGATATTTATTAGCAACAAAAAATGTATGTCGTCTTGTCATTTCCATTTATAATAGTAGTTGTCTTGTAATAGTAGGCCTAATGCTAATGAGTAACACCTACGTCATACACACCCACACTGCTTATATCCTACTATGTAAAATATTTTTATAGTCATCAGATCCAAATAGTTTCAGCTGAAAAAAATCCGTCCATATATATGGTGAATCTAGTGAATGTTTAAGGCCATTGAATAATATTTGTAGAAGTGTCTTTCTTTAGCACGTAGACTGAATGTGCATCATTAACTACATACAATATGATTGGTTATTAAAGCCAAGCAATGCAGGACAAACTATTTTATAGTATCGTTTACGAGTTTTATTAATAGATTTTTGCAAATTTCAATACTATTTTCAAGTATTTCTGTGTTGTTTTAACTAATATAATTCATGTCCACAGATATGTATGACAACAATTCACATTTAAAAAAATTTAACTATACCAAAATTAACTTTTATTTTTTTGAAAAGTTTTATGAGGGTTATCACTAACAAATTAGGAATAAATGCTACCTGCAATGATCTTACAATTCTCTCGTTTATTCTTCATAAATAAGTATGTATAAATAAGTATTCTTGATAGTATGTTTAAATATAATGACTAACACAAACCATATCAATGTGTAGGTTTAGTAAATTTTTCCAGTAATTGTGGTGATCTCAGTTGTAATTTGTAAAATAAACTCAGTTGACGTACCTTGGTGTAGAAGTGGACCGGGGTCTGTCTTTTGGACCGCATTTGAAGAAGGTAGCCACTAAAGCTGCAAGGGTGACCGGAAATCTTCGCGTTTGCTGCCAAATGTGGAAGGGGCCGAGAGAGAAAAGGAGAAGGTTATATGCCAGCGTAGTGCATTCAATAATACTGTACGCAGCACATGCCTGGGTCAAAGCGCTGGGAAAGCAAATTAATAGAAAAAGGCTGCTCTCAGTACAAAGACAGGTGGTACTTAGAATCATTGCAGGATACAACACAGTCTCACAAGCTGCGATATTGGTGGTGGCCAATAAACCCCTATAGACTAGCTGGCGAAGGAAAGGAGAGAGACGTATGATGAGGAAAGAAATGGAGAAACAACAGGGTCTAAAAAAAAGAGCTGCAAGAGACAGGTTGCTTAGGAGGTGGCAGGAAAGCTGGGAAAAGGAGGATTCTGGTCGCTGGACCTACAGGCTGAACCCTAATATTAAAAAAAAAAGGATGAACAGAGAAAATGGTGAAACGAGCTTTTTCTTAACTCAACATTAACAGGGCATGGAAGTTTCCGGACATACCTTCATCGATTTAGAAGATCCCAGCTCTCTTGATTGCGGAGCGGAAGAAGACACGGCAGAGCATGCGATCTTTTACTGCAGCGGTTGGGAGTCAGGAGAGGGAAGATCTATCAACACAGCTTTGTTAACCTATTTCCCCGACTAATATCATAGATATTATGATAGAGGATGAGGAAAAATGGAAGGCAATAGAGAGTTTCGTTGGTAGAATTATGGGCAAACGAGGAAAACAGCTAAGGTGAGCTGAGATAGAGCTCCAGGTTCGGTGTTCGACCAACCGGTGGATGGGATGGTGGATGACCCTGTGGGGTAATTAATTCTTCTCTGCGAAGTAATGTCGCAAGATGGTCCCGCAGAGGAGGAAGAAGAGGATGGAAGGTTTTGGTTTTACCGGGGTAGGTAGGCCGCCCACTACCTACAGTCCCAGGTCCATAGCTCATATAGATTTTGGCATTTTTCCTTCCAATATATATATATATATATATATATATATATATATATATATATATATATATTGTAAAATAAATGTGTTTGTGAAAACAAATTGTAATTTTATGTTTTGTATGAAACATTGATCGGTCTGAGCCAGGACTGGGACTGCTGTAAATGTGTAATATGTAAAAACGCTAGAGCTTTGATTCCACTGTACCTGTGTTAATATGGGAATAGAACACAATGTGAAGATTAATAAGGCATACATGGCTCTGTTATGTAAATAAACAGATATAACACCAGTCTCAGGAATAAAGTTATCTCTAACATTGTCAATAAATCATTGGAACGAAGCCTGGGCTCACTAAATCGCTAATGCTAATATTACAGTATTAATAATTGCGTTTTTATGCTACTTTTAAAAAACGTTTCTACACACAGGAGTAAAGTTACAGCAGTTTAAAATATTACTTTGCCCTTTTTTCATAAAATGTCAATCTCATAACGTCACATTTCACAGTTTATGCATTTAATAATATATTTAATCTGAAAGTACTATATGATTTTTTTTTCTGGCCAGTTCAAATAGGTATACTTTGAAGATTACTTGTAATAACATACTTTAACTTAAAAAAACATTTATTTATCTACGTCAATCATTTAATTTAATTTAGTTTTATGACGAGTTTTTTTTAATTCATTATGTAGGAAATTTATACATAATGCGTAGTACTTTAATCTCCATTCTCTTTGTTGTTTGCTAATAGATGTAAGACATACTTATCTGACATATTGTGAGCTCTCTTTTGTAAGATAATAATTTGCATAGAATTTACGTCACCATGTGCACTACTTCCAGTAATTAGTTTATGCTTTTGAGCTTATAAACTCTCTAATGTATTGAAATGTTAAAATTTAAAGAACTAAAACAAATACTATACTAGGCCTATTGCAATTAATGAAAACGTACAATTTCTGAACAGTATCTTATATGGTAAAAGATTTTGTTAGTTCAAACTATAATAACTCTAAGATTAAATAAGGCAATAAAGCTAGAGTTTCAAAATTATTTTAATAATATAAATGAGATACAATTGTTTCGCCTTGTGGCATCATCGGGCAACTAGTTATCACTAACATATTATATATTCGTTTGTTTATCGAGATGCAAGGGCAAAGTACTAGATAAGCTATATTGCTCTCATGGTTACGGTACATCCGTTAAATAATATTCTGATTTTAACCCTAGAACACTACTCATTCGTAAAAATTACGACCCGCCCTTTGTAAAATTCGGAGAACTCGTAAACAAAAGACGGACACGCTCTGTCTTTTTGTTTACCTACATGCCATTGTGAACAGAGGCCACTGTCTCTTCGGCTAAGTTCAAAGTTGAACCGTTATTACCGTACTAAAGCTCGCGTCGTATATTTTACAAAAGAATAGTGTTTGCAAAAGTTTTAACTATTAAGTATTTGAATCTTTTTTTGTAAATTATTTGTTTTTATATTGTTAGTTTTTAGTGTTGTAAATAGTTTATTGTGTAAATAGTGATTTTAGAGTTCAAAGTGTTTGATTTAGCTACTAAGTTTATATTAATTACTGCAAGGAATGTGATTCTCAGTGAAGACAGGACTCTAATTTTGGTATTTTTGGCATACTACCTAATGAACTTTTTGTAAATCATTTTTCTATTTTTATATAAATTAAACACTTATAAATGATGTATTTTATCAATATCCGATTAATTTTTCCAATAAAATAATATTTTTATTTTATTCGATTTTTTTTTTAAAGTTCATTGTTAAATATTTTTAATACACTTTAAAACAATAAAGGATTTAATATAAAAAATAGTCAACACTAAAGTAAAGTATAAAAAATAATAATAAAAATAAAAACAGAATGTAGTAAAATTTACGAATGAATAGTGATCACGTAACAATGAACTAAGAGTAGTAATCTAGGGTTAAAATGAACACTATAAACTGATTAATTGTCGTATAGCCTATGTACATATACATAATGAAATAATAAATTAACGTTTTATAATTTATGAAGAAGATTTTTTACATTTATTCGTGTAGATAACTTATAGGCCTATGTCATAAATAATTTAAAAAACTAAGTTCACATTAAGGATTACAACTAGGTCAACAGCATTAATTTATGAATTTATTCTTTGCAAAATGTACTAATCACTGTGTAAACTGTGCATTTATATGTTTTAAAATTGTAAAATAACAAATATAATATATTGTGACGTTCTGTAAATCAATTGTGTTCTTAGAAAATAAGTAGTCATTTTTGTTGAAATAATGTTTCTTGTGTACATTTAAAATAGTCATTCTTGGTAGAAAATGAGTGCCTATAAGTTTTAAGTAGAAATATAAAATATGGAATATTTAATTTAAAAGAAAATTTTATTCCAATATTGTTCGTAAACCAAAATTTTCAAATATTTATAATATTAATTGAACACTTTCATTAAATATTATAAACAGTACAATTAATTAGGAAGTTGGAGAAAATGTGGTGGATTTGAAAACATAAGATAAATTACATTAATGGATTTAATAAAATAGTCTAAATGTAAAAAATAAGCTCATAATTTAATTCATCAAATGATTTAGCACTATTTGCCCCACTCGAAATGTTTAGATAATAATTTTTTTCCGATATTAAAATTATGTTATGATGATTTATTTAAAAAATTACAAAACGTATAAGGATTTTTTTTCTATAGATTTTTAAATCGAATCATACAATTTATAATAACAAACTAACAAAATATTTATCTAAGCACAAACCAAATGTGCAAGTTTAATCACCTCGACCTTCGATAACTATCCTATATTTCCCAATAATAGTGATTTTACGCCCTGTTCAATATAATCTTAGTTTATTAAAGAGAAAAATAATGACTGGTACATGATTATTATGGAAATTTTGTCATAAATCGTTTTCCTACTTCCATAATAAATAACTAATATATATATATATATATATATATATATATATATATATATATATCCGTTACAAAAGATGTAAAACGGCTTTACTTTGTACTGTATAACTCAAAAACATCGTTTTATGAAATCTTGACAATAATAAAAAATTACTGAAAACATTGCCTTTGATTTGTCTTTCAAATTGACATTACAGGACTAACCATTTATTTGACCAAAAAAATTATATATTTGAAATTTTTAACCCAGATACATAATATTTTATGGATACATCAATTAAAATGTATTTAGGCAGTAATTGACTATGATGATTTACAACAGTTCTAAAATGTTACCCAATTAGACCGTTTTATACGGCACATCAAAAGATGATAGCTCTCCCAGATTCTTTAAACAAGCTGTGAGAGCTTTCATCTTTTGGTGTGCTGTAGTACACGGTCTAATTACACTTGGCATATAAATATTCAAAGCCAAGCCTAATGGACATATATATATAAAGATGTATGAGCCAGAAGCAAAAAGCTACAAACATTATTACAAACGACGTTTAATTATAATCTTTGACATTATTTTGATTAACAGTCTTATTAGTTGAATAATAAATATTACACATGAGAATTTTGTTGAAAATTTAAATAAAATTTCTACTAATACATAATTTGTTACATACTGATTACCTTAGTTTTAATAATTTAAAATTATTTATCATTGATGTTAACTTTTCCAACATTCCTATGAGGGAGATTGCAATAGATACAATTGATACAGTTTAATAAATATTAAGTAAAATGGGGGGTGTTCATTAATCAAGCGTGGTATTGAATATCTGTAAACGTAACTATTGTGATTTACAAAGCAGCAGATTTACTTTTAATTTAGTACTTAAATAGAACAATACGATTTATTAAGACCTGATCGATGTGAACTCAAAAAATAACGAAATTTGGCTGGGAATGATTTACACATTCAGTAGGACTGGCAAGCTATTCTGTGAACGGAAAAGAGTATGAGTCGTTCTCAGGACCTGTACGGAGTTAAACCATAGAACATTTTGTTTTTATAAGAAAACTCTAACAGTGTATAGGTAGAAGATTCGAAATGAAGTAAATCCCAACAACGTGTCTGGTTGTTTTATTGATTCGTAAATTAGAAATGTATTTTAGTTCGAGAAATATTACTCACTATTACTGCACTAAGTGGATAAAGTAAAAAAATATATTTATAACGTGTGCATACTAAATCTGCAAGTACACTTATAACTGGAAAATAATGGTACGTCCTTCAACAAGCAACAAGTAATGTTTGCATAGGTAATAAACGGATTTGTAAAATACATTAATGATTTGAAATTGTTTAAAATTTTAAAATTATAATGTTTTTATACTCAGTTTACATTCATATTCCTAGCATATTTAAAATTGGTGTCACTTTCATTCCTGAAAATAAATTTAAATTTGAATGATTAAGATACAATCAGAATAATATTTAATAATAATAATAATAATAATAATAATAATAATAATAATAATAATAATAATAATAATAATAATAATAATAATAATATAAATAATAATAATAATAATAATAATACTATTTAGGAAAAAATACTCTAACTGTTAGCATGTTTAATTTGCCGCCATTCATTAAGTGAAGTGAAATAAATTAAACTTGAATATGTTATCCCACTACTGACCAGTTGAATTTGATTGTTAACAATTAATTGTTATTTAATTGGTCTTATAGAAATAAATAAATTGAAAACGTAATATTTTACATTATATAAAGAAATTAACTTATAAGTGATAAGCTGTATCCATAAGGATAAGTTAGGAAATTAGGTAAGTAAAATATTCTAATAAAGACTAAGAAGTAATTATTTATTTCTATAATAACCAAAGGAATTAAAACACAATTTTTCACACAAAAAACACTTTGCTTTATGCAACACAAATAAAAAACGACGTTTTAATAACCTAGTTATCATCCTCAGCTGCTACATGGACACAGACCCTGTTGACAGTGGACTGTACTATAGTTTTCATGCTTATAAAATTACAAAAATTAAAGTACATTTATCACAAAAATATTGTCAATTATCCATTTCATGGAAGCCTCAAAATAATCTATGCACAGTACCCATGTCACGTTTTCCACACTGGGTGCCATGTTTTTTCTTCAGCTATATATTAACTTCTTTCTTGTAAATTGTTCGAATTAAAACTTTACTCTCATCAAGGAGTAAATGAGTAGTTATCTTAAACTCTTGAACTACTTATAGACGCAATTGCGCCTTGAAGTTTTACTAATAGATATATTAGTTGTACTGATCCTTTACATAGATTCCTGTTGAGATAAACTTGAACAACTTTACATAGAAATTTAAGTAGTGTTAATTTACGTCCAGTACGTCAAGCATTCAACCAATCATTATGAATCTATGTAAAAAAAGATAGAACAATAAAGAACTGTACAATATATTAATATTTACTGTATACTTTGTGATATTTTCAGCTAATCTTTCTACTATCCATAGAGTAATTAAACTCTCCTATTATAGGTGGTTGAAGTAAATGAATATATTTATTTGTCATTTTAGAGTAGCGTTTAAACTTAGAAATTGGTAATGTTCTACACAGTTTGATAGAAATGAGACAATCGCGTTATCTCTTAATCCGCCATCATTTTCATTTTTTGAGTCCACATCACTGTATACTGTATGTTTCGGCGGAGCAACGTGTAAGCGGAAGGAACCTCATTTTCCTCTTGCTCAAAAAATGTCCTAATGCTTCTTAAACAGTCATATCTGTAGTCATACATATCTGTATCCCGGTTATCCTTTGAAAAAACCAATCTACTATGTTGGTCTCTAGGACTTTAAATTAAATAGTTCAATAAAAAACGAACACCATATTTTTTCTAATCATTCTCTTTGTGTTACTAGGTACATAACTTTTCTGAAAGTAAGTTAACGCTACTTATTAAAGATTAATACAATCAACAACCAGTTTTATTACAGTGTTAACATGTTTCTTGATTTTGAGGTTTAGAGTAACCTCGTTTTCCTAATTGGTGAATAACTGCACAATGGTCCTTGGCTATTTGTAATTCTATACAATAGATATAAATCACTGTGAGAGTACAGGAACATTAAAAAAAACATATAAATTAAAAATAGTATACTTGCATCGTATCGACATCAATTATTTTCACGAAAATTCAATGTTGTTAAATTGATACGTCTATAAACTTAAAAATCTAAAAATCAAACAACTAATTCGTACACAAAAGAAAAACCCAATCTTGTAGAGTTGTTCACACTTATGGTAACCTAATAATTATTCCAAAAGTATTGATCCTAGGACTCCAAATTGTTCCTTGTAGGTTAAACTATGGACACAATGGGCAGTTATGGGTTTAATAAATTAAGCGAATTTTCAAGGTTACAACAATTTAGAACAATAATTTCCTTTGATAAATAATTTATTCACCTACGGTAGTTAGATTAAAGTTAATGTTAACAGAATAAAAGTTCAAGTTTGCTGACTTTCGTACAATAGTGTACGTTTGATCCAGTGTAAAGATATCTTATAATATTCACAATATGTGTAGTTTATTAATAATCATTTTGTTCGTATAATATTCTGGAAATTTCCTCTGAGGATATCATACAATGTGTGGGTGGAATATTATTTTGTATAGTATACTTTTTTATAGTTTGGACTTCTTGTGTGCTGAATGTCAGTTTATTGTTTTATAAAAGTGTTATTATTGGTTTTTGATTCTTTTAGCAATTTAGATGTATTGTTGTGATACTAATAAATCATGATGAAAATACCCGTATCTGATCTACAACAAACCATGATATCAGAAGCGGAACACCATCAAATTCATAGGAACTCAGTGGAATTACTACAGTTTTCCCGAGATAGTAAAGTGCACATTCAATTAAAAGAAGAAACAAGAATGATTCATAAAAAAAATATTATAAAATAATAAAATTTACTTTAAAACAATGCTACCAGTTATGCGATATTCAAAATTATACTTTAAAATAAAAGCGACCGAAATTCACTAGAAATGAAAATAGTGACGTATATCAAACTAGCTTTATATCTGATATCGGTAACTATTTACTGGAAGTAAACAAATTGGCAAAGTAAGCTTTCATTGTACAATTAAGAACTAGTAACATAGATAACACAATAAAGTTTTAATTTTTTAAATCTAGTTAACTCTATCTAAAATACACAGAACAGTATGATAATATTACTTGACTGAAAAAAGACTGTTTTCCGATAAAATCTAGAATTCATAATCTACAACACACTGACAAATAGACCATATAAATAATTTAATAATAACATAAATTTCTATTGATATGTAGTATTTGATATAATAATGTGAATGGGATAAAAATCAGGTAACAAACAAAAATTCAAGAATGTAATTCCGAACTTCATAGGATAAAATGTCACTGTAGTTATTTATGTTTTGTAACTTTACATGTTAGTATACAATATATGCTCACTTTTTTAAGATACATGTGAAATTTATATGTTATATCCAACAGATGTTTCGTGCAAGTAAAACTTTTGTAACTTACGTGTGAAAAAAAAAAAGAAAAAAAAAAGTTAAACTAAAAACGCAGACTAATAATAAAGTATTGTTCCAGAGAATATTCGTAGTTTTTCATCAAAATCTATTTTCAAATTAACACAAGATAGAAAGCAAACATTTGAATTATATTTTCTATCTAGGCTAAAATCTATGTTCAAGTTTCAATAGTTAATGCACAGTAATTATTAGAAAATTACGAGGAGGGTTGCACTTTAAGTGGTGTATAATTTCGAGCGACTTCACCAATACTTGATCCCGCTTGTATCCTATATGCATGTTGAATAAATAACCCTTCTTTGTGGAAACCACGGTATACAAATAAATATTGAAATTAGTTCTTCGTTCATATTTAAATATTACAGAAGCTAGACTAACTCAGATCACAATATATCTAGTTATACAACAATAATGATATTAATGTCTTTAAAAGACCGTAAATTTTTCTGACTAAACTTTACGATAAAGGCAGCATTATCACATTTAGGCCCCTACCGCAGATTGAAGCTTGTATTTTAACAGAATATATCTAAAGATAAATACGTATTTCGTAAAAATAGTAGCATAGAATTATTAAAAAACTGTTTTAAGTAATGACGTTTATGACAGAATTGCCTGTTAATATTCCCCAAAGTTTAGTGAGGATATTGAAAGATAGTAAGTGATTTAATCTCATTCAGAAGTTATTTTGTCACCTCATCTATTCAAGGTCATTTATTGTTCAGTTCATGCATTCGTTAATGCACTTCTACTAACTCTTCAACTTACTTGGTACAATGACTAATCCCCTTAGAGGCATATTTTTATGTTAGTTTAATACAGCTTGTATAATTCTTATTGATTTTCTCACAAAAAGTTCATTTCGTAAGAAAAATAAAAATATGAATGCGTAATGCAACCGACATCGACATTATCAAATTGCATTGTAATATGTATTTATAAATTTAAAATATATGTACTGTATTATATTATGAAATGTAAATCGATTTTTTTTCCTAAATCACGGATATCTGTCATAGAATTTCAACTGTAAAACATTTAAATTTATTACAGATATTTATTCATTTAAATAATTTTTACTCACTTTATTGTCCTTTTTTGTTGCTTTTACCGAAATATGAATATGAGTGTATATGTCATGCCTGTTTCATTTTGTTTAATAAATAATCTTTCACGGATAACAGAGCTCTTAAGTCATGTGACGTTGTAATTAATAATTTGAATGTTTAAAATGTATCAATAACTACATAAAATTAGAAGTTTCTAGGAGTAACAAAATAATGTCGGTTTTTATGATATGTTGATATCAGATGTTGCATATTTATAGAGCGCAAGATCATCATCTAATTGTTATGAAAATACTAATTTTGATTGCATAAATAATACATAGAGTATTTCTCAATGTGTTGAAGGAAATATTTAGCCATTGTGCATAATGCTGTTATTGTGAGAATATATGTAAACAACAGGTAAAATCATCAACGAATATTGTCACTATAACTAGTCAACTTCCCTTCCCAAAACATTGCTACACACTATATAGTTTTTTTACAATTTAATTTATTTTATAACATTTAGTAAACGAATGGTTTAAACATCTGTCACCAACAACAACATAAAATAAGCCCAAAACAAATAAGTTTTATTACCTTATTATTATTCATCTTGTTTTCATTCATATAAAAAGAGTTAGTTTTTGCACAACTGCTTAATATTTTGACTAAACAATTACGATTTTAAATTATTTTGAGATAGTTACCACAATAAATTTAATTAAATCTTCCCTGCCCTTTAAATAGCAAGCCTGTACAGATTGGCACAAAATTAAATTTACCATTCAGGTAAATATTTATGAGTAAGAATCAAATAAATTATGATTAAAGTACGGTGCAATATATTTCCAAAAATTTAACAAACAAAAACGAAACCATAATTTTTTATTTCAGCGGACGGATTGAATCATGAGTGAATATGGATTCAAATTCGTCACTTGGAAAACAAAAATCGTACCATTCATGAGTGATTGAGAAGAGCGCAACGGGAATAAAAATATTATTACAATTTATTAAAATCTATATTTTATTTCCATTAGTGAACCAATGTAGCATTTTAGTCCTTAAAATGAGTATTGTGGGTTAGATGATAAATTTAACTTATGTGATTTTTGTATACCATTTTTAACGATAAATTATTTTCTTTAATAAATAAAAATTGAAAATTCAATAATTTCTTTTCAAATAAAATCTAAGACTAATATCTATTATTTTTATATAATTACATCTTTTAATATTTTAATCACATCTATATAATCCCATTTTTACCTAAATCACACTTATAAAACTACTAGCAGTATTCCATTTCAATTTAAGTCATGTTAGCATAAACGACAGCTGACTTACCTCCACTAATTTACTTCTCATTTTATGTTTTTCTCTGAGCAGTCAGCCTTTTACTCTTAAGGTAATTCAACTTCATGTTTTCCCACTATTATAATCATAATAGGCAATTAAAAATGTTTTCAAGAAGGAAGAGGGTACAGAAGCATCCAGGATATAATATCATCTACGACCTAAGTGTTGTTAGATTATTTCAACTCTTATGATAAATTAATTAAAACCTTTTCAATGGTTATCCATTTTCGATAATTGTTTTAAATATAAAAGATCATTTTTATCATTAATACACAAATAAATTTTAACGTTTTCAGTGATCACATGAAGAAATGAAATGTGATGTTATGCAATTAACTGACTTAAAAACTTCTATTTTAAACAAATTTGGATATAATAAATCAATTATTGTAGCTAACAAATTATAAGTGACTTTATATGAAAAACTTATATCAAAGAGGTAAAAATTTCGCAAATATCTCACGTTTCATGGTGGAAATTGGTTTAAAATCTTACTTTTCAGTAGACGTTAGTTTCACTCTGCGACAAAAATTTCTACAATTGAAAAACAAATTATTTTATAAAGAGTGAAAAATAAAAACCATTTGCAACAATAGAATGGATTAGAAATTGTAAATTCAAGTGGCAATAAAAGTTACCGTGCATCAAATTATTTCGTCGCATCTAAGTTAATAGTCGCATCTAAGTTAATAGCTGTATAACCGATAGTGAGACTACTTCCAGTACATTATGTAGCATGAATATATTGTAATAACGGACATGTCTTGGAACCGTTATTTTTCAACCAATTTGTTTACACTTTTGCAGTAAGTGTACAACTTCAAATAAGAGAATTTTCAAGTAAATATTTTGCGTGCTGATTAAGATAAAACACATAAAATACACTCTTTGATTACTAGATCAGCTTATTTTTTTAAAAACAGGTCTATTATTTTTAAAACTTTTATCATTATGTATTTTTGAGCAGGTTTTAACTGTACCGAATGAAACAATATATTCATTATTTAACCAATTTTTGTGTTGCAGTCGTGGTTCTTTGATAGATCTTTAAATCCATGTGCATAATTAGCCATCACATTTATGAATAATCGTTATTCAAGAAGACGCTCCCAAGCTATGTATTAAGATATTGAACCACCATCATGTAAGTCAATAGTAAACTTAAAAAAAAGTATTACTCAAAACTGAAAGTGTAGTGAAAGAATACATTTAATAATCTGAAGTGGATATGTAAGGGGAAAAACATTTCACTAAACTGAATGCCACTTGAAAGTAGCATTAAACACCAGTATCACCACATTTACGGTTTATAAAATCATTAAAAAAACATAAAGTGTAGTTTCTAAATAGTCACACTGTCCAACGTCATTAAAAATTACTTCACAGTCACTTTTTTTATAATGAAGTGTTATCCTAAGGCATTTGTGAGAGCAACATGAATGGAGCAGTTACTGCGTGTATTGAATTAAAAGCTATTCCACACCTTTAACTTCAAAAATTGGTGTCTCCGTCTATCAGCAAGATGGAGATACTCCACATTTCGCTCATTTCGTCAAACATTTGAAGAAAAATTAACTTTTTTCAAAGGACACTTAAAAGGACGAGTTTATCCTCCAATCATATATACACTATACAGGTGTGTAGTTAAAGGTAATTATTGAAAATGAAATTCTCCAGATCCCACAACACTTTTCTTTTGATATCTATATACCTTTCATTCAACGGTGCTAACAATCCATTATTTTTAATAATAGCATTTCTATTTTAAGTAGTGATAATGTTGTTATTGTTTACTGTTTTTTAAAGTACTTAGTAAAATTATTAAAATATATGTCTTTTAAAGTTTTTTTTTTTTTTTTTTCACTTTAAAAAAAAACGCATGCCACCTTTTCCCCACTTATGCCAGACTAATTTTGTATCCGACTCCTAGCATCACCTCGCCAGATAACCAACCCCCATACCATAGGAAGCAGCAAGAGTTGATGTTTCTCCTCCGTATACTGGAGTTTACCCAACTAAATTTAACTCGTGGCGTTAACATGAATTCAAGATTATATAATGACTTGTCACTCTCAATCCTTTTTTTAAACAGCCTTCATTTTAATTCCATGTAAGATATTTTAACATCCTGTGATATACATGTCATATAACAATCATGACAAATTTTAACTAAATCAGTCCTAAAAAACGAACCTAATTTAAAATTCACGACAAGTGAGATATTACGATATCATCATGGTAGATTGAGTTATAGTACTAGTAACAATTGACTGAACAGATACCCTTTATTGAAATTTAAACAAGATCGAAATTCTTTAAGGTTGCTTTTAGAATTTGTTAGTCATGACTCCATCTTGCAGAGTTCCTTACTTATGTTAATAGGCACAGCGATCCAATTTTAAGGAATTAAATTTATGAACCCGTGTGGAAAGTGTTTTATGTAAATAATATGATGCACTAAAAACTTTAGAATTAAAAAAGAAGAAGAATTTTATTGCTTAATATGTTCTAAAAATGTTGATAATTTTGTTTGTTACGTTCATATTGAAAACAATTCATAATAACAAACAAAGAACTATGTAAAAGGCGTTTTATAAGATAAATAATAATTTGTTCTAAACTATCTCTAAAAAGTCTAAGGTCAATTCTAAAATTACTTTTATACACTTCAAGTAATGCACTTGAGTAGTCTAATGCAACTGTTCCGTGAGAGAGAGAGAGAGAGAGAGAGAGAGAGAGAGAGAGAGAGAGAGAGAGAGAGAGAGAGAGAGAGAGAGAGAGAGAGAGAGAGAGAGAGAGAGAGAGAGAGAGAGAGAGAGAGAGAGAGAGAGAGAGAGAGAGAGAGAGAGAGAGAGAGAGAGAGAGAGAGAGAGAGAGAGAGAGAGAGAGAGAGAGAGTATCAATATTTGTAATATTTTATTTTTATCACTATTGTAATTAGGTCGTTAACTTTGAGATTTGCAATATTACAATTCAAAAACGTGAGTATAAGAATTTTTCATCAAACAAACAAACTTTTAACATCTTCTTAAATTACTTATTTCCTCAAACGAAACTCACTATGAATTGTGATTCTTTTACATGGCACTTTTATCATGACTAGTGCAAAAAATTCATCTGGAATAATATATAATCGTAACTTAGTTCTAAGTTTAAATTAATAAAGTTAGCAAGAATACTTACTCTCTTTGCACAAATTTCTTAACAATTTCACTAATCTCTGCTGATCATTTTTTAGGATTTAACTGTTTGACAATAGAATGAAAGTGGTTTAGGGTTTCACTTGTTGAAAACAAGATTTACTGACAAAACCTAAGTTACTTCTAAAATAAATCATTCCATAATTAATTGTGTTGTTTGCAACTATGTATGGGTCACTAAGTGTACTTGAACTGGTAGGTAAAGAAACTTTTATCTTGAGGTTAAAGTTATTAGTTGTGGAAGTTAAGCATGAGTTTTCTTTAGCTATAGGTATAAAGTATTTTATTTTTTATTGTTAGAAAACTAGTCTTTAATATCGTAAACATATTTTTAATTTTTTTTGTAAATGTTAGAATTTAGCACAGAAAATATTGATTTAAAAAGTAATCGCTTTTTAAGGGAAGGGGTAAAATTGTTGAAACTAGTCGTAACTCCGTCTATATTAATCATATCATAAACTGTAAGAAACATCAAATAGAGGTATTTATAACCCTTTCCCCTCTTTCTTTTAAAAAGCTACTGTTCTAAGTCCTCGGAATTCACCGATTTCTCAAAATAAAGTTTTCAAAATTTATTTCTCAAAATAAAGTTTTCAAAATTTATTTCTCAAAATAAAGTTTTCAAAATTTATTTCTCAAAATAAAGTTTTCAAAATTTATTTCTCAAAATAAAGTTTTCAAAATTTATTTCTCAAAATAAATATTTTTTTTACCATTTTTTTTTTCAATTTCAGAGACATTTAAAACAATTTTTGTTGTACTAATACGATTGAAGAGATAAATATTACCAAACTACCTAATATCTAGAAAGAACTGAGAATGCCCAAAAAATTATAATATTAATATATTTTTATCTCCAAAAAATGATATAAGTATTCATGGGGAGAGATCTAGTCATTTTTATCAGTAGCGATGATTAGAAGCAAATTTTTAAAATTAATTAATTAATTAATAATTTCCCAAAAGATGTAAATTGAGATCTGTAGATTATTACTATGACGCCTGGTGTGTGCAAAATTATAACTATCAATTATATAATGAATTGTAAAACATAAATATGTTATCACTTCAGTAATATATATATATATATATATATATATATATCATTTATCATATATATAATTGCATATGTTTCGATTACTTGGATCATATATATATATATATATATATATATATATATATCATTATATATATATATATATATATATATATATATATATATATATATATATATCATTTATCATATATATAATTGCATATGTTTTGATTACTTGGTTTTAACATCTATCGATTGCAATAATATAGAAATATTTTGACCATTTGTAATTAACCTTTAGATTAAATAACATACTCACATTTTTTTTTTTTAAATACAAAGAATTAACATGTTAGATTTAATCAAATTTAGTTATTGGTCCTGAACTCATAACACTAGGATTGCTCGATTGTTTAAAATTTAAGTAACGATTTTAATAATATCGATTTTTGAAATTAACACCTATTTATATAGTACATAATACCGATAACCTGTAACGCATGTTTTAAATATGTGTAAATAGTCTATCTATTGTGGAGCCAACAGTCAAATAGGTATTCTGTGGCTGTTGTTAAATATCTTTTTATAATATCTAAAATCTATAGTATATAGTTACCGATTTGTATATTTAACAAACTTGTAAAATAATTTATGAAACATAATGTTCATATTAATTAATATGTGCAAATTGAACTAAATAATTCACATAATATATATTGGAAAATCTCTAATATATATATATATATATATATATATATATATATATATATATCGAATTAAAAAAAAAGTTAAGTCGATTCGATTTGCTTAGAACAGAAAACTAGTATAGATTCATTAATTTTTACAATAAACCCAGGATCATTAGTTACAATTTTAATTTAAAAATTGTTTTATTACAATTGAAATTAAATCGATATGCCTAAATCTAATAATAAAAAAAAAATAAAGCCCTATATAATTTTATTGGGGATATATAATACATTTATTCATACATCTACCGGCTAATAATTTTTGAAGTAAGAGTGACCACATATTTTAAAGGAATTTGTGTTTACTTTTGTACATACTGTGATAAACACTGTTTAGCGACAATGAGAAAAAACAATCTTTGTGTTTTTACTTTATGATTGTTGTTCAGTAATAATTTAGGACGTAAAATCAACCAGACAAAAATACATTTTGTAAAGTTCGTGTTTCTAACATAGAAGAAAATAAATATCCATAAATGTAAAAATAATATGTGTTATTGTAAATATTAGTTCAATAACAAACAAATTAATATGCAAGGCAACTGACGCTTTATAAATATGTGAATCTCTGATTTTTGCATTACCTTAACTTACCACGTAATTATGTCAAGATACAAAAATTTTCACGTTCGAAGAACGATTTTCATGTAATCGAAGAACACTTTTCTTTACAATCTCCTAAATTGAATTTTCGGGTTCTGATGCCCAAAAATAAAAACCATATCAAAGCTTCATCTTTTAAATGTAATATCTTATCTCTTTTAGAGTGTAAGCCTATTATAAATTATTCTATTACTATCATTATTTTGTAGCCCAAACTTTGCCACTTAATTGTGTTAACTAATTGGCTGAGTGTCCTTTATTGTTTGAATAAATTAACAAACCTTCACATTTTTGAACATATATGCATTTATATTGTACATAAACACTGTACACTAATATATATATACCTCTTGCCTGCAGTCCAATTTTTAAAACTACTCATAGTCTACCTTGCCACAACAATGATCGTATAAGTATATGATAAATTATTATCCTCATATTGTTATAACTTCAATGTTTTCTTTTTTTATTTGAATAATATCTTTCCTAAATATATAATATCGTTATTGTAGAGTATTTATAAAGTTTTATCATATCATTTAAGAGTAAAATAATTTTATCTCCTAATTACCTATAATAATGTTGGTAAAAAGAATATTCATTATTGTTTTATAACAGGAACATTTCTAAAAATACCAAATATGAATTTCCTTACCGTCAGACAAAATAATTAAGTTAGTTTCGTACAACCGCCAGTAATTAAGAGAAGCTGGAATTATGCCAAACAGAGTTGTATATAATCTAACAGCTGACAGTAACACTTCTCTTTTGACATGACGATGATTTGAGATATGGTGATGTTGAACCACATCCAACATGCGGGTAACAACCTAGCTTGTACTTAAACCTATGTATGAGTGCAAATTGAAAATAAAAACCTTCATTTTATACAAAGTGCGGAAAACTTCATACATTCATAATTAGTGACTAAACATACTTTCCTGTGTAACAAATGAGTTACTGTGATACTGGTAAATTATTCAACTTCGTTTTATTTTGTGCTATGGCAGCGGAAAAGTTAATCTCGTTTGCTTTTACAAATGGTCTGCCATTTGGCATATTGAGTTAAATTCATATAAATCATACACTCTGGGGATTGTTTTACATTTCAAACAAGAAAATGAATACAATTATTTCAGTTGTAAACGTATTATGTGATTCACAACAATTTTGCTACTGGCGTTAAATTTTATGACGGCAACTATTATGTATTATTATAACTCTGAAAACAGGGAATCCATACATTGTTCTGAAATATAAAATCATTCATGTAGTGAATTGAAGTGCAAGCAATAATATGTGTTGTATTTTGGACCACAGTTATCAAATATATTATGGGAAAGTTGTTTATGTAAAAACTTGCTGTAGTTTCTTTCATCTGACTCATTTCCCGTTTTTTTGGAAATTTACGTATATAAACTAGGGTCAAATTACACCTCATGAAATTGCTTTGGAAATCAATTTTTCTTTAATAGACATTTTTCTAACTATTCAAAAGTAATAAAAATTCGTGAAATTTTGGATTTTACGTTCATCAACATCTTTATCATTGCTTTTTTATAAAAAGCAAGGTCAAATTAAAAATTAGAATTAACTCTGTTTTAAAATTAAGTTCCACGATCTAGTTTTTCCTCCAACAGTTACAACTTATTCCAGAACTCCAGATTTGGCAACGAAATTAAATTTTCATATATGTGAAATTTGAAATAGTTTTTAAATTGAATTGTTTTTAGTTTTTAAATTGTGACCAAGAAACCCTATTTTACTGATGTTTTTAGACTTATTTGTGGTACACACAAATAAATAATCCATTAAACCATTATTAAAATGTTTGCAAAATATACTATTATTATTTTATAGCCGCTAATTATTTATTAAGATGAACTCCAGATCCATTGGACCAAATCTAGTTCTTAAAATAAAACCTATTACTAATCTTTCACAACATATAAAATTAAACAAAAGCAAAAATATAGCTGACTCCAGTCAATACGTGTCAGATATTAAACGTTTTAGAGATATTAAATTACATATCTTCATGTTGAGATGTTCATAGAATATTTTTTAATTATTAATTTTGTATCTTCTTATCTCACAGCCAAAATCAATGGTTTCCTGGTGGGAAAAAATCCTTGTCCGTAACTTATATAATTATATATATGTATATATATATATATATATATATATATATATATATATATATATATATATATATATATATATATTATAAAACATTAATTACTTTTAATTATAATGTTTAGTTTTGGAATATGGGTATGTTAAATGTGTTTAATTTTTAACACAGTATGTATGTAGTTTGTAGTGACTAAAATACACATATCCATATAAAAACTTTCTTTTAAATTAATTATTTAAAATTCTGTTTAAGTACCACGTTCAAATTTGTGAACTAAAAGCTTTTCATGTCGTTTAGAAATTTATTATAAAATTGAAGGGATGGTCTTATTTTTTTACAATTCATTACATGGGAAATATTTTGCTTAATATAATATAAATATTATATGCGTAATAAAGAGGATAATTATGTTAAATTTTCTTATATAATATATCAGAGCTGAATAGAATATTGTATTGTTTGTTGAGATAGGAGGGGGTTACTAGGCTATTGTAATATTTTTCTAATTGTAACAAAAAATATTACAAATAATAACAATTTAGAATAGCAATACTGTAAAACCGAAAAAAACAACTTGCTACATTTGATATTTTTGTCTTTATATTGGATAATGTTGACTTTAAAATAAAAAATGTAGAAACTACCTTTATGTAAAATGATGGTTTTGTGGAATGCGGTGTGCTGATTGTCATAAAATTATTTTATTTAACATATTTTCCAATACATTTTTCCACATTTAGTAACAAAAATATTATTCACTTACTGATACAGTTAATATATTCAAAATTTATAAATAAATTTCAAGTAAAATTATATTTTGTTTTTCTAGGAAATTTGAATATCTTATAGGATTTGTGAGGACGTTTATGGTACTTTTAGATGAATATAAAATTCCCAAAATCCACAATAAATCACTAACAACACAAACAGTGTATAGTTGTGTTTATTCCCAAGTAGGTAAATTTCTATAGAACTGCTATCATCTTCAGAGGTACAATATACACTAACCTTAACAATTACGATAACTACTGCACTGTGGCTTTCCACCCCACCCCACCCCCACTCATCATCTGATCCCCCTCTGGCAATCACAGTTGGCCTCGTCACACATCATGTTATGCACGTTATTTTACAAAATTAAATGTAATTTGTGTGATAAGTTTTATCTAGTTCAAACAAGGGAAACAAACCAACTAGGTTCAAAGAATATGTGGCACATATTAATGACGGAAAAATCTTATGTAGCTAAACATGCCATGTCTATTATGCCTGGTGTGGATTTGAATGTAAAATTGAAAAAAGTAACCAATAACAAATTGTTAGACAGCTTTGAAATTATCTACATTTGTAAAGCTGAAGGTAATTTGTTGTTGATTGCGGATAAAGAGGCTATTCCTGGTTAATCTTTTTTCTCCTTGTTGAAGCCAAGATAGTTTTATTTCATTAATATCAAACATTTGATTGGTTAATTTGAGTATGTAGTTTATATATATATATATATATATATATATATATATATATATATATACTATTATTTTAATTGTACTCCTTTAGTTAAGTTAGTTTTAAACTTTTACCATGCATTAGATAGTAGCAGGTGTTGCCAAGCCCAATGACATAATATGTGAATAGGCCAACTGTGGCCTAGGGGAAAACGTAATGGGTGGGGTTTAAGTTAGAATGTAAAACTGAAAAAAGTAACCAATAACAAATTGCTAGACAACTTTGAATGTATTTACATTTCAAAAGCTGATGGTAAATTGTTGTTGAATGCCAATAAAGGGACTATTCATAGTTCTTCGTTGAAACCAAGATAATAAATGTCAATCCATTAGTTAAGTTAGTTTTATTTTAATTTAAAATTATCAACCATTATTTTTAGTTAATTTATTTATATACTTTTTTCATACTATGATTTTAAATGTTAATCCATTTTATAAGTTAGTTTTATATTTATACAATGTATGAGAAGGCATGGTATGTGAACGAGGGATCAGGTGACAGGGGGTGGGAACATCTTGCTGCAGTAGTAATAGTAGTTATTAAGGTTAGTGTGCATTGTACCTCTGAAGATGATTGCAGGGCTATTGAATTGTACTTAAAGTAGAATAAACGTCAATATACAGTATTTTTGTTGTTATTATTTTATTGTGGTTTTGGGGAATTTTCTTTCATTCTATATTCACTACAAAGTTGTATAATATCATATGAACTTTTAGATGATTTGCGTGAAAAAGTGATGTCATTTAAAATAATGACATGATATTTTAGTTTTGGTTCAGAGATGAAGGAATAACTTTTAGTAATAACCCTTAGTAAAAATGATTGTATTACTTTTAGTATTGATTTAGGTTGATAAGTTTATATCTGATAGGTTGTGTTTGGTGGTATCTGATGCAATAAAAATCTGATAAAAAATCTTCTTATTTGTATGAACTATTATATTTTCGAGTAAATAAATTACTAAAATTTCAGAGTCATATTAGATTATTTTAAATACAAGCACAATTACGCAAAATTAAAGATTTTAGAAGTACAATTAAAAACAATTATTACGAAAATATTTATTTTTGATCGATACAATTCTGTATGGACTATTTAGATATCAAGCATGGAAAGATGGTTGAAGAGCAAGTCTCGCGGCAACTTAGTCAATTGATCTTAGAGATCAGCTCTTCATATCATAACAGGTAATATATATATATATATATATATATATATATATATATATATATATATATATATATATATATATATATATAGTGTTGTATATCATTATTTAAATATCAGTTGAAGAGGATTTATCAGAATAGTCTACGTTTAACTGCACTTTATAGGCAAGATGAAGGTTTTAATTTAAAACCTTAAATATAATTTCTCAATATGTTGGCTATTGTAAAATCTACATGCTAATATTAAATAATGTCGGACTAGAGTGTTTAATAGTAGAACTTTTAATACTTACTTTGGAATAATGTTTAGTTTACGCATTCAATATTTAGTTTCTTAGTGATAACTTCCAAATTATTTTTATTGGAAGTAAATATTTGATCTATGGTAGAAAATATTTTTATTTAAACTATTACTTCACAAGATATGAGTAAATATAATATTCCAGAAATATTATCCTGTAATTTTTAAACCGTGTGTTACTAACCAAGATTTCATATAATTATACACCTCTTTCTCTGTCTATCTATATAATTAACTTCCAAGAATTTTGGCTTATTTGAATTCATCCCTTTCTTCAAGGATGATGAAGTAATAATGGGAAAAAAAATGATGCTAAATAATATCTCAGGAATTCTATAATTATTTAAATACTAATTTGTATCAAAACAAAATATATCGAGAAAAAACGTTTCTTGAAATAAATAAAAATTTAGATGTTAAAATTATTTTCCCAATTGAGATTCGAACACGTAAAACTGCAATTTAAATTCGTTACCGATGACGTTTTGTTTAAATTAACACAATAATAAGTGACCAACTAATATATTCTAATCAATATGTTATGTGTCATTTTATAGAGGAATTGAACTCTAAAAATAAGAGTTGATTTAAAACTTATATTATCTGTTACAAGAAAATACCAAGTTTCAATAATCTGTAAAACACGATGTATATTTTTTGAATATATTTATGAGATATCTCTTATATTTTTTACGAAAGGAAAGTAGGTTCTAATTTTGTACACTACTAATTTTGTATGAAACTTGTTGTGTTCTAATACAAAATAAAGAATCATACTAATTATTGTGAACAGCGGTCGACAATTAGACAATAAATATATGATGTATATTAATTTCCCATAAGGCAATTGGCCCAACTGATTCCTAGTGTAGTGATAAAATTAGTTAATGTTATGATTTATTAGTTTAAGTTAAAAGACACTCTTAAAAACAATTTTAAAAACTCCCCAAAACCACAATAAATACTATCAACACGAAGACTGTATAGTTATGTTTATTGCAACTTATTTACATAATAATAGCACTGCTATCATCTTAAGAAGTATAGTACACACTACCTTTAATAGCTACATTTACTACTGCAACGAGGTGTTGCCCCCCACCAGTCACTTGATCCCCTCGGCTACTAACAGTTGTCTTAGTCACACATTTTGTCAATGGGCTTAGCAACACCTGCTACCATTTAATACATGGTAAAAGTTAAAAACTAACTAAACTATTGTAGTACAATTAAAATCATAGAATGATAAATAGATAAATAAACTTCATAAATAAATTAACAAATAAAATGGTTGATAGTAATGAAATAAAACTATCTTGGTTTTCAACAAATAGAACAAAAAAGAACTGGGAATAACCCCTTTATCCACATACAACAACAAATTACATTCAGCTTTACAAATGTAGATATAAATTTGTTATTGGTTACATCTTTTTTTTAAATTTTACATTCTAACCCAAACCTGGCATAAAAGACATGGCATGTTTAGCTACACAAGATTTTTCCGTCATATTTTACCTAATATATGCCACATATTCTATAAATCTAGTTTATATCATTCTCTTCGTTTGACCTAGGTAAAAATTATCGGACGAATTAAATTTAATATCGTATCCTGACTTTTACAAGATCGGGATTTTGTCTTATGTAACTTAGTACTTTATTTAAACTCCTACCACTTTAGTAAGCTACCATTAAATCAAACTTTGTAAAAATAGATTCTAACCCTAGGTATGGGATGAGCTGATAGGTAAAGTAATGTATTTGGATTTTTTCTCTTTCTGTTGGAGAGTCATGGAATGTTCTCACATATTTCTTAGTTTTTGATTTCGTAACATACCATCATAATGAAATTTACTATCAAAACCATTAAATTTTGCTACATTTTTATTGTAATTTAATTCTTTAAATTTACGTTTAGACATGCGAGATATTAGTCAAGCTCAATGGATCAAACTGTGAATAGCTGACATGTATTAGGTACAAAAAGTAGAACTACGTAAAAAATACCTATTATTATTTAAAGGTTTTCTGTAAATATCAAACTCGAACCTAATCTTATTTTTGATACATAATATATCTAGAAATAAGAAGAAATTGTTGCGTTCTACTTCATCTGTAAATTTTATAGATTTGTTAAAACTATTTTTTTTTTAATTTCTTCAACTTCGTATTCCTTAAGATAAAAGATGTCAAATATGTCATCCACATATCTTAACTATACTCTAGGAAAATAAGAAAGGCTATATATATATATATAAAATGAATGAGATGTTGCAAGTAAGTTATTCATATAGAATAACACTGCCTAGAGCTAGATAGAAGACAGTAAACCCCATGTTGTAGACAATAAATAGACGTCTGGCAATACTAGTGACATTGCCTAGGACTTGTCGCTACTATTGTTAGTATTGTAAATCAGAGACAATGTGATGCAGCTGTTCCTAAGCTTGGATATGATAGACCGAAAACGTGTTTGTTGTGTTCTTGTTCAGTCTAGGAATGATATTTGAATACAGGAATAATACGTAAAGGAACATTATCGTGCACTTCCAAACAATTAATTTTTTAATGTCCTATCCATGTTTCAGTAATTATTTATTTTTTATAATTTTTTATTACATTAATCATATAAAAGAATAAGGAAATACATAATCTACATTTCCGTAAAAACCCCTAATTGGTTAGCTCTTTTGACTCCTCAGGTGCATACTTACAGTGAGGACGGGCTTGCAATCCCGAGATACTAACTGGATCTACACCTTGTTTCATGTAGTTTGTTATTAGAATACCTCTAGATCAATATGCTTATATACAGGTATCTCGTTACCAAATCTCGGTCTATTCCGACCATGACGCTATTTTTGAGTACTTGAGAACTTGGAATCTCTATTTTATGTTCTTTTAGAATTTTATTATGATAATGTTTTTCGCCCTACATAACGCTCTTTTGAAAGAATAGAGAAGGCGATATAGCGATTAGCCTACCATTCTTTAAAACATTATAATTAACAAAATAAATCAGTTCGATCTTAGTTTGGTCTTATTAGAGAATTTTGGGACAAATAATATTAAAAATTATTGAAAACGGTTCAACTAAAAATAAGTTAGATAAATCTAAACAACAGTTATGTTTTCATATATTGTTGTAATATAAGACATTCAAAATATGCATGTGAACAAATAAGCTGTTATACAATAATTATTAGGTATAAACTGTTATTAGTCACTATTGTACCCAGGACCATGTAATGCACCAATTATAGTCAGTTGATATTTCAAGGGTGGTTCCGATTCGCATATATTGTACACAAAAAAAACCTAACTATTAAAAATTAGACTATTAAATTTAATAATTTTCACCTGAATAGAAAGTTTTGTCAAAATATCAAATATCAAAACAAACAAATATTTGTTTAGTTATTAAATAGTAATTTCGATTAAAAAAAAAAATAAAAAAAAAAAAAAAAAAAAAAAAAAAAAAAAAAAAAAAAAAAAAAAAAAAAGTTGCTTTGGAATAAATAGAAGAAATTCATTAACCGGGAAAATCCTATGCTAAGAATGTGGTTAAATAGCAGACATAAAATCAAAATGTGTTAACATTTTCAAGTTCAAAAACATTTATTAGTATTACTTTTGTTTTGTGATTGTAGATTTGTATGAGTAAAACATAAAATTTATTTTCTTGCTTTGTTGCATGGAGGGTTAGTAAATCAATAGCCAATATTTATTGTATTTAAATGGCTTCTAAATATGTTTTGTACTATTAAATTATTCAATATGTGAATTAAAATGAAGTTTTTTTATTTATTTATTTTTTTAGTTAAGGTTTTAGCATGATGTCGTGAACGTGCAACACATATTAGCTGACTGTTTAGAAAGTATTTCCTTTATAAAAGCTCATGAATCTTGAATTAATGAACCATCATAATTATTATTACAACATTAATATATATTTATATTTATTTAATTATAGAAAGTAATATTACAACAAAAGTTAACCACGTTATTAAGAACAATTTAAATTTTGTTCGTATATATTTTTGTGTTTATAAATTTGTTATTTGACAAGTGATATTTTAAATGGGTAATTGAAGGACTTTGCTTTATAAAGTAAGTTTAAAAATCGTTATTACTTTAATTATCCTTACTTTTAGAAGCACTAGTTATGTATTCATCAGGACATGGTGTTCAAGAAGAACGCTTCTAACCAAATTCAATAGGGTGCGGTTGTAACTGAAATAGATATTCCCTGGACGTAGAAAACAGATGATGATAAATTTCACTATCGGTTTCTCAAATAACCGCCAACTTTTACAACCGTATTACTTACAAGATAGTTTAATGCAATATGGATTCAGTGTTATATTTATTTATATTGATTGAAATTACATTTATTATATCTAATTGACCTAATAAATAGGAATTTATTTTTGTCTGCTATTTTAACGTATTTTAATATAATGGAATAATACATATTTCAATTATTATACTAATACATAATAAATATAATTTATATATTACAGATATGTATATTAATAAGTTCTTATAACGAATGACGTATTTTTATCTGTATGTGTAATAGGTGATTGAGCCGAGTTTTATTATGTATAGACACAAATATTCAATGCATAAAATGAATGATATTAGGAATATAGTTACATAATGTGGTGTTATAATCGTTGTTTCGTACTGACCTGGATATGTAGTTTATTTATTATAGCTCCGACAACAAACACAGAACAGTCTTTGAAAATAGGTTATTTATATTTCAGGAGAATACATCTTTAACTCCCAACACTCGCACTTGTTTGTACAAAGGAACAATACAATATTTTGTATTCTTTGGATTCACGAAAGTTTGATCGGAGACAACAATCACATACACCCTTTAGGGATGACAGCCCAGTAAACAGTGGCAACTCTACTGACGACGCAGGGAAGGGATGAAAGGGGTGGCGCACGCAAGGGTTAAACGTCACTCGTTACTCTCCTCGTATTCCTCCCACTCATTTTGTTTACGGTTTAATTTTATACGGTAGCCAAAGTGTTGGCCTACAATTTAAGAATCCAAGCTCATCATTAGTTTCTACTGAAAACACAAAAGAGAAAAATACACATTACACCAACTAAAATGTGTTGTTCTACAACCATATAACAGTCAATATTATGTTGAGTTTTGTACTGAAAGAATAATCCATATTGAGATTCCACAAAAAAATAATACAAATTTTTATTTATATATTTCAAAATGTCTCAGGATTTTCTTATTTATTAAATTACTATTGAACCATGGGTTTCTTTCTTATACAGTTAGGTTACATAATTCTTTGTTACGTACGATGTATTTACGTGAAATCGAGTTGGTCGGTTTTCAAAAATGCAAACTTTTATTCCGGTGTCGACAGTATTGTTTCAATTGTTTTACTAAATACTCCTTACTCTTAAATTATGTGATGATATTTTGTTATCTATCATCGAAATTAAAATTAAAAACATAAATTAATAGATAAGTAAATTTTTAAAAAACGAATGTCAACTTCAGGCTATTTACAATGACGCAAAATACTTGTTAACGCTCTACAGATATAAAGTAGGTTTAGGCCACGTCCCTATAGTTCTATATAAATGCGGTGTTTGGCACAGTACTAGGTTAATAATAATTGTTTATTTTTGTATTTCGTGCACAACTGAAGATGGTGTCTTTGTCGTTGAAACGTGTTTCATTTAAATAAACATACTATTTGTGAAAGTATGTGTTCGAGATTTATTCTATAAATGTAGTGTTACTTATCGCAGTTTAAATTAATTTTGTCCTAATATAATTGTTTTATGTCCTTACATAATATTTTTATTGTAATGTTCAAAACTTCTTTGCTGTTTTTAGTCCATGTGTTCAACATAGGTCTAACTTCGTTTTTGTGAACAATATCAAAACTATGTCTCGACATGCGTATTTTTAGTGATTTTATGTTAAACCAATGGAGGCTTAGGGCAATTTTAAAATGTAAGTTAATAAATTACATCTTCTATTTACATTTTATTTTGTTAAGTAGTATTGAATAAATATTTTTTAATTGCGCTACTTTCAACAGAGAAAGAGAAACATTCCTGCAGGTTATACACCGTAATTTCACATGAAAAATGGAGGATTAGATTAGAGTTGTTATTTTTTTACAACTTTATTTATAACAAGAACGTTTGTAGATTCATTGATACACTTGAACTCAAGAAAACCAACTTTAAATAGACAGACAGTTATTTTGTGGTTCTTTAATTAAAAACACACACATATATATATATATATATATATATATATATATATATATATATATATATATAAATAAATCTTCAAACATAACAGGATATATTATATACAGCTTTAAATTGTACATTAAATAATGCACAAACTTTTTTTAAACTGTAATATAAGTGTGTTATTACAAAATTACCAAATTGTTAACCATATGAAATCGAATTAATATTTTTTAAATGTACAATAATAACTCTTCATAGATTATTTTTTGTTATGTTTAACAAAATATAGCAAGTAAGTTGTCTTTTTTATGAACATGATGTGAAACATGGATAAACAATTAATTTCAATGTGGAGTTTCACTTGTAACTTTGTTTTTACATATGTCCTAAATGAACCATAAACAGTGTTTTTACAATTTGGTGTTCTCCATATGTACAAATATAAAATCAAACTGATAAAGAAACAACTCTAAATGAATTTTACGACCTATTAGTTCCACGGTAAAGACGAAATTATTTCGTAAATTATTGTTAGACAACCTTAAAGAATTTATACTAGATAAGTTGCACTAAAATGATAGAGGTTATTACGGATTTTATATGATTAATTTTAACAAGTTTCGAAAGACTGGCTTTACCTATTTTTTTATAACGTTTTTTATTTATCATTATATTAAAATACCAGATGCTGGAACCTCTCACAAAGAATATTTCTACTCCAATCACAAATGACACATGCAGATTTTATCGCTGTATAGGCCGTTATAAGCAGGATAAACATATATAAAAAACTACATCATAATACGCGACGTAGCCATACATTTTTCATTAAACGTAAAAATGAGGGTAAACAATATATTGTATATTTTACCATTGATTAGTTGCTAACTTGAATTAATTGCGGAGTTGGGGTAGCGTAAAAACTCTAATTATGTGGATGTGCTTATATTTAAAAAAATCTTTAAAAAGAAGTAAAACACGGCCACCTTTTATGTTTGAGATTTATGTGGTACCATCAGCTCCAATCTTTGGAGCACGTTGTAAAAGGAATGTTTTGGACGTTTACAAATTTTAATATTTTTCATAATGCCAAAAGTATGTTGACCCAACGGACCATTGTAACATAGTAAACACGTGTTTTGTAAGACTATTATTCTTGTTTGACAGTTTACTAACAGTATTTAGCTCGTACTTTAATTTAACGATGGGCGTGGGGGTTGGTTCAGTAACACGGTACCAATTAGCATATTTATATCATTTAACATTTCGCACGCCATTAACTATTTTTTACTACTTAGAACAGAGCATGTATCGGTTACATATCCTGTTTTGTCCCGAGTAGAATGCTGTGGATTGGCAATAAAATAGTAATATAAAATACTCCTGAACAAGAATTATTAAAAATTTGTAGGTGATAAAATAATCAATACTAAATATATATATATATATATATATATATATATATATATATATATATATATATATATATTTATTTATTTATATATATAGTTTGTAACAACGTAACAACTAATGAAACAAAGTTTAATATTCTTACAATTAAGTAAAGCGGTTTTTATAAATAACGTTTTATATTCAACTTGATTTACTGGATAAATAGTACAACGAAACAAATGGCATGAAGAAGAGTACGGCAGGAACGAGATTATATTTTGGTAATTGTTCTTGATAAATCTTAGAGAAAATAAACAAATTATAGGTAACTTATAAGCTTTACGAAAGATTTGATGACTACTATTTTTTATGATATTTCTTCCAACCTAATTCTTCTTAATTATTTCATCCCCCCACCACTTCTGACTAGTCTATCGTACTTTACAAAAATCTCTTTTAAAAAATAAGTAAAAAATATCCCGTCTGGAACTCATTTATAGTCAGTATGTGCGTTCGCAATCACGGGGAAATCTATCTGGATATACTCCTTTTTTGTAGCTTTGGCATAGATCTTTCATATTTCCTATCTTCAACAAATCTCTTTCTCTTCCGATCCTGAAGTAACCAATCCTATTAGAGGATTCAAGTGATAGGGGTCTTTATTTTATGTCGCTTATTTCTTTTTTTTTTTTTTTTTTTTTTTTTTTTTTTTTCATAAGGTGATGGTGACCGATACGTTTTTCGTCCTTAAGCAAAAAGAGGAAAAAGCCTATAAAAATACGTATATTTACAAGTTTGTGGAATGATTTGTCTACCTCCCAATTATTCATTAAAAATCGAGCTTAGACTCAAATTTGCTCTACAAATAAATGTATAAAATGAACTCTTTAAAGAATTACAACGTCTGTCTTCCATCCCTGTTTTATCGATAACATCTACACTCATATTAACTAAAATCGGAAGGAATATTTCCCTACTCTTTTGAAATTAATGGTGTTATTTGAAATTAAATGATAAAATACGCGAGTTATAATCCTTCCACGTTAACGTTATACAAGTAACTCACCAGTTAGTATTTAAGGACTAATATTTTGTATACGAATCCGTATGAAATTTCGTTCGCTACGTTTGATAAAAATTGAAACACAATCGCTATCAATTCAGTAATATGTGGTCTTTTGTGTAGAGTTTCATTAATTCACCTCATCTAAAACATAATCTATTTAAACTTAATTTGCCTCAAATATTGTAATAAGAATTGTAGCATATAAATTTGTAGACATTTATATTCATTATAAAAATAGAGTAAGTACGGTATAAACAGACAGAAGCGCAGACGGACCTAATTAAACCTTAATATATTTACTCCATGCATATATAATAAGAACGTAAATAAAATTACAACGTGCAATGAGTACGCGTACCTTTGTTACTTTTTAGGTTCAATACATTACTGAAAGTAGACTGACAATTTGAGTTTTTCCCAAACAAACTGAAATTAGTTGAACAAATTACACGCTGGAAGAAAACTGTCTGGCGCTGAAAATAATGTATTGTTCAATATCTACGGTACAATTGCTCAATGGTTTGGAATTCTGAGCAAAATTGAAAAATGTCTTGGCATTGTTGTTGGTAGGTTTTGTTCAACTAAACTGAGCATTTAAATAATGTATATAGAAGAACAATCTCATTAAAAAATACAGTCGTCAACTTTATTTATATGTATATAAACACAGTTATAAACCTATAATACAAATAGTATTTATATGTTATGTAGTCTCTTAAAAGTAGGATTATAATTTTTAAAACGGTATTGCAACTAGATGATTCATCTTCATCGGTTTCTTCCTGAATCCTCTTTATTATTTTTAAAATTTCCCGGATCATGCAGTCGTCTATCTTTAGGGTTTTCTTTTCAGTTTTTTTATTATTCAGCTTATATTTTAAATATCTTATCATGCTGTTAACATGTTTCGTCTACTTTATTCTCACCAATTAAATTTTTTACAACCAAATTAAATCATCAGTTTCCCTGTTGTTTCTTAAAAGTTTTTATCAATCATTAATATTCACCTCATTTTACATATATATATATATATATATTATATAAATGTAAAAAGGCATTACGAGTTAAATACAGATGCACTCTCATTCATGTAGAGGATCTCAACCAATAATACATAAACTCGTAATGTCACTAGTTCAATGCAAATCTTGATTTAATGGGCGGATGATTAATTATCGGGTTAATAATCCTCACTGGGTTGTATTTGAGTTTATTTAATGTGCTGGAAGTTTACCGTATTGTATCTAATTCAGGCTCAGTGTTACTAAGGGACGAAGACTGTGTTGTTCTTGTCTTAATTATCGGGAAACCTTTAGAGATACAACTGTCATAATACCATTGGTATCTTTGACTAATCATTACATTATAAATAATAAACTTCCATTATAGACCTCAGAAGTTCTAGTCTTTAAGAAACAATAAATTTTGTATGCATCGCCTAGATTAGATAAAACTATGAGCCAACTCCTGTTTTTCAAACTGATAAATGTATCAATATTTCAAATATAGTAGTTTAAAAATTAGACCAAAAACCCAGAATAAATTGACATTAAACTGACATTGTATTATATCCTTATATCAAACACACCCGCGCGCACAACGAAAAGGCAAAGAAAACTAATCCAAAAGTTGGAAAATAATTCAACAATGTCTTTCGTAATGTATAGTTAAAGTCAATAATTTCATCTTTTTTAAATTTAATTTCTTGTATTTAATATTTATGATATGTTGTTATTTAGTAAAATATTTCTTATTGTTTAACAGATTTTTTGTATAACATAATTGGGAGTATTAAAATGTTTGAAATATTTACAAATTTGTCTTTTGTCAAAACATTTTCTTACTTAAATAGGAATAAAACCATGCAGCATTACAAATGACAGGTATGATATTTAGTATGTCTACTTATATTTTATTATATAAATTTTAAAATAACTACTTTCTGTATAATATAAATAATTAAACAGATAGAATTATTTAAATTTATGAAATCGATATCTCAGCTTGTAAGTTATTAAAGGAGTAATAGAAGAAATAGTTTTATGGTACTATAAATGTAACTTTAATGAGATTCTAAGTTTAAGTAAAAAAATTCCCTCGCTTTTATTTCAACAATAAGCAGAAGGGGGTGGAGGGATATTTAACAGAATCGAATGAAACCTATAAATAACCCTATAACATGACGTTGATTGTTTTTCTTGGTTTATAAATAGATTGGAATTTTGAAATATATAAACAGGTTTTGAAAAGTAACGTCTTTCATGATTGCGTACAAATACAATTTATAATTCAAAAACTGAATGACATAAATAAAAAAAAAATACAGATATTTACACAAGGATGTTTTTTGTATGTATTATATAAGTCATTTAGAAAATTATACATTTTGTGAATAGCAGACTTAAGTTGTTGATCAAGGTGTGGGTCTCAGCGGGAAGGGATCGGATGTGTTAGTTAATATATAGCAATTGTTTGTTGATTATTAGTATATACTATTTACGACACTATATAAATTCTTTAGGATTTGGTGCACGTATATGAAATTTCTATATTGATAAAATAGAAGACGATTGTGAATTATGATAAGCAATTTGTTAGCAATGTCTTCAGTATTGATTAGAAATCCGTCATGATTTACCTGAAGACCTGGTCGAAAATTATTTTTAAAAATGACAAAAAAAACTTTGAAGCTTCTCAGTACACTTTTAAATTGTATAACTAACATTTTTAAAACATCAACTTTTATTTTATTTTTCTCAATTATTTTTCTCATTGAAAAATTGAATAATGTATAATTAATATGGAGTTTTAGAGATATTAACAATGTTTTCAATGTATGATTTAGTTGTCTTTTATTTATTGATTGTATTTGTTTTGTTTTTAATTAGCATGAATAAAAATAACCTTATTGCTGGAATGGGATGTTCCAAAAAATAGTGTATACTGACTACGACATAAAAGTGGTTTATCGTCTTCATAGATGCACTTTTATTCAATTATTATTACTATGAATGGTTTAATTTTAACAAATATTCATGCTAATATTTTTAATCCTACAAATATTTATGGAAACAAACTTAAAATATATAGTACGAGGTTCTATTTGGTAGATATTTTATTTATAAATCAACTGAAGAGGTTTCATGGACTGGAATTCAATTGGAACCTTATGGTTACATTAAGAATTCGAATCTTGCTTTGGTTGATGCGTTTTAATACACAAATTAAGGCTCTGCTCCACCTCCAACTTGAGCAGTTTTAGTGATGTCAATTTTCATCTCAGAATTATTGTTAAGAGATAATTTTAAAAAAAGTGATCGCGGATGTTTCCCTTTTTTTAAAATTGGGATATAATCTTTAGTGTTTGAAAAAAACGGAGGGGACATTTTCTATTTTGCTATTTGTTGTGTGTGAGTCAGTGAATGATATTTTCGAAAATTTAAAAAAAAAGGAAAACACTCAGTGATTTATTATCTATTACAATAAATAATGCCGAAGTGTCTAACTTAAATAGTAGGGCAGATGCAACGGATTAAATGGAGAAAAAAACGTATCTATGCGTACAAGGCTACCCTCGCGTGTTTTGAAAGAGAACTACTCAGACGCGGAGGAATATAGCGTTTAGCACTGATAAACATGTTTTTAAAATGTTTCATAATATTACTAAAACTAACAACACGTTAATTCTTTAAATATTTCGTAGTATTTTACATAATGTCAACACCATGGTTTGCTAAACATTTATAATTTATTTTATTTACATCATTACTTACGTTAATCAAAATTACTAACCAATTCGACATTGCAAAATTATTAAACCATCTCATTGCGTGACGAATAATATTCATATACATTTGTTTAGCTACTGCGATTTCCTTTACGGCAATGTATACAGAACACGTTTGGACTTTTATATTCATTGTTTGTGAAACTCCTACATCAGAGACTATGAAATGTCACCTGACCCTACCTACTTCAAACGTAATGTGACACCATTTTCTGTGGGTTTGCACGGTTTTGTAAATAATTGGACAAGTTTGTTTTTCAAAACAGTTAGTTGCATTTTTAAAGTTTCTAAGTAAAAGAAAATAATAATTTCATTTTTTTTTTTTTAATGAGAATAAATAGTTTATTCTTTAATGGGTTTTTAGTTCTTTCTCTATGCAAATGTATGTTTTATATTATAAATATCTCTAGTTTGCCATTTTCTTAATAACTAAAATGTAAATTTATTCGTAATACAGTGTTGATCTTTTTTAAAAATCTATAACATTAAATGTTGGTAAGTTTATTATCAGCCGAGGCCCTTTCCAGATTAATTCACATCAAAATTTAAAACGCCAGTCACGTAAATACAGAGCTTTATCGCCGTATCTTCCTGTGTTGTAGTTGGGTTGGGATGGGTGGGAGACGATTTAGTCCATTCAAGTCTAGTGAGGAAGTTGTATTGTGATAAGAGGAATAGTACCAACACGATTCTGTACTAGCAGTCATTTATAATTAATTATGTGTAGAAACTAAGTATAAAAGTGTTCAATAATTATAATTATTTTCTTTATTGTTGCTTGTTTCGAAAACATTGAGCAGTAAGACTCAAAATTCAAAATAAATCACGGATCTTCGAATCTTCAAGAGTGAAGGGTTTTAAATTCTTTTGGTTGATGATCCGAAATAATAGTAAAAAGAAGAAAAAAAAGTCAGAATTTTCACTACTGAGTCATAAATTACGCATTCAAAATATCTTTAATAATAAAGGTTTCGACCCAAAAAGATTGAAATTTTAGAAACCATTTAGGTTTTAAGGGACGGGTAGAATTGGAGACGGATATTCATAGAATATGTTGATCAATTTAAGACCAACATTGTATAGTTGATATTGCAAATCAGTTTTAACGAAATCAGTTGAAAAAACAAACAAAAATTTTTCTTGGCTATCAAATTGTTGGAGGTCTGGTATACGTTATATCTAGAATCCAATACAAAATATATATGTTTTGGTTTTGTAAGATACATGTGAAAATCCCACTTAAAATTTGATATTGGTAATAGGCAAATAAAACGTACGTATAGTAGAGTGATTTGGATTCTACTAACTAAATGGGTAATTAAACACTATATTCCCTCCCACGATAAGCCGAGAACAGCTTCATTGATAGAATTTAAAACCAACAAACAAATTATCCAAAAACACCGGTCATATTTAAAAATTACTGTTCGTAGTTTTGTGAAATACAAAAATGAACCCTGATGTCGTTATTAGGAACTCGTTGCTATACAGCTACTACTTTTTCACACGTACGTAGTTAATAGAGTGTTATGTGAGGGGTAAAAAAATCAAAATCTAGTTTTGTTTTCGAATCCCTAGTGAGGTCCCCCATCGTCTTCGGATGGGAGAAGACGAAGTTTGTCTAAAGATTTATATACCATATGTATTAATATTGTTTAAGGTCGATAACAATATTTGCACCTTATTATTCACTCCTTCATAAGTTTAATTATTAGCAGTACCGTAAAATGTATGTTTCACTATTTAATATTTCTCTCTCAAAAGCTCAATTTATTTAGATGCATACCTAACCTTTGTCATGTCGCAAATAAAATAAATCTTATTTAATTACAAGTATTAACAATTTTAAAAATTGAACACCACCGCTTTAAAATGGGTATCGTTTTTATCCTATGCGTAAAATATAGTTAGACGTAGTTCAATTATTTTACAATATTGGATATAGTGTCAAAACTGGTTTAAAAAAATGGAAATAGAACGAAATAGTTATTAAAAAATATAATATTCATAGTGTGTTAATTAATTTTAGATATTCGGATTTATAGGTTACTTGAAGTCATCAAAGTCTATAATGCAAAGAAAAGAAGCTCCAAGCCCAGAACAGTGATCTAGTGTAGATATTATATGTGTAAACTAAGCAAACGTGAAGGTCAAAAGCACGGAATACGTAGAGAATTGGAAATATAAACAAAGGATGTGAACTGATAAGAGCGGTAGAGATTTAGACGCATGCGTAGAGTAGTCGTCTTGCCTAATGTCTACTTCGAGTTTTCCCGCCCTTGGAAATGATACTAGGACTATTTTGTGCAAAAGTTAATGCGCAATGGTGCTAGTAATTCACATATCTCCCGTGCCTTAATGTTGCGTTGGTGTCAATTCGGTTATTTCATTTCACTCCTGCAGAGCCCTAATTTATTTTCTTACATAGGAGTGGTTTAAGGATTGCCAAAATTATAAAACTAATGTTTGTTTGTATATTGCATACTGTAAATAAATAACTAACACTGGACTTATTATAATAACCAATTTATCACAAACGAAGTTTGAATAGAGAAAGGAACCATAATTAGATATTCCTTTGTTTAACAACCCTATTTCAAACCTTTGACACAATACATGCACCAGGCCGTGATTAGTTGTTATGAAAGTTACCTCGCCATGTAATAAGAATATTGCCGGTCGTGTTAGTTGAGGAATTACAACGAAAGATTGATGATGACGGCCGTAGCGACAGCATTACCTCCTACCTGCCTGTTATTTTTATTATGATTAATCGTCGTTAAGGGAGAAAAGCCAACCGCATCTTCTCTGCTGTTTAACATTCCGAATTTTAAACTCGAGTTTTAGTGAAATTTTTAGTTAGGAAATTCTATTTGTTCCTGTCTTTAATACTGACTACATTTATTTCCACCGGTTGTATCTATATTGTTTATTTCACACCAGCGTGAAAACTCTAACATTCCTAAATATCCAATTTGAAATAGGTTTGAATGACAGTAAATGTAAAGACTCTCCAAAGGCAATAAAATCGATTCATCTGTACCTATAAAAAAATATAAAATATTAGTAACTATTGTTTGCCACAATCTTTATTCAGTTATAGAATATTGTTAAGGAATTCAATTTAATAAACGCTGGTGAATTTCGAGTTTTTGCTAATAAACTATTAGATTTTCTACTTTGTCTTTAGAAAGGGGTGGGGGCACAGTAGATAGTAATGAAAACTGAGTCAAGCCAGATCACATACTGAGGGGTTATTACAGTGTATATCAACTTACAAATAACAATATATATATATATATATATATATATATATATATATATATATATATATATATATATATATATATATATATATATATTTAACGCGATGTTCTAAAACAGTTTATTATTGTTATTATACTGTTTTTCTTCTTGAATTAGAGATATATGCCACTTAAGTTGATTTCAACTAGCAGTGTCCCTTTAATAATGTGTCGCCCAAGATCTATACCGCTGAATTTTTTGGTTTTATCCTCCGTCATCCATTCTAAACACTACAATTAGAAAGGAAACTAAATATATATATTTAGAATATATAATTGGAATTAGTAACATAACTACTGTTAGAGTTTTACCATATTGATGACAGTACCTCATAAATTCAATGGTGAGTTTGTCAATAAGTAAGAACCACTGTAACATACCTGAAAAAATAAAATAAACCGTATATCAATTCTTGTGTACCTAGTTATAAATCAACCCTTATCACACATCTTTAGACTAAATAAAATTATAAAATTTAAAGTTACTTCCATAAAGTTGTGTCTTGGTAATAAATTACAGAATCGCATGTAAAAAATTACGGTTGGAAAATATTTTATTTAAAAACTACACAGATAAACTCATTATTGGTTGTTATTGAAAACGGCGAAGGAAGTATACCTGAAACATATTAAGTAATTGATTATTAGGTTTCTAAGAATATTGACGATTGTAGAATTAATGAATTTACTTTTAGCCAAACTTGAACAATTCCACGATGGTTTAATAATTTATGGTTAAAACATGTATTTATGTTGCATCCCTAAACTAAGTAGAAATCCAAAAACGTTAAATTTTTTTTAACTTATTTATTCTACGTAGATATTTAGTAACAAAAAATATTTTTATTCTTCATATTTTTTAAAACTTTTGCAACCGGAAATATTATATTAGACATATATTTAATATATTATGTAACGGTGAAAACTGACTAAATATGTTATCCAAGCTTGTTTCCTACTTTAAAAAATTCAACTTATTTGTTTTCTATTTGTTATTTGCTTTATTATCTAAGTAGTTGTAAGTAAAATTGATATCTAATATAACGTATACTCTCAATATATAATCGTATGTAACAATATTCATACGTAGTCATTCTTAAATTATTCACTTACAATTTTATTCACAACAAAAAATATAATAATATATATGGAATGAAATAAACAATAATCTCATTAAATCCGAAGATTAAAAAAAAAATAAAGGTTAAAGTTAGATTCACCTTTGCCCCACAAACTTATTCTAATAAATTATTGAGTGAATAATAACGAAACTTTTATGTGATACTTCGATTATAAGAAATATAAGCCTATGTAATAATCTAATTTTAATATTCATTTGAAACTTTGTGACTTTTATAAATATCTGACCACATAAACATTTTAAGTATTATTTGTTTAATAATTAGAGCAAACTAACATTGCACGTTTCAAATATATTATCGTTATTAATTTTATAATAAAAATAAATAGGTGTGGGTAGAATCTGATTTTGATTTTTCGTTATGTATTTCTAATAATGTTAATAAAAAAATAATTTATATCCCAAATATCAATTACGTTAAAATATCTAGTTTTAGGGCCTATCATACTTTAGAAGCAACATAAAGGTACGCAGAAATATGGTAATAAAGGTAAAGGTAGAAGAAGGAAACAAATAATGAGATATTCATGTTATATTACCCAATACAGGCAAAGTAGTAAACTCTGCTTCGTCCAACTTGTATCATATTACTTGTACCATATAAAATAAGCGATATATTCAGTAATAAGTAGCAATAAGTTAAAGAAACTGAAGAGATGCGATTAAATCAAGAAATTGATTAAAGTTAGAAAACACTACTTATCGCACTTTGTTGTCTGCACAAGACACAATAAGTGCTATAATAGGAAAATAAAAGTTAACGTAACTTTTAAAGGATATCCAATTATAATATGAAGGAGATAGGATGAATATGAAAAATAATACGAAATAATTTATTTAAGTTAGCAACGATCTTTGTAAAATTACAGAGATATAAGTTGAGGAATCTACAGAAGATAATGGTGGAGATGGTAAATTATAAAACATAAAATAAAGCTAGTAAACTCTACTTTACACAATGTAAAATCAGTAAAGAACAATGTATTGAGGTTAATAAAGAAGACTTACAAACAAGAGATACTATGTTATATACTTTAAATACACTGAATTTCTCCGTGTTTACCAAATTTTACCACAAATTATTCTCCCATAGAAAGTATATTGGCAGTGTTAAGGATGTACATATAAAATCTGACATAATGATAGTTTGACAAGTTCGATTATCTCGTTCACTAAACCCTTACTCGACTCATTTTATTATTATAACAAGAATATTTTTGGCGATCAATAAAAAGTGTTTTCAAATTATAAATATCGAGTTCTCTGTATCTACATTGTTCGAATTTAAATTTAACCCAAAATAAAAATCATTTGTAATGAAATATTATAATGTTTATATCGTGTATGTATTGTTTTTTTTTTATGTGAAAATTAAGATCGCCTTATTTTGTAGTTTAATTTCACGTAGAACACCATAGTTGAAACTTTTTTAAATTTTTTTATGTCTTTGTATTTGAAAATCTATGTGCAGTTTTTCAGACATTATAAAATCTATATGCTACATTACAACAAAATAAAATTGAGCTTTTTAAAGTAACTGTTTGATAATTGAACACATATTAGTCAGCCATTATGTCTTGTTATTATCAACGTCTAACTGTAAGACGGCGATAAAAACAGTTGACTACTGTACTATTATTAATATCATAACAAAGGCACAGACGCTTCGTAATTTCAGATAATACTGTTAGGTGTTATCTCCTTTCAATCAAATTAGAAATGCTCGTGTTTTGAATATAATATAGCATTGTTAGAACGTCAAAGGAATATCTTTGTAGAAATGGCTCTAGGAAGTATTTGTATAAAAGACAATATGTAGCAGCAGTATAAAAATATTTTAATTATCTTTATTATATCGGTTAAATTGTTGCTCAACACAATTTTTTCTCCGAACTATTCACTTTTTATATATCTTTATAAAAATAACAAAAACTATTGTAAGTATTCAGTCCAAATGAAAAAGTATATACTTTACCCATAAATATTATTACAGTTTATAAATAATATTATTATTAAAATATGACTATATAAGGACAACTAATTTTAGAAAATAATATATAATATTAACAATATTAATATTGGAAGGTAAAAAAAAAATCTATATTAAAGTTTATCAAGCGACAAACTGTTGACAATAATTTCAAAATTCCCATAAAGACTCTTATATACGAGTAGGCATTGAGAGAGCAAAATACAATAAAACTGAACTGTATTTTATAATATCAATATAAATACAAATAAAAATGTACTAACTTTAATGTAACAGCAGATATTTCTTGATGAAACTCCATATTGAAGGATTAAATAAAGCAATAAAGCTAAAGTTTAAAAATTATTTTAATAATATAAATAAGCTACATATACGAATACCATTTATTAATATAAATTATATAAAACATATGGTATGCAGGAAAAAAGAAGATTTTGTATTTTATTTTTTCTATTATTATATTTTCAGAAAGCTATCTTTAAAAACCACAAAAAAATACATTTTCGTTTTCAATCATACAAACAGATAAGTATAATTTTTTGTTGAATTATCAGTATGGTATATTATTAAATATAGTTGTTAAAACTGTTACGTTCTCGAGTCACGTTAAAACTATTTCGTCTCTATTATCAAATTTTCAAAAAGAAAGGTTGAAAGGAGCTAAGATATCTTGCGTTACTTAAATTAATTGGGAGAATATCTTTATGAAAACTGTATATTTTTATTTAAAGCTTAGTAATACATGCAATCTAATGAGCATATTGTAGAAGTGACTGTATATTACAAACTGATTATTATATTTTGTTGGTAAAATCTTAGTATGGTATCTATATTCTAGTTGTTAAGACTGTTAGTTTGAAATCCCTATGCCGAAGGAATTTTGGGGAAATCTCTTAACTCAAATTTTAAGCGGTGTCTATATATGTTCCAAAAGTGTGTAAACTTAAAGCTTTCTTTTGTGTTAGAATAATATTTTATTTGAGATTTTTCATCCAGATACTGAAAATGTAAAAATTCAATTAACTGTTGCGGATTATTAATGATGGAAAGCTTAATTTATTGGTTTAAAATAAATGGTATTTATTACATTAGAATATGCATTATATCGCTCAATTAAATATTGCTAGCTACACGTTTAAATGCCAACGTGTATTATTCTAAAGGTTATTTGGCCTAGGCTTAATAACAGTTAACTTATTATTTTACTATACTTATATTTAACATAGTTACACTACTCATTCGACATTTTAAATGATATTTATCAATAATAATGTATAGAATGAATTTTGAATGAAAACCTATTTAATTGCGTTTAAAATGTTAAAAACAACGTCGTATCATATCATTTAGTTTTTATCAATCAAAATCTAGAATATCTTAGTTCTGTAGATATGGCATGTTACTTACTTGATAGAGAATATGTGTAAATTATCATTTAACAAATATTATAAATAAAAAACCAAAATACACTATTTAAAATTCTTGTTTTCTTGCTAATACATTGTTAATACTCTTTTATCTCACTGCGTAATTTTAATTTAAATACAATTGGTGGGATGCATACTATATAACTTTCAAACTGTTGGAATATTGTAACCTACAATAAATCAGGATTAAGTTAAATCTGTTGAAAACGAACCAGAGGAATACACTTTGCAAATAATTTATGAGGAGCGGTGGTGAAATCTTAGAGAAGTTGAAAGTTTGGGTTGGGATGAGAAGTTTGAAACTAGAATTAGCGATATCAAGTTTGTTTTCAAAAATAATAACTTTGTCTACAAGGGTAATAATTATGCCGTATTACTCCAAATCCTAGCTAATCTGGAAATAGATTTACAATTCGATTTACACCCTGGATAATTTAATATAGAGAGTCTCAGTCGTTAAATAACCCTAAGTATAAAATCTGTAATAGAGCGTGTAAATTAAAACGATTCAAATTTCCCTCTTCTTAGATGTAAATGGAAATTTGGTAAAGTTGTTAAAATATAGGGTAGAAAAGTGTTACAAAGATGAATATAAGGATATACGGTTTCAACAGAGAAATACCTTTAAAGACTACTCATTTTCAAGGGGAAAAAAATCGTATACCTTGCATTTGCCTAATTGAAGACTTGTATATATTGTAAAGTGATGAACCGTAACTAATCACAGGAACCTACAAAACTAATAAATATTACGTTTAAAGTTTTAGAACAGAGAGCTTACTAAACGTCAAATACAAAAGGAATGTCATTTAAATAATATTTAAAGTAAGGCATCGAATCAACAACTGGCTAGAAAAGGGAGAAATGCAATATACAGTTTTGCCTAATACTAGGGTAGAGGAAAACTTTTTTTAAGATAGATCTACACTTAATGGTTATATGTTTAACTTTATGAATTTTTAATAGGGTATTTTCGGGCAGAGTATGGAGCAACAACAAGTATTACCAATATTATATAAGGGATTATGCTATAATTTGATTTAATATGTGCATGGAACATTGAAATATTAGTAACCTGGGTCCTACCAACCTCAATGTTAGGACCCAGGTTACTAATATGTCAATGTTCCATGCACATATTAAATCAAATTATAGCATAATCCCTTATATGATATTGGTAATACTTGTTGTTGCTCCATACTCTGCCCGAAAATATACTATTTAAAATTCATAAAGTTAAACATACATTGAGGTTGGTAGTGTATATATATATATATATATATATATTTATATATATATATATATATATATATATATATATATATATAATAAAATGGTTCACTGTTCTATGTAAATGTTGTATTTTTGTTTTTATTCTGTTGGTTCTTTAGATTCTGTAGGTATTTTTATTGTTTTAGGTTTTTTCTGATAAATCTCTATTATGAACAATAAATACGCTATCGTTATTATTAACTGCAAATATAGAGAAATAAATATTTATTTTATAGTTAAAGTTAATTATATAATTTCGGATTTGTAACCAGCGAAAGACTTTCCGCTCCCCCTCCCCCATTTTAAACTTTTTTCCTCAATTCAATTATCATTTTTAAGTCATAAATTACAAATGTTTTTGAATCAAATGGGTTAAGAATAAAATTGGTATTGAAAATAAAGAGATAGTCAATAACGCATTGTCACAGAATTAAATAGTAGCAACTTGCATATGGTGGGAATTCAACGAAATTATTTAGATTTTTGTGTGTACGCGGTGTATCTTCTAAATTTATGAGAGTATTATTTTAGTCCGATTTTTAGTGAAATTTATAATTTATAAGTAGAATTATGTGTTTTAAATTCAAAATCAATTTGTACTTAGGTGGTCCCTCATTTGTCTGGAACGTTTTAATAAAATCCAATTTGTATTTAATAACTCTTATTGACCTATAAAAAGTGAAATTAAAGATAATTTTGTTTTTAGTCACTCAGTTTTGATTTGATATTGGCAGTTACGTACACAATTTAACAATACGTGTTAATTACATTAACTATTTTGCAAGGTATTAGTTTGACTTTCGGTTTTAAAGATTTTATTAAAATATATTCGATTGAAAATGTTATTTGACTTTAAAGGTTTTAGCTAGACGTATATGTGCAATAGGCGAACTAAATCATACAAAGGAATGAAAAAAAAAATCAATAAACATTTTCATTGTAAAGGACTATGAATTGCTTTGCCATGATAGAATGATTCCATGCGTATGACAATGAATGGAGGTAAAAATTGAATTTCGTCAAAGAGAGGAGATGAGTACAACACATGCAAATTATTTTTGATGAGAAAATAAAATACACAAAGCGTGAAGTGCTTTTAATAACAGAGAATTTGCTGAGAACTGTGTGTCTTCAAACGTTTTGATATCATTTCCAGGAGCAAAGCAATCGAATGCTTTGTTTTTTCCTGCTGTATAAATATTTTAAAACTTACAAACGGCTGAATCGGATTTGATTGGCGGTTTCGTATTAACTTCCTTGGCTGGTACAAATGTTGATGAAACTCGATTTTGTAAATTGTATTTGAAACTTCGATAAATAATTAGGTGATATAAAAATTAAAAACCGGAAAACTTTTTTTTTTTTAATATGAATAGTTCGTGGCTACACTCTTGAAGAATTGGTTCACCCTAACTCATATTATTCTATTTTCATTTCACCAAACTTTCTTTTTGGGTCAACCCCTTTTAACAACATAATAAAAAAATCACTTAATTAGACTTTATTTACTACCTCACTAGTTAACAAGAGTTAAGATGTTATCTTTTTCTTTGTTTTCTACAACTTTTTAGGGAGAAAGTATCTCTTAGAAAGTGTGATATCTCTGAAAATGTTCAAATTAACATTTTGTCCAAAGTATCAAACTACAGGGAACGTGAAAATAAAATGCCAATTTGCCCATTTTAACGCATAAGGTGAATTTTCTACAGTACATTGCCATAAAATTTCCTCTTTTTCAAATTAAGTCTATTTGAAATCATAATCGCAATTAGCTTGTATTAAAGTTTCCAAAGTATAATAAGATACATTTTGCCTCAATTTTTATTTAGAAACCTTAGTGGTATCAAAACAACTCCATAAGATATATAACAACTGTAATATTATGCATTTATTGTTTAATGTTTTTTCTTAAAAAATCTAAATTTAAAAAAATATACTTTAAGTGTACTCTTTTTCCCCGATAATTATATGACAACGTTAATATTTGAAACGTAACTGGTATTCGTATATTTTATGAACTTTGGTTGGCCGTCATATTTCATCTTAAAAAGGAAATGTGATGATTATTAAAAGTCGAAAACTAAAATAGTTCACTAATAATCGAGAACACTAAAATATTTTATTAATACAAACTAAAAGGAACACAAAAATTGCCAAAAATATAGTCATACACATATGCATGTATATATATATATATATATATATATATATATATATATATATATATATATATATATATATATATATATTGTATTTGTTTGTTGACACTCTAAACCATCATATGTTTATGATTATGTTTATAAATATCGAAGAACTACACTATGGATGTTGGTTTTTCAGGCTTACATCCTAAAAATAGGTTCCAATTTTTTTATTTTTTTTTTATTTGTTTATTTTATTTTTTTTGTATTTCATATGGAATGCAATAAAAAGTATAAAATGGTATAGGTTGTACAAAAAGTAAATACGAAATAATTTATTAGTTATACACTCTAAATTTAGTAAAATATTGTGTAAAATAATTCTACTCTAATTTTGGCAAACAGTAAAAGCATTAGAGCGCTTTCTATAATACTTCTGCAGAAACTCTAACAACTTATAGTAACAGACGCAAGAACTCGCTGTTGTCGGTTTTATTGATTTAACTTAGGGGGTGAGAGCCTCAAAAACGGTTGCATAATAGAGGAATTTAACCAATTAAAATATAAGTGTGATTATAATTCTGAATTTGAGACTTCTTTTTAAATGCACAATGTTATATTCCATGTGTCCAAATGTAAAAGGCAAATGTCTAAAGGTCATTATTGTTGTATGTCCTGAACATAATTCCAAATAATCGTTTATAGCAGATTATTAAAACAATTTATTAAACAATGTAAATATAATGAAATTAATTTTTATGTAGCCATTATATTACACTCGTCTTAATTCACATTTTCTTTTTCAATTGATTATTTGTAATTGCTAGCTACAAACATTCTCATTCAAGACAAAATCATAAACGATGATACAGATAAATTCACATATTCTAGACATAAAAATAATTTTCGAACCATCGTTGCGTAAATTTCTCTGCCATTAAACGCCAAATTAAATTTACTAAATATGTTACTGACATATAGTACTACTTAAACACAATGTACTTAGTTATTCTATTATATTATTTTTTTCTTGATTTTAAAGATGAATAGAAATTTCTACCCTCTTGGTCATCATGTCTTAATACAAATAAAGACTAGAATATAAAAAAAGACATATAGCCCTCGAATAGTTGGAGGGTTCTAATATTCAAATAAAAACAGCCTGTCGGAATAACGACTGTAAAGTTATTTATATTATAACTAATAATTGTGTAATGGAAATGGAAAAGGCTGAAAGTGCCAAAAAATAAAAAAATTGATTTTTTGCATGGAATGTGTTGTAAGCGACATCGCCAATATTAGAGAAGGTTGAAAGTGCCAGAAAAATTCCTACTATTTGCTAGAGCAGTTGCAAAGAGCAACACCGTGAAAGCGCCCGCTGACCGTCAGTAGAAAAGCCTGAAAGTGCCACCCGCCATGATGAATGTGCCTTTCCATTGCAGTAGTTGTTTTTGGCGCTAAAAATGTTCAAGTGTGTAGTAAAACATTTCGTCAGATTTTCCGAGTAACTACCAGGAAACTGCAAACTCTTCAAACAAAAAAGAAACAGGGTTGCTTGGTTTACAAAGATACTAGAGGTCAGAATCCACATTCACATGAGCATAAAGTTAAGTTCACAGAAAAAGATTGAAATCTAGTTCGGCACCACATTAATTCGTTTCCCAGGTATGAAAGCCACTATTCCCGTAAAAGAACAACAAATGAGTTTCCAACCCCGGACCTAAACAAAAACCGTATGTTTTTATCTTTCAAAGCCCAAAATCCAACAACTACAAGTAACTTACAAAAACCATACTCAAGTTTTTCAACAAAACTTTCCCAAAATAAAATTCAAATGTTTAGCAACAGACACTTGTAAGAAATGTGACGTGTACCTTTCACTCAAGCAGCAGGCTGTCAGTGAAACTGCCACTATGAACATTCATCCTTTATGTGTAATGAGCGCTGGACTTCCAGCCTTTTAACTAACAAGGTAATGGCACTTACAGCGTTTCCCCCAAAAAAAAAGATATGATGGCACTTTCAGCTTTTCACATGCAAAATCAAGTTATATATGTACAATAAAAAAAACAACTCTTGAAAAACAAATAAAAATATATTTTGCATTTTTAATGAATTTTATAGATTTTTAAAGGATACAGTATAAGTTTTATGAAGTTTTTATTGACTACTGAAAATTTTACTTTGTGGCACTTTCAGCCTTTTCCATTTCCATTACACAATTAATTGTTAATAAACCAGTTTTACTAAACTAAGAGTTCGATTGGATGTCTTGTGTAGGTCGAAATTATCTTCATGTAATAAATTTTGCCTCAAAGGTAAACAATAACATCGATTGACTGAAGTTCTCCTGGGATTACAAGTTATAACCTAGGGCGATGAATGTTCAAAATGTAGACAATACAGAACCAAGCTTCGGTAATTAATTACTTTTAGTTAATTGAATCAACCAATTAAAAACAGTTACTATTCTCTATATAGTAGACGGTTCATAGTAGTATAAACTTTTATTTAATTATTCCACTCATGAAAGTAATGTTTTATATATCACTTCTTATTCAACCATTAATACCACCGTTTTTATGGTGTATGGAAGATAGTTGAATATGAATTAACAAGAATTTTAAGATTGTTAAATACTTTACGCTTATTACAATGATACATTTTCTTACAACCAGTTTAATTTTTAAATAAAATAATACTCCTATTTACATGCATTGCGACTTTATAAAAAAAACATATTTTCAGCACCAATGATGATTAAAACTAACTTCAATAACTATATCTATTTCAAACCATTTGGAACTTCAAAACAACGCAATTTCACGACTAATTAATACTGGAAAATATGGTATGAAACAACATCTATTTAAAACATTAAAACTTCAGAAAACAACATTATATCATTATCTATGATGAAAGAAAACTAAGTTATGAAAAATTATCGATTTCAAAACATTGCGAATTATCAAAGTATCCATCAAATTAATTTTCAGTATCCATGTCACTATTATTTAAAAATAAAGTTTCTTACCTTGTTTTCGTCAAGTGATCTCTTTTGTATTAGTGAAACTTTTATCCCAACTTCAGACACAACATAAATATATTACTCAACGGCGATAAGAATTCAAGAAGCCAGTGTGGTAAGAACAGATTCCGGAGTGTGCTAGGTAACAAACTGTCAGTTGTCGTCCGGTAGCCAGAAGGTACCTAAACGTACTTTTAATGTGATATGTGTGTTTTGTGTTAATAATTTTAAAGTTTGATGACCTCGGTTGAGTAATCTATTTTTGTTGTGTGTGAAGATGGGATGAAATTCCTGAAACGCGTCACTAATACAAAAAAGGTCACTTGACGAAACAAGGAAAGCAACTTCATTTTAATGTAGAAAAATTAAAAAATGTACAAAATTTTTAATATTTTTGTATAAGCTTGTAATTAATTATGGAAATAACATCCGTTATAACCTTCTCACAATACTAGTAATATTGGCATTTAGGACACATTTACAGTATCAGGTCTCATCAATAACACATTGAAGTACGATAATAATAAATAAATCATCATTATAACCCATTATCTAGACAACTGATCTTAGTTTTGTGCCAAAAAGAAGACTATGTTTAATAACCTAACAAAGTAATCAATTCTTAATAATATGCCACAAATGATAAGCTCTATGGATTTTAAGAATTATTATTATTATTATTGAAACTACACTGGACCTAGATATGTTACAGAAATGTAAACTTAAATATCTCTTTTTACAAAATTTATAGCACGAAATGTTGTAAGGAATTTAAAAAATATATACTTTATAGGGATTTCTTTGGATAACGTAGTTTCTTTATTACAATAACTGAAAAAATTTCCCAAACGTTCTAAGCGTCAAATAAATTCGATTTTTTGTAAACATACCATATACAATATAATCTGTAAAATGAAAAAATCAAATTAATATTTAACAATAAAACTGCAAAAGAACGCAGCAGCCACTAATAATATTCTACACGATCAGCAGCCACTACAACACAACTCTATAGAAAAATACCAGTTGATTTAACTACACTGGCATACTACACTCAGTTGCACCGCCGCGTCACGCTCTGCTCTATCTGTAGAACTATTTGGTTGAAAATAAACTTCCAATGAAACAAAATCAAATAATAATTTGATATAATAAAATCGTTTTCAGTGATATATAATTCAACACATGATTGGTGCCTTTGGCCAATTCCAAAGTTGAAGGGCCTTCACAATAATCACACAATATAGTAATGCCTAATTATAGAAAGTAAGGCATGAGAATATGCAACTATGAAAAATAGACATGTGATTCGCCTTGTATCTAAGGAGTATCAACAATTATAATAAATCAACATTTTGAAATTTATAAATATTTTTAAATTAAAACTACATATTAATTTAGGAATGTAAAATAGTTACATCTTCCACATCCTGGCAGACAATGTTATCACTCCTACATTGCATTATGAATTTGCAATAATAATGGCATTATTAATGAGCGACTTTATTAACTTCTGTGGGATGGAGAATTGAAAAGAAGGGAGATTGAATAATGAAAATTGCTGCCTAACTTTACAAAAAAGAAGCAAATCTTCGTGTAAAAAAGTGTTTCAAATGAAAATTAAAAACAGAGTTTAAATTTTAGCGTCTTCAGTTTTCATTCTTACAACTTTTTAATTAACATCATTATTATTGGCAGAAGGATTTTAGTATTGAAACAATAACTTTTCTATATCGAAGTAGAGTTAAATTCAGAAGTGTTTTACTCTGATATTGAATATAAGGTTTCTAAAATATTGTGATTCTTCTCTATGTGGCATCTACAAAACCTAAATAAAACTGTTATTTTAGTACCTGTATTTATGTTACGTACAAGTGGTAAGGTGTATATACAAAGGAGATAAATACTTAAAATAAGTAGTTATTCTTACAACATGTTACGATGAATTTAATAATAATTTATATTTAATTGAAGGATATGTTTTAAACAGAAACTCTAATTCATATGCAATTAAATTTTCCTACTAATGGCTTTAAATTAGATTAAAATAATTCTTTAATAAACCGACTTTAACTATTTATATTAGAGTAACCAAAGATAAATATATTGCTCCAGAACAAGGTATCCTAAAATACTTGTCTCATATACTTGTAACAAAATTTACAATTCAACCTCAAGGACTCAGTTTAGTTAGTACGGGATTGGGAATTACTAGCGATCCTATGTGGATCTACGCCTTCTATATATAGTCTTGGAATCGATCCTTAATCACGCCTCTCTTGACCAACACTTTTATTTACTGTCACTGACGCTATTATAGTATTCGAAGATAAGGGTCATTGTATTAATTTCCTCCTTTTTTCAATCAGACGATTTTGATATTTTTTGGCCTCCGAAAAAGAAGGAATATCAAAATTTCAAATCTTGTAAATTGTTTAAGGTCCGTCCACAATGAACTGATAAAATAAAGTACGATGACATTTCTTTTCGTAAACTAAACTGTATTGAATATAATATCACAAACTTTTGTCACTAAAAAGGCTTAGATCATTCTACAATGTGGTTCAAAATGAAACATAACCGCCAATTTATGGCAACACACATTGTACATTTTTAAGGTCGTAAAAAAATGTACAAAATGAGTCTAAAATAAGAACACGTCGAAAATATGTGTTTCGTTTTTAAAATGCTTAGTCGCTTCTATGTACGTAAGAAATTATATTATTACATTTACGTTTATTTACAAAACTGAGTAAAAATAGCCAGATTAACATTTCATATAACTTATACTATTGACCGTAGGTACTTGGTGGAATCCCATTATTAATTAAATAAGAGGCAATTTGTACTTGCACAATATTGTGGATGTACAAATTGCCTTTTATTTAATTCTTTTTATATAATGTTACTATAATAATTTGGTCACAATATGATTTCCTACAATTGTATAAAATTTTATTTGAAAAGCAAAAATCATTCTGCAGTTTAAGCCTTTTAAATATTTTAATATGAACCCCCTCCCCCACCTCCACTCCCATCGCCCACAAAATAATAAATTATCAATAGAAATGTAATGACGAAAAGTTAAAGATAACCGGAGAGTGATTATGTACCGAAATTACCGTAGTAAAAAGTTTTTTTTTGGTGGAGAAACCCCCTTTATTTAAAGAAGAACAAAAAAATATATAATTTATATTTGCAATAATAGTATAGAATACAAAATAAATAAAAGGGTTAGTTTTAATATTTCCAAATTAATTCACGTACTGTGAATTTCTTTTTTTATTCTGTTAAGTTGTGCCTTCAAGAAGCTTCACATTGTGAACAACCCATCCAAAGATATAAATAAATTAGATTTTAATGTCGTCGTCCTTGTATTACTTAAACCAAATATAAAGCCTAAACGATATATTTCGATATACAGCAACTTACACGTTTTGTTGGGTTTCATAAAGGTATTTTAAGATTTTGTTGAAACTATTATGTGTTTAATTTATGCGTATTAAAAATGGTGTAAAAATGATTTTATAATATTTGTTTTTACTATGGCAGATGCCTATAAACGTTTAACTATCTATAAAATTACCCAAATCTGTTCACGCCATAGTGCAGACATCATGGTCAAAATCATATAAAAACGGATAAGTTGTATTCAAATGTCAAAAATCATGTTTTTACTTTCGTGATACTCTCAATTTTGATAGTAAATAACAAGAAATTAAAGTATAACATATACTTTAAATTTATATCTCCATTGTGTTTTTGTTATGATCTATCTCTTCTTTGCATTATACAAATACAGATTATTGATTTTTGGGAACATTTAGACTTACAACTCCCTCTATATTGTTGTTATGTGTAACTCAGTTAGACCTTTCCACATTTCCCACTAGGTGTCACTACGAGTTGCAGTTTTTGTAACTTTAAGAAGCAATATAATCAATATTCTAATGTCAATTATTTGTTCTAATAGTTTAAATATATTAGCAAACCAAGGACAATTTTTTTTAAAATTTACACAGAAAGCAATTTAAAAAATATTATTATTATTTTTTAATTAGTTTCTAAGAAACACGAAACTATATCCTGTAGTGTTTGCTTTTTAAATTTGTGAAAGGTTAAAAAATTGTAACAAAATAAAATTATGTACATAATTATATCTACGTACTTATTTAATACAATCATTAAAAATGTATAGAAAATTGATAAGCCGTTTGCTTTTAGAGTCATTTTCTAGGACTATCATGGTTCATTTTACATGGACTATAAACCCTCATTGGAAGTTACAGAACTAATAAATCAGAAAGTAGGTTTTGGTTCATAGAAGTTAATAATTATTACATCAAAATGTTTAAAACCAATCTATCTATGTATATATCCTTATTAGTTTTGGCTCACATAAAGTCTACAATAACAACTACAATCACAACGTATGAGTTTCAATCTTCAAATAATTCCCAAATGTGAAATTGGTGAATCACTAAAAAAACTACCATTTAGGCCGAAAATAAATGATAATAATAAAACCATTAAAAAAAATGAACTTTGAAGACTATACTGTTTAGAGATTATAGTAAATTTATTTGTTATATATAGACTTTTAGGTGAAATAATTTTTAATATAGGGCCCAAATGCATTAACAATATTGGATATTTGTAGTAAGGACCATCACATAATATATATAATCACATATATAATAATAAAACTACTGTATATATATACACACATATATATATATATATATATATATATATATATATATATATATATATATATATATATATATATATATATATATATGGTCGTAAATTATAAAAATAAAGGATTAAATTAAGATCCATATTTACACATATGTGAACGAATAACAATGACAAAAAAAATTATGAATGAGATGATATAGTTATATATATTTATATATGAGTGTGTGTTTGTGTGTTTGTGTGTGTGTGTGTGTGTGTGTGTGTGTTTGCGCACGGGGGGGGTGTCTGTGTCTGTGGGGCTGTGTGTGGTTTATTTAAACAGTACGCCTACAATGTAAAAAAAAAAGCTTTAAAATTTACCTGTAATAAGTATACAAACAACATAGTAGCTTGTTGTGGAATTAAATTAACTTTTAAATTGGATTTTTATAACATAATTCCCATTTCAGAAGACATTACGGTTAATTTTATTTATTTTTTAACTTTAGAAAAGACAGAAAATGGAAATAGTTGAAGTTTATATTAAACTATGCAACAGTTAGAAATCACATAAAACGTTACTTTGTATGGTTTCTATAAAAATATGTCTTTCTGCAAATAATTTAGATTGCAATTATGAACAAAATATAAAACGTTGTTCCTATATTATTAAATAACTGCATGTTTGTATAAAGTACATCATGAGAAAGTGGGGGGGGCGGGAAATGTGAACAATTATCAAATCAGAGTTTGATAAACACGACATAAATTTAAAGGAATTGTGTTTCAACAGGGTTTTCACTTGGAATGAAACTTCCAACGTGTTGTTTAAATGAAACATTGTTTCACATTGAATCAAAATGAATTCGTAATAATTTATTTCATTGTCATAACAAATGTTTGTATTTAATATATATTATTTGTTGAATAAATTACTTTATTTACATTATTTTGTATTTTCTGGTAACCTAAACAATAGACCTACTAAACTAATATACAAATGGTTTTAAATGTTCATTTTAAATATTTGATATGTTCATTGCTTATTATTTTATTTTATATAAAATGCATATATTGTTGGATAATTCTTACTTTCTATTATAAGCTGTACAAATAATTTATGTTATATAGATAGTACAGATTGTTGGACGATTTGGTACTTTGTTAACTAATACACAAGACTTAACGAAAAAAATTAGGATTCATAAAAAATCGAAAGTTGAATCGGGTTACTTATTTTAAATCTTTCATTTTGAATTTAAATAAAAATATTAAATAAATAATAGTATACTTTAGTTCATATATTAAAAAAAACATATAATGCTCAATCTTTTATTGCATATGTTGCAGTGAAAATAAATTTCATTGTGCTAAAGCAATATGTACGATTTCACTTGTCTATGTTTGAAACGTTATTATATATCTGCTAAAGAAAATGGAAAGAGGAATTGCAATAGCAATCAATTTCATCTGTAAATATTTGTCCAGTATATTCCCAATTAAAATTGTTTTGAAACAGTGATATTGAATTTTTAAATGTTATATACCGTCATCATCTCAGGTAGAGCCTTGACAAATAAAAGTATATCAACATTTTAATTCAGAATATTGAAATTCATTAAATTTCAGTTTTCTAATCAATATATTTGAAACAATTTTATATAATATATTTTATTGCATTATACGTGAACACACTCACATTATGCTTCTTTCTATATGTAAAAGTCTGACAATATAATGAAATCGTCGGTAAATTATAAGGTATTTTATGTGTTACTATCATAGCGTGGTGATACAAAGGATTGATGATATCGATAATTAGAGCGAAATTTAGGACTGAATAAATAAAATTAGGATTGTTTATGTCTGTTCTTCTATAAATGTGTATACTTCGGTACAATCAGAGTTCAGTTGATAATTATTTAATTGTAATTGATTACATAATAAATGAAGTACTAATTCATTTAATACTTGTTCAGGTAATGTTTGCTATTATTAACTAATTATTAATAATCAGAAATGTTATCTCGTTAGTTAATTAATTAATTATTTATTTAGATATTGTGTTTGTGTTAGTTTGAATCAAATGATTAAATTATGTATCTGAGTCTGTGTGGAATTGGGGAGATATATCAATTAATTCATGTAGACTCGCTCACATAATTTCGTTCTTCAAATGTGACGATAAACGAATTGTGTGGTTGCGATACGTTTCCAAAATCCAAGTATCAAATTCCTCATCCAAGAAGACACCGACCCAACGGTTACAACTTTAAAGCTTTCAAGTGAGATAATATCTGTAGATTATATTATTCAATGAGCAACACATAAGTAATAATTGTGTTCATAGGTCTAGTTTGGGATATAAAATTTCTTCATACTGAATTACGTAACAAAACTAAATAATAAGTATGGATGTATCAGTGTTTCATTGTATTACATAAAATAATTAAGTTGAAAGGTTGAAAAAGTAGCTTAATCAATATTTCAAACTTTAAACGTTTAGACCTTATGTTTAACTAATCAATTTAGGAACGACATATGACAACATGAGCGTACTGATTTACACATATTTATTTGTATCAAAATATTTAATATATTTTAATATATGTTTAAAAAATTTAAACATATAATATTTACTGCAGTCTTAGTTTTGTTTCTTGTTTTTATGGTTCGGGGAGAGAGAGAGAGAGAGAGAGAGAGAGAGAGAGAGAGAGAGAGAGAGAGAGAGAGAGAGAGAGAGAGAGAGAGAGAGAGAGAGAGAGAGAGAGAGAGAGAGAGAGAGAGAGAGAGAGAGAGAGAGAGAGAGAGAGAGAGAGAGAGAGAGAGAGAGAGAGAGAGAGAGAGAGAGAGAGATGTTTAAAAATAACAGAGTTATCTGAGATAAAAACAAAAAATAGAAACCTCATGTTGAAGAAAGAGCAATTACAACTTATTTTTCTGCTAATGAAAGCACAAATAGAAATAGAAGCTAAACATGCTGTCGTGATATGCCATTTTAAGTTTCACTAAATGATACAAGAGGGTATCTTTTTTGAACTTAAAAAGAACAGCTGTTTTAAAAATCTGTATTCAATTTTTATTGAAGGGAAATCGTTTCACATATAAAGTACGTCTCAATAACACGATCAGGAAAATCTACCTACTTGCTTTTACTAGGTCACTTTTTTACGTTTCAATAAACGATACAAGATGGTATCTTGGTTGAACTAAAACAAAAGAGTTTTAAAAACTGTGCATTCAATCTTAAAGGGAAAAGGTTTAAGGTAGACAAGAACGTCTCAATAGCAAGATAAGGAAAAGGGTACATACGTCCTCTAAATAAGCTTATTTTGAGATCACGACATATTTTGATTCGTTCAATATACTCTGTTTCACGTAGCAAACGATGTAAATTAAAAAAATAAATTTGTATTACTCTTATAAAGTGATGTCTATTTTCCTCTTAAAATCGTTTAAAATTGTTTCTATGTTTTAAACCGTGCTTTGAACAGATAACAAAACTTGCACTAAATAAACAATTAATTACGACCCTTTTCTATGAAGCACTACAACTGTTAATTATGTTGTCTAACACAGAAGTCTTGTAATTAAAATTACAAGTACTGACTGGCAATTACAACCGACAGTACTCAGTTACAGGTAATGTAAGCCAGTCTTTTGGTCCACTTAATAAAATATTGTGCTACTAGTTAGTTATATCTAGAGGATAATATAAATAAAATAAAATACCCTAACACCCTCCTGCTTGTAAAAATGTAATACAAAATATGATTTATTTTTAAACTACAAGAGTATCTTTTTTTCATGTACTTCATGCTACAGAAAGTGTTAGATTAGGTTTTCCTTTTTCTTTCTCTACATTCCATCATTTTAAAATTTGACTGTGGATTCGCCGTCCATCCCATACTCAACATGTCAGTATCACACAAGTTGTCTTCTCTAAACTTCCTATATACCTATTCGTCTTAACGTCCATAATATATCTAATTCTCTCATTCGTTATTCTTTTCATCCTTGTTGCTGCCCTACGCCATACATCCATTTCAATATCAAATACCCAGCACTCCACTTGTTATAATTTGATAAGCTATATAACACTCACTAAAATACTAAAAATATATAAAAACATCTGTGTAGACTTTCAAGATAAGCTAAGCTAGAACACAAATCCTTTACATTATTGATTTCGTTACACAGTTAAATTAAAAAATCAAATCATTTTTGAAAATGCTAACTCTATGTTAACTTTATTTTCAAGTTTAATTATACAAATTTGGGAACAGTCAAAATTGGGTGCATGTAAATTTGATTCCATTGCCTTGTCAAATTTATAAACGTATTTGAATAAAATGCCATTGTATAATTTTCAGGATTAAAATTAAAATTGTAGGAACGAAGACTGAAGAATAGTTATGAAGATCATTTAGATAATAAATAGCTTTGTATTATTACGTTTCTTAAAATAAGAATCAAATGACTTTTTATTCGATTTGTTTTACCAAGCTTATAACATAAATCGTTTAAATTTTTTTAGTACGTTTGTACTGTTTCAAAGCGTCTTTCTAAATAAAATGTTACGTAACACGTGTTTATGAACGAAAAAGTGTATTTAATAATTCATGAGCTATATACAAAAATTAAAATAAAAACCCTTTAATTTTTGTTTTAAACAGCTATATAACCAATAAAACCGTGCATTGGTTATATAATGCGTGGTGATACAAAGGATTGATGATATCGATAATTAGAGCGAAATTGTTATATTAGAATAAATATAACCATTATATTTAATTATAATATAACAATTTCGTATAATTATATCAAAATTGTTATACGAACAATTTATACGGTAAATTATATATAATTTATATATATATAAATTATTATATATATATATATATATATATATATATATATCATAATTATATATATATATATATATATTATAGTATTATATATATAAGACATATATATATGTCGCTATAATATATCGATATATTATGATCGATATATTTTAATATCGGTAGATGTGGGTATATTATGTTATGTTAACCACATAACATAATATATTATGGTTTATATAATGTTTTATATCGTGTTATATTTATATAACAACGATATTGTGCCAGTAAAATACATTAAAACAAAATTACATGTTATATGAAATTATATCAAAAATAAAATATGTTTACTTCTACAACGCCTTTGAATAATCAATAGAAGGTATACCTTACCTAATCTAACATTTACAATTGATAGAGGGGGAATATTATTAAACGTTCGTCTCTAAGGCTAGACTTGAAGTTTTGGATCTTACACTCGGAACCAATAGTACACACAAAATGTTATGTAAGTGGTATGTGTTAGGTGAGCAGTCTATGTTGGATCATAAGCACATCGTTATTTAATTCTGAGGAGATAAGATATCAGTTGATACTCTCCAAAATCACAGGAACACTAGATGGAGATAGATGTGGATACTGGATAGCCTTGAAATTAACCTACTGGTGTTTGAGAGAAGTTACCTGATTCAATAGGTAACTGACGTTAATTAATGTCGGCGGCGGATAGGTTACGGATGCCGTAGTGACCTGATTACATGAAAATTATAGTTTTACCGAGGAGGGTAAATGGTGTTCAAACTAAATGATGAACTCAATCATTTTCCATTAAAGGACACAGATGGTGGCTATTCAACATAACTACACCTTACGGTAGATAAGACGCTTACAAATGGTACCTCAACGGGTACAACAACGCTTTAAATAGGGCAACGTGAAGGTCTTGGGGGTGGTTATGTGAAGAGATAAACTGTACTCCTCAATGAGCACTACGTCTACGGATTCTAGTCCTCGAAAAGCAAAAGGCGTTATAGCCCAAAATGTGCAGTACACAGAGCCTGAAAAATAAACAGTCAAAATTCTTAGCCAAGGCATACTTTCCGAATCGGTGGTCGGGAATTGTAAATGAGGAGCGAAGAATATAAATGAGGAACATCTCCTGTTGGGTTTCAACCAGGGTGGACTGGCTTATGGCTAACCACATTATAAAAATCTAGAGAAAAACCTGTTTTTGCTATTTAAACCCATTCAAATCACAGACACCTGATGGAATTTTGCCAGCCTTACTAAAGAAAATGCTGGAGTATATTGCACCCTATCTGTGTAGGTTGTTTCGGGTCAATGTAATCACCAAGTATGTACTGAAAGCATGGAAGGCACCCCGAGTAGTTTTTATTCCCAAGCCAGGGCTGAGGACAATCAGTTTGGCATCTTTCATTCCGAAGGCACTGAAGAAACTGGTAGAGAAACATGCACGCGAGGTCCCACTTCACATCTGCTAACACGAGTACCAGTCAGAGAGAGGGAGAGAGAGCGCTAAGCAGTGTAGTACAAAAACTGGAAGAGACTCTTGCTAAGTTGGAATATAACTATTAAGTGTTTTCTCATAATTGTGGGGGACTTTGAAAATGCCTCCCATGATTAGATGATTTGTATCTTATCACGAAACGGGGTTAACACAACTGTGCACGAGTCAGTGACAGATATGTTAACTGGAAGGATAGCTGTAGCTAACATCCTGTTTTAGTTTGAAATTCAGCGGGATCTGATGACCTTTACTAATGGGGGACACCTGAATTATGGGAATAATAGGCTACCCGATTCAGAGGATTGGTAGCAATAATATAGACTCCAGATATCCGTTTTCGAAACCTTACAAAGTCATACTGACCTATGGGGAGGAGAATCATACATTAGGTTATTCAGGGGATCGGGTGTAGTACATCGCTAGTTCTAAAATGAAGGAAAGCATTCGTGCTGGGGTGTGTGGACTGAAATTGGAATCGGAGCGTTAGTTTCTCTTGGTACAGTATGCCACAGTTTTTCAGACTGAGGTAATGGTCATAAATAACTGCGTTTAAAAGAACATATGGTGAGCTTTCAAAAAATTGACATCCTCATCTACACTGAGTCAGTCCTGAAATATAACACCTAGTGTTCCTATATGAAACATGCTTTTGAATATTAAAACATTTGTAACCAGATATGAGTGCTCAGAGGTTCCAGTTTTCATAACGTCCATCAAAAGACGTTATTGGGTTCTTGGCTCTCTTTCCGATTCATAAGAGTATTTTGAATAAATTTGTATAAAGAATCAAAATATGTTTAACAAAAGGAAAATATACAAAATACAATTAATAACATGGGTTAGAGATATAAATAACTAGTGTTTACAGTATAAGATGAGAATATTGGAAGTTTATTTCTGGTTATGTATATTTCGTGTTACTGGTAGAAAATAATGGGATTCATGATGTATATATAGCTATTTCAATCAAGGTTAATTGTTTTATCTACTAAAAAGTATAGTAATTAATAAAACCTGTTAAAATTTTATTATAACTGAAACGTTAGTAATCCATTATTTATGGATAAAACTATCTTTACCTTGAAATAAACTTTAACTATTGTAACAACTTGTTCAACATGTTGGGAAATATTAACCTTGGCCACTTGCAATATTGAATAACAAAAAATAATTTCCTGTTGTCCATCGGTAGTCCTGTATTCAGTCAATGTGCCTGACTGCAGTCTCAACGTATATTATGGCTATCTTGAAAAGAAATCACATCATTTTTTTTATATAAACGCATACCATTTACTCACCACAATCAAAACATAATTGCACTCTGATGGTCGTCAAATTTAAAATACAAATATAAAACACGTTTATATTACACGTTTACGTTTAACACTGTAATCAGAACTCCAAGTGTGTAACAATTCTAGAACTCTCTAACAGGAAAATGTGATTGATAACTGTACAGCAATATAAATTCCAAACTGCTTAAGAAAATAAAAAAATTAATTACACCAATTCATATAATAAATATTTGAATAAATACCATTTGGGTCTGACGGTCGTTAAAATATATTTCGCTCATAAATGTTAACGGGTTTCTCCTTCTTCATTATTAAATAGGTGACTCGGATCTAAAGCGTTATGAACTTATAAAACAGACAGTTCAAAATAGCTGTTTTAAATAATCTAACATTTCGAAATTATGTGTAAGGACTAGAATCCAAATATTGACTCAACAAGAATTGAAGGGTTATATGAATATATAAAAAGGTAAAAACAATTTAAAAATTTGGAAGCATATGTAGACAGAAGTTAGAACTTTAACATTCATCCATTTCGGTAAGTAAATTTTATAATGTTAAAAGACTAGCAAATTTTTTCAATACGAAATGCGTTGAGAAACTAGTTATTGTTAATATAATTTATGTTTAAACTAAAATTGGTGTAGGTTTTATTGGATGTATATTTTTTACTGTCTTAGTTATACTGAATTAAAAGTTAGTAACTGACATGTACCTAATATAAAATGTGTTTATATAGATTATGAACGGCCACAACTTTGACTTTGAGATCGAAAATTTATAGTTCTTTAAATATTCATTAATTTTATAAAATTTAAAAATAACATATTTGAATGTTATAAATTATGGAGACATTAAGGAAAAATTCTCATAGTCGCAATAACACAAGTCTCACTAACAATGAAATCACTCTTAAACAGACCTTTTTTCTTCTTATTGTTTAAAACAAAAACATCTCACAGTCAACATTGTTTTTTTCCTAATAAGAAAGACAAGAGACAAGAATATACAATAAAGACCCCTAGACCTCAAAGAGTTTAATAGCGTGAAGTTTGGAAAAGAATAGGAGATGGTCATGAGTGACCTGATGGATGAGAGGGATCTAACCTAAGACTAGAAGGAAGAATGTATAATAAATTATGAGCTGATCCTATTATTTTAAACATATCAATTGTATTATTATTTATTAAAAAAATAATTTATCGTGTTTATTTTTAAATCCACTTTAGTTTCCTAATTCGTAGACTCTGGTTTTTATTCCGGTTAAACAATGCATTTATTACTTTGACCCATAATATAGACACTGTTTCCTGCGTATGATACAAGTTGTGTGAACAAGACTGATTTTCTATATTAAACAAATATTTCAACTGTAGAGTCATCAGAGTTACTAACTAATGATGTCTTCAGGACCGTAACAAATATTTGGCGAGCTTCATCCCCATCTTAAAAAAAAAAAATAATAATAAAAAAAAACTAAGTAAAAACGTTTCGACTGCCAATTAAAACTAGGGATAATGGCCTTCATAAGTTTTAACTACCTAGTAAAAATCATTATATATTATTTTTGAGTAATCAATGTTGACAGAAACTGAAATATTCTTTACATTATTGTTATTATATTTGTTAGAACATTACGTAATATTTGTCCTTTATTGCTCAGATCTAATCATCAATTTAGATTGCATGAATTTTTGTTTAGATCTAAAAATTAGAATGGATATTTTTAATATAAGTTAAATTCAAATTACGTATACTATTATTTTAGTACAATATTTTAATTTTTTGTATATGTTCTACTGAGTTGTTATTTTTTGGTATATATTATTTATTCGTTTGAGGTAACTTTTTTTCTAATAGTTAGGGATAGGGTATTTAAAAATAAAATAATTTAACGAAATGTTTTAGTTTAGTTGCACAATGTTTTCCAGTGTTTGATTTATTATTTAGTTTATTTATTTTAAGAACAGCAACTCTAAGTATTATTGAATGTAAATATTTTTGTAAGGATAAAAAATCAATAAATGAAAATATATTGGTATATACATAACGAAATTCAGATATAATTATGGATCGAAGGAGGATAATAATAAAAAACAAATTTGTTGTAAATTACAACAATTTTGTTGATGTTATAACAAATGTTTTGTACAAAGGAGTTGATATACAGTCGACTTTTAGATAAACTGAATATTTCCTGCTTTTTGTTTAATAGCTATTATTCATAGATTTGAATACAAACAAATATGGCATGTATAACTTTCATTATTGGTGGAGAAGAACGTTGGTTATGTCATTCTATATAAATTTAAAGCCGTTTATTGTTACAGAAACAATCTTATAATCCTTTGTTTCTTAATAATTTTACGTCTTAATAAACGAAAGCAGTAACTCAAGAAGAGATTACACAGTTGGTTTTAGATTTAAATTTGTATGTATTTCCAAGTTCCATGCAATTATGATATGTAGGAGCAAATGGAGTAAAGTTTAGTAGAAAAGGTTGATGATTAAACACGTTTTTCGTACATTAATCTACATCAAATACAGTTAGTTCAAATATTTCAAAATGTTGCCATAATTTGAAAGGATTTATTATTTTGTTTCATAAAGCTAAAGGCAACGATTAGCAAGCTGTCATATCAGGAAGTTGCTGCCTTCTGCCTCTATGTAACAAGAGTTTGTTTTTTATCATACGTAGGCCTACTGGGAATTTTTTTTCAGAAAAATGGGACCTACCACATTATCGTTATAATATAAGATGTCAATATTCACATTAATACACATTTCCTTAATTTTTAATTTTACGATAGTTTATTACAAAATTAAACATATTTGGAATATAACCTATTTAAAAAATTTGAAAGCGTCTACCATTATTTATTTGATTTTGCTCATGTAAAAAGCAGATTAGCTCAATCATTCCATGGAATATCTCAGACGTCTCTTTATAACCAATGAGGTTCAAAGTGAACATGTAAGGTCTGAACACATATTTTCACATGGTGAATCTTTAAAAATTGGAAATATTAGTGGATATGCCCTTGTATAATTTACATTTAAAACTGCCCGGTGTGGTTCGATTTTGATGAAACTCATTTTTTTGGAATTATTTGGGCTTACTATATTTGGTATAGCCTAATGTGCAAAACAATACATTTAACCTCAAACCAACTACAACTACTAATAATTGGTATTTATTACTAGAGTAATACCAATTAGGATATGTTACCATCAAAGACGTCAAATAGTTAATATATCCACAATTTTGAGATATATTTTCACAGATTTTGAGAAATTTCACAATTGAAGGAGATGTCTATAAATCAATTTTCTCTAATTACTTCCGGGAAGATCTTTTAGGGAGAATATGGTGATTTAAATTTACTCACAAACTGTAATTTGTTTACAAGCTACTTGGCACATTTCTATCATTTATGAACTTTAATAAAAAAATTATATATAGAAAATATTTATTTTTAAATTAAATTTTTTGGTATAGAACAATCAATAAAATGAGCAAAATTACATTTTAAATGCCATCAATAAAATGTCTGACCACTTTTTAGTACAATGACACCATATTTAAAACAAATCCTAGAAACAAATTTATAGTATTCAAATGTCGTAATCAATATTGTTTACCTTTCCAATTACTTTCTGAATTTACTTTCAATTTAACTGGTAAAAGAGATGAGAAAAAAGGATAATATATAACGTAAGTTTATATCGCCATTATGATTTTCTAGACATTTTTCTTTATTTTAGTTATATTTTAAAATTATTATTTTTTAGTATAATTCTAGACATTACACCTTACTGTACATTGCTGTAATGTTTAATTCTCCTGAACATTTTCATATTCCCCGCTAGGTGTCACCACAAGTTGTAGTATACCTAACATTGAAGTGCCAGGCGCTTTTGCTCTCTAAAAGAAACTCACACACCATTAATACTCCTTTACGCTTATTCAATGAAGACATACACTGGCATGGCCAGGTCAAGTACCTCGGGGTCATCCTAGATAGGAAACTGACTTGGTCTGCCCACATATCCGACACAATTAAAAGAGCAAACATGACACTGTCACAACTATATCCATTGCTCAATAAAACAAGTTCTCTTGAATTGAGAACAGCCACCATAATCTATTTATCTATACTTAGAAGCGTCATTACCTATGCAGCGCCCGTCTGGGGACACACTGGGGACACACACATGCGCAGGCTACAGATATTCCAAAACAAGGTTTTGAGAATAATCACTAAAGCACCAATGTGCACCAGAGTTAGGACCTTACATAAAGACTTAAATGTGCCGTTCATCAAACAACACATTCAACAATTATCAGCTAATCTCTACAAGGGGGCACATGCACACCCAACATCAACACTAATCTCTTCACTAGGTACATACGACACAACATTTGACAAACACAGACGGCCGCTGTCCTTATTCGCACGACCGACCTTGATCTCTCGTTTGGGCCTATAAACCCATGCATAGCCTACTTCATACCTAAATTTCACCTCTTTGCTTTCTAGCTCTGTTTCAGATCAAAGGGTGCACCGCAGCGGCAAGAGCCAAGCTGTCGCCACCAGGATGCAGTTGCATGCAGTCTAATCTTGCACGCTTATTTCAGTAATCGAGTAGGCAGCAGAAGAAGATGTAGCTTGTATGTATCTCCTCCAATAAATTCACTAACAAGGTATTTGTAAGGTAATTCCCATCCTTCACCTTGCACGCCACATCTACCAAACCTGGGCTCCTGCATGATCTGTCGCGAGGTTTTACCTGACTGGACTCTGTCAAGTCAGGTCTTTACCTCGCCCTTCGCGCGGATACATAAAGTTCTGCTTTCTTCCACATTTACAATCTCGATACGCCCATGGAAAGAGCTTCTCAGCTTGGTACATGGAAAACCTTTCCTGTTTCCTTGTCCCACGCGATAGGGGTACTAACAGGAAGGAAGGTGGTTTTTAGTGAGTAAGAATCTCACACTATTGGGAAGAGCGGATTTCTCCCTTTGTCTTTTGAAGATTTTCCACCTATCCTGCGAAATTAAAAAAAAAAAAAAAAAAAAAAAACCTAACATTGACAAGTAAGTGAGGTAGGCTACAGATGGCAAAAGGTCACATTTTTAATATCAAAGAATTGTTATATTAGTGATAATATATATTATGTAGATTAAGTAATTAGGGCTATAGAGTTTTAATATTTCTACAGAAAGCGATTTGATTATTATTATATTTCACCTAACAATCAGTTTCTAAGAAACACGATTTCATTTACTCTTCTTTTTTTTCTCTTATCTTTTCTTTTTTTTTATTAAAAAATAATAAACATTCCTCCTCAGACATACTACTATTAACACATAATAATATAAAACAATTTAAAAAATGAACTATGAGGCATGAAAACTGTTTATAGTTTAACGTAACAGTGTTTGTTATTATTTGTTTTTGTTACTAATAACAACATTTACAGTTTATAGAATATCTAAAAGTAATTTGCTTCTTAGAATATTTTTTAGTTGGTATTGGGGGTTCATCTTATGTACCGTAATCCATATAACTCCCTCCTTGGAACTCATGGGGAAATAATAACAAAAATGTTTGATTTTTGTTAACGGGAGTTATCAATTATTACATCAAACTGTTTATAACCAATGTAAGAAAGAAAAACATCACATTTTCCCATACTTATTTAGGCATATTTCAAATTGTTGTGGCATTAAGATCGTCTCTTAAAACTTATTATAAATAGAAATGTATATATATTAAGGAAATAAACAATAATCTGTAAACTGTTTCGTCTTATTTCTTCAAATTGCTGCAAATTTACCGCACCTACAATATACTCACTAATAGATTGCCTTTGACTGTTGCCTATTTCCATGACCGTTTCAACAACATTTTTGTTCCCTTCTTCCGGAATGCCGTTTATACAACATAGTTTGATCGACTATATTGTTCAGTATCAACTATGCGTATTTCTAACTCTTAATTATTTGATTTAGGTGGAAATAGGAAAAGTACTAACTTCTAAACAGAAAAAAATACCTTTTGTATTTCATGACAAGATAATAACTACAGTAAATTCGCGACTAATTAAACACAATTATCCATTCATTAATTATATGCTTACATCAATTAAGGTATTTGAATGGTACATACCGTAATCTTACACACCTAAGAAACCAGATAACGGAACTCCCTTGCTATGATTAGGTGCTTCATTGTTTTTAAAGTGTATATTGCGCAATTTAAAACATTACAAAATGTAGATGATGGACAACACAATACCTAATACGTTAAAGTCTAGTCTTAGGCTTGAGTTCTTTCATGGGTACTAGTCTATCTTGTTGTTTTTTAAATTTTTTATACCCTAGGTTAACTACTTGTTAACCACAGTTGATTCATACTTCCGAAACGTCACGTCGTGTATTAGTTTTTTAATTTTGGCAAAGTCCGATTAAAAGATATTAATAATAATACTGTACGGTCTCAAATTAAAATTAACTAACGGATACCGGTTATGTTAAAAAAAATTTATAACTATTTCCGTAACAATATTTTAATTTTCAAGTCACTATGAATTGGTTACATATCTTCAAAACCTTTAAACCAGGTATTCTTTCTAAATATTTAAATCTTAAAATACTCTATGATTTAATTTATCATTAGTTAGAATCGTAATATTCTGTTAAAAATCCATTTGTTTCTAAGTTTTTTATATTAGAATAATAGTAATAAACTAATAGAATAAAATGTTTATGTAAAATTAAATAAGAAACAACATATTGTACTAGTGTTACACTAAATACATCAGATAGAATGAATAATATTTTATAATTATAGGTTTCCTTCAAAAACATCTAGTATACTATCCTGTTTGATTTTGTAAACTAAAATGATCAAGGTTTTTTCCCCTAAGAGTTTGCTATTCAAAACATTTTGATTAACGTTCATAACATTTCAATAACAGCAAATGTACAGACAAAACCCAACAATGGAAATCAAGGATTCTTGTGTGTATTCAGAGGTATTTGCACTTAAAGCAACAATAGAAAAGCATACAGGATCGAATACAATTCACTTTGTTGCATATAAAGGTAATAGATACGTGCATGTGTTGGAGGATGAATAAGAGTGGTTTGATATTGTGATCCTCTACCGCTTCGTAAGATTCAGAATTTCCGTTAACCTTTCCATCAGTAATAAAATCTCCGCGCGTAGGTGAGATGTAAATGTAGTATCAAAATAAATAAATGTGGGGCACTACTTGAGAAGAAACTAGGAAATAAATAACTTATATATGTGGAATTTCAACTTACGTTAACAATGAGTGGAGGTAGAGATTTCACAATATCATTTTATCGTCTAATTAATTATGAGAATTTGCTTCCAGTGGAATTCCTATGAATTTTTGCTTTACAAATTGCTAAAAAAAACTCAAGCTCCTTCTCCTATGAAACAAATTTCAAATACATGACGATACTAGTGTAATTCAATAAATATTAATGTGGATACAAGAAAGAGGACAAAACTCAAAAATCACCAAAATTTATTCAGGATGTCAATAGTTAGTTATGACATTAGCAATTTAACAAATATTAGGCATGTAAACAATTATTAGTTTAGGTATCTAAAATAAAAAATTAATAATCGTGCTTTGTGGTGAACAACTAGACCTCAAGTAATAAAATAATACACAAGTTAACTTGCTACGTTGAGCTACTTAACCAGCTTCAATATACAAGCTTGTCTTTTAGGCCTTTTAGAAAATGAATTGATTATTAAATAAAAGGTTCTTATTCACTATCAGTAGTATAATGTCATTTTTAAACAGTTGTTACACACGTTTACACGCCTGAGTATGTGTTTATTTTTAAAAGGAATCTTCCATAATAATTATAATCCATCAACAGTATACAGATGTTAAAAAAAAAAAAAAAAAAGAAGTTTATAATTAAACAAAAACTTCTCTTAACATTATTTTTTTAAATGTTTACGATCTCAAAGGCCTATGAAAGACACCCTCACAAATTAATAAGAAATTAAATTACTTTAAACGAACAAATAATATATACAAAAAGGAATAATTCCCTATAATAAGTACAAAAAACTGAAAATTGAAATTAATACAATATATTCAATTTTATACATATTTTTAATACTATATTTGGTGACCTAAATAAAACGAACAGTAACTCTTATAATATAATACTCACAATTAATACACATAAAAACACACACAAAGATAAGTTTAAATACATGTTGTAGATATTTATACCCTATAAAGAAAACTTACTTGTTCATATTTATAAAATCCACTCATATCTGACACATAAACATTTCTGCAATAATCAACCCATTATGATTGGATATCCATTGAAAAAACTTCAGAATATTTTAATTTAGGTAACTTATCTCTTAAAGTATTAGATCACTACTTTTTTGACGTCGGCTTTATTTATATATAATAAACACTCTTCATTCCCTTCGCTCGTTTTGGTGACTCAGTCCTGCCGGATCTCGTAACTATAATAATGTCAATTTTCTTGGAAGATTGCGTTTGAAAATATATATTTATTATAATTACTTTATACATATTTGTTTTCGCCATTCCGACTACTGAATAATAATTAGATATATTAATAAGACTTACCATCACAATAGTCTATATTTGTATGTAGTTATATCACTACGGCCGTTTCGGCTATTCAGCCATTTTCAAGTGTTATGCAGTTATTACCGTTGTCTTAGTTTAAAATCACAAATTACGAACACACGACACAACATAAATACACAAGTTCTTTAAACATTTAAAACATGATACAGTTGGCCCACTGTCACAACACGTACTTCAGTGGGCCTACTGCATCATGTTTTAAATGTTTAAAGAACTTGTGTATTTGTGTTGTGTCGTGTGTTCGTAATTTGTGATTTTAAACTAAGACAACGGTAATACCCGCATAACATTTGAAAATGGCTGAATAGCCGAAACGGCCGTAGTGATATAACTACATACAAATATAGACTATTGTGACGGTAAGTCTTATTAATATATCTAATTATTACTTTATTTGAGGGGCAAGGTTGTTATCATTACATGAAAAATCTGTTATAAGAATGAACACTGAAAATATTTTATGTAATTTAGTGTATTATGAGTTAATTAATACAATAATTAGGAATAAATATGTGCTTGTAATTGCCGTGATTAAAAAAAAAAAAATTCAATTTGAATATTCAATTTGTTGTGTTTTCCAAGGGTTCTATATGAGCACACTATGGTCATCTATACAAAACATAATATTCACATTGTGATATTTGTAGACGCTCTCGTCTAGTACTTTTCGGTTTCTCGAGACAATGAAACTTGATGATCAGTCAAAAAACAAACAAAAATTCGGAATTATCTGCAATTACCAAACTTACCCTATACTATGTACGGTCAAATTGATTAATACAATTAGGATAATAATCGGTTTAACCGATCGAACTGTAGTGACGACTAATCCATTGATTTTCTACCATCATTCCATCATTTATTTTTTGCATGAATTGATCTTAGATAAATCTGTAAACAAAAGTCATAACATTTTATTAATTTAGTTTTTATGTAAATGTATACATCCCTAATAAACGGGAAGGTAAGAGATACTTACAATCGATAAATCTATCAAAAATGATACACTTATTTCAATTTTAAGAAGAATTCCGCAAGCTCCATACAAATAATAATATAAGTTTTTGTCATGCTACTTTTTACAATTTTGGAAATGCAGCTATTTTTATTCAAACTCTAATGCGTTTTCGGCAAAATTTCTTTCATAGATATACTCCAAAATAAACTTCGAATTTCATGGTAGTTTGGGCCACTCTTCTTTCATACTGCTCAACATTCTTTCAGATTTATTTCTAAGCTTCTCTCTATCGGAACTCTTGAAATTTTAGACGATTAGTTTGAGAAGCAAACCAATCCATTCATTTGTGTAACTTAATATGGTATTTAAATGAGAACAAAATATTTGACACGAAAGTTACATAATGACAACTGCAAGGAGACTGATAAACTGATTTGTTTATTGTATTTGTACAGATCCAAATTTTAGATTCACTAAAATAAATTTCACATCATCACGTTATTTTCATTAATAAGTAACTGCATATAAGTTTAAATTAGGAATATTATTAATTGATAATCAATCCTAGAACTATTTCTTATAAACAATTTTTGCCCTTAAAGTATATCGAGATTCTGATTACAAAATACCATGTACAGTCATTTACTTTATTACATATCTCTCCATCTATGTTCTATAGTTATACATTTCGTAACTCTGTAAAATTAAATAACCGAAAAACAAAAGGTAAGTAATAGCAAACGCAAACGCAAATACACATAAACACTACGCTAAATGGTATAACTATATATGTTATAAAATTGGTAAACATATAACAGAAGGTAAAATGTATTTTCCCAATACAATAACGGCTACACACAGGAGGCTTTGTAAGGGTAAAGTATATAAATAGGAAAGAGGTTTAGATTTACAATATTGTATTCCCTTGTGTTATAAAAACAGTAGCTGCCAATATAAATGTACAAGCATCGTTAGTAATCTCAAACACCGGTTTTGCTATGTTCTACGTAGTTTGATATATTCATGGAAATAAAGGTTTACTATTACATTATTCCTGTCTATAATTTTCAATATAAAATGTAATTACACCACCTAATAAACTAAATTAAAAACTGAACTTACGCTTTTTAACTTTTTTTTTGTTGAGTATTTTGGTGTATCGTGTGTCTGTTTAACCAAAACGTTTCAAGAGGAACAAAATTAGTAAATTTGTTAAATAAGGTGAATGTATCAGACGTTTATGTTTATGTATTCACCTCATTACACATACAAACGTTTCTACTTTAGATTGAGTTATAACCTCTTTCAGTTTTATTATTAATGTGTATTTACAATTACCCAAAGTGTGATTGATATGGACATATATTTTATGAAAGCAGTCATGTACGTAAATATGTAATTTGTTCTCCCAAATTTTCTTACCAGTAAATAAAAACAGAAAAATGTTTTTTTTTTGTCAGGTAGCCTAAAAGACATCACTAATGCTTGCACTATTTGTTTTTTTTTTATTTTCATTAATTCTTCATTAAATCAATCGTCTAAAGCTTTCTGGAATAAAATGCACAGTAGGGCCTTCTCCATTTTTTTAAAATCCGTAGTTGCTGTACTTGATTCCTAACCAACTTCATATTACCATAATTTTCATATTTTAAACTAGTAAACAAAACAAACAGGCTACGAAGAGTGAATACATATTAACTCTCTACGCTGTAAATACACCTTTTGTTTTTACATATGCGTCAAGTAACAGGTTGCCATAGTTTGGAATATTTTTTTGTACAATATCTATATACTTTTAAACAACGAATAGTAAACAGTTTTGATTATTGCGGGTGATTTCCAAATATGGCTTTATAAATTCACCAATTTCAATGAATTCTTGTTTTATAATTATATTTACTAACTCCCCTTTTCAACTGTTATTTCAAAAATCCACAATAATTACTTTATTTACATCCTCAAATAGTCTCCATTTCTGTAGAAATATTTTATAAACTTCTTTACATTTTTTGAATCGCATTCTATATTTAATTCCATTAAAAAAAAAAAATCCTTTAATTACATTCTACATATTTTAGTACTATTATTTAAAAAGCTTTACTTGAATTGTATTTTATGGTATATTTTTGTTTTTATACAATTTTTCTGTTTATTCAAATTGCATATGATTTAAAAAAATTCTCCTTTTTGGTTTCCTTATCGTAGACTTCCATTACCGGTAGTCCTTCTCACTTTCCACCACAGTTCCTCTCAACCACCTTATCGCTCCACTTAATAGTATTTCTAATATGAATACTGTCCTCTTTACAATATCTGCACAATGTATGAAATTTAATATTTACACACAATTCATCTTATCTTTTCACAATTCCTCTGCCTTAACATTTAACCATTTGTAAATAAAAACATTTTTAGTACGGGTAGTTTTTTATTTAAATTAAGTTATAAATATAGTTTCTACTTTTATATCTAAACAAAAATGCATGCAATCAGATGTTATGCTTAAAATTTAGCAATTAAAGAGCAAACGGTCAGATTATAGAACATTCCTGTTTCTGTGGATATTTCTTATTGAAAAATAATTAAAAATAACTTTTGTAGGTTAGTGAAAACGTATTTAGGTCATCATCCCTAGTTTCATTTGGCAGTTGAAAAGTTTTTTCTTCTTATTAAAGATGGTATGGACGTTCGCCAAGTATTTGACACAGTTCTGAATAACAAGTTAGTAACTGTGATATTGAACTCGATATTAGTAACTTGAAATATTTATTTAAAATATAAATTTAGTAACGTGTATGTAACACAAAATATAATGATTAGATGACAATAAATAATACATATATATATATATATATATATATATATATATATATATATATATATATATATATATATATATACTAGTATAGACGTTGCTTTTGCTATCTTTGTTTTCTATGTAAAACACACTTTGATGTAAGTACAAAATCGCCAAGGTTGGCCCGGGAGCACAGTAAACTCGGTCGATAGTTCTGCTCTATTCTGGGTGTATCCAGAAGTACTGTAAATTTCGCGTAACAACAATTTGTTTTAACATTTAGCCTATAATGTCTTATAAGCTGAGATATTGTTAAGGGAATTTATTCAAAATAACCAGTAGGTTAGTTTAGAGTGTAACAAATTAAATAATCCCGCACTATACTTCAGTAAACTCAAAATTTCTCATTTGCTATTGCAGTTGTTAACAATTAATTACCAATTAACTATTTTGTTAGAATGTTAAGGCAGACTTTGTAAAAAAATTAGGCCGAGTTAAAAATTGTTTTGTTAGTGTTTCAAAATAAACTAGAAAACTACAAATAAAAACCATTATCTTAAAATTATTTTTCCCAGAGATTAATTTATGTTTCATTTCCACAGTCCACTTATCCGTTGCCGAAATGGAACAATCCAGAGTTTACGTGGACATAATATAAGTCCAAATTCCACATTTATTTGTAGCCTTCGAAAAAAGAGAAGGTATCGAAGGGGTATATTTAGACTCAGATTCAGTAATTTCATTTACATATACTGTACGTATATTTGTAAACTTAATATGACATCTCCGAATTCAAATATATTCAAACATAAATAAAAATTGTCCTATAAAATAAGAAATATGTATTACGTACAAATATAATTTCTATTAATCATAAATAAAATTGCTACTGGAATAGTAATCAAGCGAGAACTGGCATAGAATTTAAAAATAAATTGACCGAAAATATAAATCTTAACTTACGCCTGGTGTAAATTACAGGCGTGAAATATACGATACTAAATAAATAATGACTGTGGTTAGAGTAGGCCAGAATTTATAACCCTTTTTATTACTGAACTGTGTATTCATTGAAAAAATAAAAACACTTGTTGACTCTAAAACAACTGTTACATTACTAGGTGTTAAATTTACGAAATAAAACTCGTTTAAAAGAAAGTAAATAATAAATCATTGTTTGCCTTTCAAGTATTTTCTTGTAAATAAGGTGAAAAGTTTAATATACGAACCTCTAGATCACAGTTACAATTTTGATAAATCTGTTGTCAGATTTTGTAGTAAAATCTCTGATAAAATTATAAATCATTTATACAGATAAGTGGTCATTAAATAGCAATCGTTCAGCTTCGACAAGTTAATAATAAAATCGTAAGAATAAAGAAGTGTAAATGATATGACAATAACCGAATGGAAAAAAAGAATTAAATAAAATTTAAAGAAACGATTTTTCTCGTGATAGATCGTTTGGTAAAGGACAATGTTTTTTTTTTTTTAAGTACTAGCAAAACGGGAGTGCCGATGGAGGTCAGGTAGCAACGTAGACCGCACGCACATAGCGCCGGGGATTAGGATCGGCCGCATTTCCACTCCTTAAAGTCCCCTACTATACTTGATCAATCAAAATATAATTTTGTTTATTTGTAATTTTCTTTTGATTTGTTTATTATTTTTTAACTATATAGATTATAACAAGAAAAATGATAGCAAACAACGTATATTGACTATAAATTGTACCTTGTTTGGTATCATATTTCACATTCCACGTAATCCAATAATATATCAATCCACAGGTTTTTCAGGTTTATAAGAACTCAAACTTGTAATGTAATCGCATTATAATTTATAATTCAAATATACTCAAATATTATTTAAATAATATATACACTCAAATTAATTATATTTACAAGTATTATATACTAATAATTTTCACATAGTGTATAATAATGCATTACTAAAACCCTTAAAAGTCATAAAATAAATGTTTCAGACTATAGAGGAGGTTATAAGGACGCTATTTTGAACGATAAACGAACAGTATAAATTAAAATTAGTAAACTAAAATTAAGGTTAAAGTATATCAACAACCTCCGATATTAGCCAGTACTTTGTTAACTTCATTGTATTTTGATCCAAGGTCTACTAGAGTAAATATTCATACCATGTATGGATTCATTTTTCATGAAATGTTATGTAGAATCTGTATACATAATTAATTTTAAAATAAAATTAACTATAACAAAAATTATTGTTGGATATACACTAGGTGACTCATAGAGTTGGAAGGAAGGACGGTCAATATCCCTTGCGCGCGTGAGTGTGAGGGTGTGTGCGTGCGAGGGGACTTTAAATGGCCTCCATCGGTGCTCCCGCTTAGCTATTACTATAAGAGTTTTAACCTTCTATTTAAAAAAACAATAATAATGTTAACTTTATTTTTATAATTACGGCAAAAACTGACGAAATGTAGCCTAACTTGCAAGTTAGATTTCATCAGAAAAAAAAAATATTTGTCCAATTTTATTTAATTTGTAAATAAATTTTGATTTTGACATATTATTAATCTTATTATGACCTTTAAAGATTAATTTAATATTTACTGAGATAATTAAGATTCCGAGTGACATGTTTTATACATATAACTTAGTATCTTTTATATACAAAATTTAACTTGATTTTGGTTTATGCTTCTGAATAAAATTTATTGGAATTTAAGTTTAATCGTTCCGCATACCAATAAAGTATTATTTTATCGCGGATTCTATATAATTAATAGTTAGGGGAAACTAGCGTTTAAAAAAGCCTTATGGTGTCAACATGTATAAGTTATTCTTCACAGTACGAGATATAAGAATATATATTTATGTAATACTGCTCCTCATACTTTGCTAAGTTGGGAAGTAGAAGAAAATATCACTATTATCAAATCCATCATATACAGAAATTGTGGTCGTCTCTTATTGTGAAAAATTATGAAATAGTAAAGACGAACGCAACTAAAACATTAACAGGCAATAATATAAAGACGAAGGAGTATTGGAATGTGAATGATTAAAATATATTATTTTTATTTTTAGTAATTTCTATTTTATTTAAGATAAATTGAAATTGCCGATTTGGAAGTAATTTATATTGTATTGATTTGGTATACCCAAATATATTATTAACATTTTTTTAAAATAAATAATTAGAAACATATATTATTTTAAAGTTATAAAAAATAATAACATAGTATAGAGTTTTTTTTTATAATGATTGATTGTTATTATAATATGGTTTAAATGGACATTCGTCATCATTTGTGTATGTAAAAACTAATACATGGTGTTTCGAAAATACCCATCAACGCTCGGTATAAGGTGTAAGGCTAAAGCATAAAAGAGAAAATGACCAACATAGCCTAGTAGCCTAGGGCCATATTGGAAACTAGAGCTGTAACTTTTCTTAGGCTATAGATTTAGTTATTCAATGGAACCATATTAATAATATCCTTGGAATTCTAAGGGGTTATGTTTGTGGAAACAATGTAATAGAGTTGATTTTAAAATAGTGTACATTTGATTTAATTGTCATTCAGAAAATGCTCCAAAATAAACGTTAACAAATAAACTTCGTATCTTAAAATGTAGACAAAACTAGTTAAAAATGATATAAAGATATGATCTTCAATAAATTGTATTATACTATAAAATTGCGAATGTGTTTTCTTAGTTCCGTGTTGGTTTCCAGATCTTAACTGGGCTTTGTACAGTTAATTCAATAGGAGTTTAGGTTATATATTTGTTTTTGTTTTAACATTAACAAGGAATAAGTTTATTGTGTTAAAAAGGCAAAGTAGTCGTTCTTAGTTTATTTTATTCGCTTATGACTACTTCTAAACACTTGAAAGAGGGGGCAGGGGCGGAATATCACTTAAATAATAAGAAAGAGCCTTAAATTAAATTTTATAATATTAAAATAGAATTTTTGACAATATTATGAAAACGAAAACCTTTTTAAGTGCTATTCTTATATTGCTTGAAAATGAGGAAGATGGTACTTGAAGAAAACATTTATATGTTTACCATTTCTAGTATTATTTTTAAAATCTATTAAGAACTAACTCAATGTGTTGTCTGTTTCCGAATTTCACAGTCACATATCAAACAACACAAACATGAAATAAATTCCAACGTTCTAATAATTAGCTGTAAGCACACATATATCTCTCACGCAGTTACTTGTAATCTTCATATTATTAATTGTATTTTGCAATATTCTTCTCCTGTCAAGAAAAATGTGATTTTCTTCTAAAAAATTAGAAAAAGCCTAAGATAATAAAAATGGAAAAGACAGCAAAGAAAATGATAACGTCAATTAATGGACGTTTAGAAAAAACTTTAAGTGGTACTCATATCTGGTACAAAATGTTGAGATCGCCCATTTGACATGAGAACATTAGAAAATAGTTTACAGGCCGAATTTTATTTAATATTTTAAACTATTTGATGTATATATGCGATATATTAGTTCAGTACTTCTATCAGATATGAGTGGAAACCTTTTAAATATACAGTGGAAACTTCATCTTTATGATATATGAAAATAACAATTCATATTGTGTTTGTGTTCGTATTTTTTGTTGAGAAAAAACAAATTATGTAAAAATTAGAAAGATAAATTTCCGATTATTGAATTGATATTCACACGTTACTAATTAATTAGATTTGATATTATTTTGACAACATAGGTCTGAGTCAGCCAAGCCAAGGCGGTGTAGGTGGGCCCAGTTTCCAGACGTAACCTTGCAACAGCTTCACTTCTCTTCAGATCAACAGGCATGTGCCCTGGGGTCACAAGTTTCTCCCACATTTTGCCTATACTTAAGCCTTTTAGGAGGTTCTTAGTGTACCTAGATATGGTGGTATCAATTTGGCTTCTTGCTACCTGGAGGGTTTGGAGAATCTCAGGTTGCTCTTCCTTTGCTCCTTTTTCGGCCATTTCGTCTGCTTTTTCGTTGCCTGGAAGACCGACGTGTCTGGGGACCCACTGAAGGCTGACGTTCCACCCCCCATCAATGAGGTTGGCTAGTTTCCTGCGGCAGTTCAGGGTGTTGAGGCAGTCAGTAGGTTTGTTAATGCTGAGCGCGTAAATGACCTCTCTGCTCAACCGGAGTCATGGTGGAAAATCACCTCCTCATCTGTCCCAAACTCAACCATCTTCCTTACGATCTCACAATGCGATACTGGAAGGCTCGGTGTCATATGGCACAACCGCCACCGACTCGCGTTTGCTAAAGTAAAGTAAAGCAGTAGTGTACTTTAACATAGTAGTTAAAGTAGTAACATAGGTTGAGATTGGACATAACTGATTATAATACATGAATAGCGGAACTACTTAATTAGCTCGGAGATTTAAAACAACACGCAAATTGGTTTAAATATTACGAATATAATTATTCTGCACGATAAGTTATTTAAAAAAAATTATAATAAAAACTTGTTAAAACTAATTCAGTCATTCTACAATAGATATCAAAATGAAAACTAAATAGGTAATACGAATAATAATATCAAGCATTTAGTGGATATCAAAACAAAAATCACTTTTAAATAAATATTTCACTATGGTATAAAGAGGAGGAACATTCCTAAATGTGTATTAATGTAATGTTTAAAAAAATATGAGAAATATAAATAGTAATTAATTGTAGTATTTACTGTAAATAGCCTATGTGGTATTTAGTTAGAGTTTAGACTGTTATAAAATCTAAATGGGAAACCATTCATAAATATGTCAAAACCATAGGTATTTTGTCAAGATAAATGTACTTCGTTAAAACCGTGCTCTAATAGATCAACAATGCCTGCAGATTATTACCATGCTGTTCACAATTATATAAGTAGGTAAAAATTCACAAAGCTGTATATTATATCAATTAAATTATACTGGCAGAACAACATTACAAACTATATTCAAGTGATGTGTTTTTACGATATGATATGCATTTTAGATTCTTATAAAACCATGTTCTATTATATGTTAATTATTCGGTAACTTTTAGGGCGAGCATTTAATATCTTTATCGTAACTTCGTTAAATACTATAACAACTATTTAACGATTATCAGTATTGAGTTTCGTACTTTCTAGAAAACAAGCCTAATAAATAGGGTCTCTCTGAGCATGTACATTTCTTACAGAATATCTTATTGTAAATATAACTAATTATTAGTTGAAATATATGACACAATGTATAATTAGTATATTTTATTTTAATGTTAGTAAAATGAAGATTTTGTGTTTTTCGATTATTGGTATTTCAACAATATTCATAAATAATTATTAGGTTTATACCAGTAGCCTACTTTCAATCCATTTTTAATCAACGAAACTTTAAGTAACAATAATGTAAAGCAAATAGGACTAACTGAGCGATGCACAAAGCTTCCATCTACAAACGTATAAAATATAAAGACATTTATAACATTTGGTTATACGAAATAATTCAATATATATTATGTAAGTAATATATTAATTATATATATATATATAAAGATATAAATAAATAAATAAATATATATATATATATATATATATATATTCAGGGATATACCTGGAAAAATAATACTTTCAAAATTAAACAAAACGAAATAAATAAATAAATTTCATCTACGATTTACTTAGAAATCAGAGGCAGATAATATTTCAACAGGACGTTCTGAGCGGATGTAAAACTAAAGGCCAGCGGTATTGAGTTTCATCAATCCATGATTTTGCACAGCCAAAATATTTCGCCGTGAAAATGAAAAATACACATATCCATACAAAATTAATGCATACAAAGAGGAATTTGAATGAGACACTGAATGAGACAATAAGAGCAAATCAAGCCAAATAATAACTTATCCAATCAATAATAACTATGTAAAACACGTGTAAAAATGAGAGGGGAATAAAAATTGTGGAATCCTAAGTCAACAAATACAATAAATCCTAACTAAAACATTATACTGTTAAGCAAAAGTTCATGGACAGGAGATGGTTAATAAACCCAATCAATTATTTTTAAGGTAAATGTGTATAAAAACACTTCACAATATTTCTTATACACGCAATCCCAAAACAAAAGTATAAAAAATCAAAACATTACATTTTGAAAAAAATTAACACAAATGATTTTGGTAAAATATTCGAACGTACCATTAACGCTATTTACAATATGTTAAACAATTTCATAATAGTTATTACCCAAGATTTGGTTTTATTCTGTTAGTTTTATGTACCAAACAGTTCATACAATCATTGTTCGTGAATAATTGCATAATATTAAATTAATATAATTGGTAGTCGGTCAAAATTTTGTCATTTTTCCATTTCCTCCCATAATATTTTACTAGCAGTCTGTAATTTTAATAAAATTTTACCAATGTCGCTTTTACTGGAGTTTGGCAAATTTAAGGACGTTGTCCAACGTTCAATTAGTTAATTTAGTTTGGGTTCTAAATGGCTATAATTTTTAATTATAACTTACCTTTCAGATTAAAAGTAAATCAGGCATTATATTTCGATTTTTTGTCATAGGCTATACCCTATTTTATTATTATTATTATTTTTGGTTTAAATATATTTAAAAAGGAAAATATGAATCACATATTTTTTTAAAGTAAAATTAAATGTAAAATTATCAAAATCTCTATGTTATTACATTCTATGATAAACAATATTAAATGTACATTTGCCCTGCAGCAACTAATGTTCAAGGAGCTTAGAGCAAAGCTAAATGCATTTTACGCATTCCCATCACGTAGCCTAATGTAACATTGGCCCATGTTGCCTGATTGCGGCTTTCTCGTGCTTATTTTCTTTAGTGTACCGTAATAGCTTGGCAGTAAGCCTCAACTCGTACAGACTGATGATATTTGACTTAAAAACAGATTATACCAGACTTCTTTGTACTTATATACTCTAGTTCTTGTTACTGGTTATAGAAAAGTGAAGTAATGTTCCATCTAACTCAGATAAATAACCTAAACATACACATGATAGAGTGGTAATTTCTATTGATGTTTTTGTATACTAACTAAACCTTCTTATTTGTCGTAAAATGAACGCATTAAAATGCCAGATAAAAAACAATAATTAAAACCTTTCCAGATGTCAGCTATTTTGAAGTGATTAAGTCTTACATTATTCAATATTATTAAAGGAATACATTCTTGATTTACCATAAATTACCAATTCCGACTGATAAATTAAATACAATTATCATCACTTGAGCATTTATCGTACAATGTTTAAAAAAAATAATGTTTACGTAATGTGTTTAAGAAACTTTTTTAAACCTTCTTCAAATATTGTCGCATAAACACGTAATCGGATGTTGATTTTAGAGTAACAAAAAATGGAATATTTTTTACTTTGATTCAAACTAGAAAAAAGTAATTATCCTGGAGAAATGTATTTATCAAATTTATCCGTTCATTATCACACGCACCTTTACGATTGAATTATTTTGTAGATAAAATACTCATATGTTCAGTTCAATAAACATTTCAAATTCTACGTTGTCGTTGATACCTCGAAGGCGATTGGAATATAGTGTTTATTATTTTTAAGGTGCTAATTACATTTTAATTTTGTATATAATGATCCTTCAAATTTATCAACTTATGAGAACATACAACGTAGTAATTTTCTTATTATACAATATTATTCCAAACAATATCCATTAGTGGTGAATGAATCAATGAAACTACGCCTATTTCATCTACTTTCATCAGGAAGATTTCATTATTATGAACTTTTTATTTGAGTCTCGAAAGATTTGTTCAAAATCTTACATATATTTGTAATTTATAAAAATGGCGAATATACGAATTAGAATTTAATTATTTAAAATTATTTTTAGTATCCAGAATCGTTCTTGGACTGTAGTAAAATTTGTCACGTAAGATTTTTCTACACGTTGAATATTATAATTGGTCAGTAAGTTGGTGTATTGCAAATTTTTAAAAGGCAACCATTTACGCAATGTTTGGCAGTTTCTTCTTACTTTTAGATCTTACATTATTATATACAAGCTAATATTGCCTTGTTTAGCGAATCTCACATATTGACGTATAAATTTATTGATACTCAAAAAATAATCCTCATTATATTATGTTAATATTTGAATATTTTAAGAGTTTTGTTCAAATATTTGTAGTAAGTATTTGTCGAAAGTGGTGTAATAAGACAAAAACATAATTTTCCATTTAAATCGCGGAAATCATTTTTTAACAAACTGTAGGGTACAATCGTTCAAGTGATATACAGTTTTGCTCATTTTGATATAATTATTTTTATAGAGACTTTTAACAGATTATGAAATAATAATCTAGTAAAATTATTCCAATGTTCATTTGAGGTAAATAATATTTGTTGTTATGTCTACTATATTTTTTATAATTTAATGTTATTGTTTTCAGACTTCCGTTGTTGAAAATAATATTAACATTAGATATTTTCATAACAATACTTTGTTTTAACGTTTCAACTTAACATTTAAAATTTATATTCTACTAATGAAACAGACAAATTGATTATATAACACATAATCATTATCGTTCATAATTTGTGGAACATAATTAGGTGTGTTAATTAATATGAAGTGATAGATGTTTCTCCAAAATTGCATACATACTCATATAATTAGTTTAACAATTTTATTCTAACCAATACAAACATAATATCTTAATAAATATTTATTAATTAACTGACAGGACACCTAACGAGACTTCTACTCGGACTTCTAATAATAAACCTTAGCTGAACAAGTGCACCTTCATTTATTATACATAACTGATTAGTGTAATGACTTCATATATTAATTATTATTAATTTAACTCCTCTATTCGACTAAAACAGTCATATTTCTAGACAGGCGGATAGACTTAAAAACTTAACTTTGCTATTCAGTCAAACATAGATCTAATAATAAAACTCCTGTGATATTACCACAATATCGAAAGTAACACATAAATAATTTCTAATTTACAAAGATAACTAACAATTTCACACGATTTTTTTAGTTATGCAAATAAGTATGGTGTGTGTGTGTGTGTTTACGTCATGGTTGTATACATTAAAATTCGCCATATAAAAACATTTAAACTTTATTTATTAGAACATTGAATATGAATGATTTTCTATATTATGAATTAAACTCCTGAAATATTCGTATTTGACCATCTTTTAGCTGAGAGGATGTAGGTATATTACATTTGTAAGATCTCAATTACCACGATTTAAAAGCAATTTAAATTATACAGGAAAAATATTTGCAGAGTAAATAGATTCCAATTTAAATTCCTCTTTGAACAGTAGTTAAGTAATATTTTTTTAAAGATAGGTAAAGTAGAAGAGTAGATATTTTTTCAGCACAAAGGAAATTAATTTCAATGATTCATATTCAATACAAAATTATGCCATTTATGTTTTTTAAACTATTGGTAAATATCTGTTACAAATTTAATTTTCATTCAGGTTCACTATATTTGTTAAGTCATGTGTATTAGTTAACAAAGTTCAAAATCAGCCGACATTCTCCAGTTTCAACACAAAATGACTAATTTGGATAACATATAAAAAATGTACAAAATTATACAACAATGTAATATTTCTGTATTTAAGCGTGTATCAATTACTTAAAAATCAACTTTTAATACTATTCACATTTTAGTCGTCAGTTTATAAGTGTTAAGGTTGACAGAAATTACACAATATTGTAAAACAAACCTTTATTCAACAAACAGTATATATTTATAACAAACAATGAGTTTTGACAATGAAATAAATGATTACGAGTAAATGTTGATTCAATGTGAAACAATATTTCACTTTCTCATCACGTCGGAAATTTCATTTCAAGCGTAAACTTTGTTGAATCACAGTTCGTTTAAATTCATCTCGTGTGTAACAAACGCCCATTTTATAAACATTGAATATTAATTTTCTGAGTTTCTCATTGTATGCCTTATACAAATATGCTGTCATTGAATAATAATATAAGCACAAATTTGGAGCATATTTTGAATTTTTCTCAGAGATAGACGTAATAAAAGTAATTCGAAAGAAATTAATAGAAAACCAACAACAGGAACACGCTGCTGTGATTAAAGTGTAACTAGTAGGAAAATGTATAAATTTATTGGGTATTAAAAATGCGGTTAGTTAGGCGAATATCGAAGCCTTTTTAAAAGACCAAAATGTGTCTTTTCTTGATGTGAATACATTCTAAGAACATTAAAACTGAATTACCATTTGTTTTATATATTCTTTTATAAAAAATATTATTGGAGTATTTTAAATGTAGTCTTTAAGTTGTAGTTTTTATGAGAAACATATTTATAAGATAAAATCATTAGCCTTTAAATAATCTTGTGCGTGCATTTATTTAAGAACAATATATAGTTACTTTCTTTGTCGTCGTCGATTTTTTTATGTTCATTAGAGTCAATATTTACATATAAGGCCTGACACTAAATCTTAAAATGTATAATATTTTCAAAGAGTTTAATTTACAACTGTTTGTTTATAACGAGTATGGGTAATCCGAAGTGTCACTATTGGTAGGCAGAATATTTAAGAAGAACGCCATTACCCTTTTCTTTCTATCAAAATAATTCAATTCCAGAGCTCGTCAGACAATGGCATGAATGAATGGAATATTTATTTTTCTATAAGATGTAATTTATTTTGCAGCACAATTTTTATAGAGGTTTTTCTGTTTGAAGTCAGCAATATTATTACTAACCAAACATGAGCAACGAGTAGGATGGAATTTACCCTAAAATTTTAAAATTATTTCCCGAAAACTATTTTAAATTTGAAAGATTTTATAAAATAAAATAAATATTATTTATACAGATGGATTAATAATCTTGCTGTTGTATGATATTTTTTATCACGTTTTAGTTAGGTAATATTAATTATTATAAATATTACATCTTTATATTGGTACAATAATTCACATTTTTTAATATAAGAATATGTACTCGGAAATAATACATGGCAAATGCTGTGCAATACAATCGGGGTATTTTTACAGAAATTAAGAAATGAGAAATGCAACTGATAAAAGTATACATGTGATGTTTGGATACCCATGGTGCGTCGACATTTATTATTGTTTATTTTCTTTAAAAATATAATTGGAAAATAATAAACCTACATATTAAGAATGTATAAGTTACATCTTTCATTTGTGGGAACAATTCGATGTTTTTTAATCGTGTTGTAAAATGTTAGAAGTTATAAATTGCTTTATAAATATTCAATATTGATGCTATTACTAATGAGTGACTGAATTTGTGGGATAAATAATTGAAAATATGGACGACTGAATAATGAACATGCAAGAAACAAAAATCTCATTCTATTGCCCTTTTTCAAATAAAAATACGAAAAGGAGTTTAAATATACCCTTCATCAATTTGAACTAAAAAAAACAAAAACAACTGTTTATATGATTAGAACTTTGTCTTACTAAACTAAATTATTCAAAGTCTATATATCATATGAACAACTAGAGCACTTTAGAGAATATACTCATACAATTAAAGAAAATTCCCCCCAAAACACAATAAAACAACATATTGAATGTAAAGTTATTATTTATTCTACCTTATGTACCTTTGATCTAGGTCAAACAAGGAGAAAGATGGATAAGGTTTAAAGAACATGTAATAAGTATCAAGTATAATAGGACGGAAAAATCTAGTTTAGCTGAAAATGCAATCTCTATTATGCATGGTTTGGGTTTGAATGTAAAATTGAATAAAGAAGTAACCTATAACAGATTGGTAGATACTTTTGAAAGGACGGTAATTTGTTGTTGAATGCGGATAAAGAGCTCATTCCTAGTTCCTCGTTGTTCTTCTTTTTGAAACAAAGCTATTAAATGTCGCTCGATTAGTTGGGTTAGATTAATTTTAATATTAGCAACCATTATTATTAGTTAATTTATTTATATATATTTCATACTATGATTTTATATGTTACTCCATTAGTTAGGTTAGTTTTATATTCATTCTAGTATTAGAAGCCTGCAGGCGTTGCCACGCCCATGAACTGTGACTGGCCGAGTGGATCAATTGATTGGTGGGGAGAACGGCTGGCTGCAGTAGTTATAGTAGTTATTAAGGTCAGTATGAATTACCTCTGAAGATGATAAGAGTGCTATTGAAATGTACATAAGGTATATTAAACGTAACTGTACAGTCTTTGTGTTGTTAATGTTTTATTGATTTTTGGAATTTTCTTTCATAGTCTATAAAATAGTGTAGAAATAGTTTTTCATATAAAAAATTAAAAGATTTTTCTTATGGTAAATATCCTTAATAGTGTAACTCTGAATACCATTACCAAAATCTGTCCACGCGTTAATGCAAAAAAATCATTGTGAAACCCATGCTAAACGTTTTGAATGGCGAAATACGTTTTGTTACCTTCCCAATACAATCAATTGCTATAATGTTAAACTCAGGTAGTTTCACCACTAGGTGGCACTACTAGTAGTATTTACAGGTAAGCAAAAATAACGTATTTCTAATATCAGTTAATATTTACAAAATCTAATATCAGTGTAAAAAAACAATAATCAAGGGTATTTACCCGGGTGTTTCAAAATGAATAGCGGGGTTTTAAGGCTTTATAACTTTTATTACATTAAACGTACCGCTATAAATGACACATCAAATGAAAAAGCCACTCAAAGAGTTTTACAGAAAAGCCTACAAGTGTTCAATGTGAGCACCATTCCTCACATGGCACACGTCAAGACGATATGCGAGTTCTTCCCAAACTTTGATTAGTGTTTCTTGAGTAATTCTTGTAACAGCTGCTTCAATCCTGTTTCTTAATTCGGGAAGGTCAGTTGGTAGTGGAGGCACATACACACGATCCTTTATGAACCCCCAAAGGTAGAAATCGCAAGGCGTCAGATCGGGTGACCGTGGAGATCATGCGAAACAAATTATGTCATTGAGCCCTTTGCGGTCAATCCAGCGGTCGGGAACACATTCAACCAATAGCGTACTACGTTGTGCCAGTGAGGCGGCGCACCATCTTGCTGGAAAATGCAGTTCTCTTGTTCATCATCTTTCAACTGAGGGAAGAGCCATAACTGTAGAGTATCAAGATAAGAAGTACCTGTTAAAGTTGCTTCGCCAAAAAAGAAAGGCCCAAAAACTTTCTGCCGGGATATAGCACAAAAAACATTCATATTAGGGGAGTCGCGGATGTTATTATCATCTGGAGGATCACAACCGAACTTAATACGGAACGCACGTTACACAGTAACCAAATTCCGTCTTTGCAAACTGTAAAACAAAATAAGCTTTCAGTGCACTTGTTGCCATATTTGCCACTAGCGCTTTCTAACGGATGGCGGCGAAAACATTGGGTGCACATCAAAAACAAAACTGTTTGAGTTGCTGTTTTATTTGATGTATCATTTATAGCTGTAATTGCAGTGTAAAAAAAGTTATAAGGCATTAAAACCCAACTATTTATTTTAAAACACCCGGTATTATTTATGTGGGGGGTAATTATTTTTAAAGTTTTTACAAAAAACGATTTTATTATTATTATTTTTCAACCTTCAATTAGTTTCCAAGAAACAAGATTTCTCCTGGGGTTTGATTATTTATTAAATTTTTGTAAGTTTAATAAATTATGCACGTACCTGCTTAGACTTAATTAATACAAACATTAAAAAAATATATAATAATAAATTACCTTGTATGGTCCGTCTTGTGACTTCAGTAGATTTCTACATCACGACATGTTTCAGTCATAACTTCATCATTAAAAAAATATAGAAAACAGTTAAGCAGTTTATTTCCCATAGTATGTTTCAGTCGATATTCAGAGTTCATTTTACCTGATCAATATATCTCCCTCCTTGGACTTAAGGGGATATAATAGGTAACTAAAATGTTTCGTTTGGTGCTCGGAAGTTATTATTTATTAGGTCAAAATGTTTATAACCGACCAAAGATAAAATTTACCACTATATTTTTCTACTATATATACCCCAAATTGTTGAGAAATAATCTTAAACCTGGCTCCACCTAAAAATCTATATATACCAAAATATTTATGATAATCCGTAAACTGTTTAGTCTTCATAGTTTATTTTTCTAAATTGTATTATAATTATTATTTATTGAATTGCTCAAAGGTCGATTCTAGTTATTCTTTATTTTCACATTTAGAAATTAGTGGGAAGATAGAGTCTATAACGTTGTGATTACAGACTTTCCTTGAGCCAAAACTATAAATTGATATTCGGTAAGCCTACTTTATGTATTAATTACACACGATTTATTTATTATAACCATATTATTAAAGGCATTATATCGACCTAACACATCTCAACGTGCCAAATTCGAACAAAATGAAGTTATAATTTGAACTCTACATTCGGTTACCGATAGATAGACATTTTGTGAAACAAATGTTTTGAGCTCAAAATATCCCGAAATACACATTACTGCAAATAAATTTGAAAAAAAACAAAACAATTTCAGTGGAAGATATAGTTTCCCTTTAATTTATTAACGAAAATGTGATGTGAAAAATAGTATTTATATAAACTGTTAAGTTGGAGAAATGATTTCACTACAGTAACTTCATTCCAAAACACAACACAATTATTTTATCTTTCATTTATTGTTCTCTTATATTTGATTGATAAGTACCGTAATCAGACACATCTACAAAACAAGACAATGAAACTCTCTTATTTTTTTACTGTATTCATAATTGTGTCATTTAAAACTTTATAACTATAGAGTGATGAACAACACCATAAACATCTATGTTTGGCCTAGGTTTGAGCTTCAGTGCTTTCATTAAGTTTTAGATTAATTTTAGTTTCCAATCATGACTTTAGAGTACAACAAGGATATATTGTTTTGTTTATCTTTTATTCGCAATGTGTAACACTTGATAAATACAGGTGATTCATGCAACCGAAACGTCACATAACGTAATAGTTTATATATGTAAATTATGGTAAACACTAAATAAACAATATTACTAATAACACCGTATCATCTCAGATTAAATACACTATTGATATTGGTTAACAGAAATGATTTTGTTTTTATAACTTTTAGCATAATATTAATTTAATTTTCTAGTTACTACTGTTACTAAGATTAGGTAAAATTACATAGCTTAAAAATCTCAATACCCCCATTTTCTCTAAATATTTCAATCTAAATACACTCTATGATACAAGTTACCATAAGAAATTTCTTCATGTATTGGTGTCAATAGTTAGAATTGTAATGTGGTGTAAGAAATTTATTAGTTTCTAAGTTTGATTCTATTAGAATAATAGATATACACAAATAGTATAAAATATTACTATAATATTAAATTAATATGAAACAACACATTATACTAGTGATACATTAAAAACGAGGAGTAAGAATGATATGTCAGAACATACATTAAATACACTACACATTTAATTATAGTAAAAAATAGTATTTTATAATTATTTGTGTCATTTAAAAGGTTCTACAACTCACAGTTTGATTTTATTATTAATTGACAGTGATCAAGGCTCATTTCCAAAGCGATTACAATTCAAGTCCTCTTGATTAATGTTCTTAACGTTTAAATAAAAGCATATACGTCCACAAAACCCAACAATAGAAATCAAAAACCTATTCTTGAGTGTAGTTAGAGGTATTTGCACTTAAACGGAACAATAGAAAAGCATACAGGGTCCTATAGAATTCACTTTGTTACATACGAAGGTAATAAATATGTCTATGAGTCGGAGGATGTTGGAGGATGAATAAGAGCTTTATTTGTTGAGTGCTTTGTTATTGTGGCCTTCTACCGCTTTGTAAAGTTCAAAATTTCTGTTAACCCTTTCTTGGATGATAAAATGTCCTTGAAAAGGTTTGTTGTAAATTTTCGTTTCAGAATAAATGTGGTGAACAACTTGAGAGGAAACTAGGAAATAAATAACAGCTTTATTGTGGAGTTTTACAAAGTCTATTATAATCAATGTTCCAACCATTAGTAGAGGTAGAAATAATTCATTATGAGGTCCCACATAATTATTATCTTCACTACTAGTAAAATTTCTTTTGGACATTGTCTTCTTCTTTTAAAAAATTAGGCTGTGAACTTACCAAATAGTTACTGACTAAGTAACTTAAATAAGATCAACACCACCTTTTGAGTGTGTGTTCGAATTCATGTACGCGTGACGTCCCATGAAGTGCTCACTATTTTTGAATTAATATACCGGACATATGAGACTCTTACAAACTTGACACTTTATAGCTATTTTAAATATAGATGGAAAAAACTAAAAGCGAGTTATTTTATTAATTTTTTTTGGTCAATCAAAACAAATTAATGGAATAACAAAATAATAGTATATTTTAACTAAAATGATTTTACTTGCATAACCATTACACTTTACACATTGTTGATTTGCATTTAACATGATAATTTCTATAACTATATAAAGAAAATGTAAGATAAATATCTGTAAATAATCTGTTGTTGTTTAGTCTGTTTTTTAATGTGTAATGATTCAAATTTGACATTCATTCGAATTTATATCCTTCAATAGCTATGCACTGATAGCGAAAAAACAAATGGTGTTAAGCTCTTTTGAAAAAAAATTGGCGGTGTATTAACAGTAATACCTCAATAATCTGTTTCACACTTCATCATCTGTTGCATTAAAGAAAGAATAAATTTTTACTTCAAAAAGTCCCATAGGACAAAATTATAAATACGGATCATGTCTACAGGTCTTGTAGGCCAATCCATGAAGTTACTGCCGCAGTTGGCAAAATCTCGATCTAAAACTGCTTTAGCTACATTAGCATCCTGTTTGGGGTTAGGGTTTGAAATTACATTTTTGATTGTAACTTCCCTGTATACCTTCTTAAAGAGGATTGAAAGGTATCATCAGTACATGAAGAATTAGCATCTGAAAATTGTTATTGAATAAGAACATTGTTATGAATAACATCTGTATAAACTAGCCGCCCTTTTAATATTTTTTACTTGAATTTTAATAGGGTTCTATAGGAGGACAAAAATTCACTTATATTAAATTAAATTCAATGTTTCTGTCGTATTTTTTTTATAGTAGCAATCGTGCTTACGTACAAACGACAACAACGACCGACGGACGGAATGTCGAAAAATACTTTTTCGGTTACCTGAGGACATAAAACCTGATGATCAGTAAAAAAGCGGAAATGGATTTTTATTTTGCGATTAGAAAACTTGCTCTATACTTTGTAGTGACGAAAAACCATTAACTTTTGAACATTTTGTATTTTATTATTGTTCTTATTTTTGTTTGTAAACTTTTGATAAATGTGGAGGTAAAATATGAACTTACAATCAATAAAACTATCATAAGATTTTAAATTTAAAAAGAATTCCGCGAAAACCGATAACAAATATGACGGTAATGTTCCAAACATTTAATAATATACGTTTTATAAAGATATCTTTGACGTTTCAAAAATTTGGGAATTGCACCTATTTCTACCCAAACTCTCATGCATTTTTAGACCATATCATTTTCATAGTTCTACTCTAAATGAAAGTTGGAACATTGTAGTATTTTGGACCACTCCTTTTTCAGACAGTGATTGATACTTCCTTTTTTTCTGAATACTGATATTTTAGATGATTTGGTTCAAAAACAAATCAATACATTCTTTTCTCTAACTTAAACTTTTGAGTATATGAGAACAAACGTATTTGATATGTAGCGTGATGAAATGACAACTGCAAAGAAACAGATAGCATGTTTTGTTTATTGTCATTATAAAATATGCTCATGTTTGAGATAAAGTGTGGCATGAGGGCTTGGAAAGTAAACTTGATCGCTATTTACCGAGGCAAATGAGTGAGATTTTAAAATCGTATATATCTGATCGATACTTCAGAGTAAAACATGGTGAGGACTATTCTGGATTAAAAAGTATTGCTGCTGGAGTCCCTCAGGGTAGTGTCCTAGGGCCAACTATATATTTACTATACACAAGTGACATCCCAAAGAATGATGGGGTTTTGACAGCCACATTCGCTGACGACACCGCTCTAGTTGCTACTGGACAAGACACGCAAGCAGCTACTGCCAAGTTACAATCAGCCATCAATTGTGTTAACAGCTGGACTAGGAAATGGCGTATTAAACTAAATGAAGGAAAGTCTACTCATGTCAACTTTACCAACAAACACTATGTGTATCAGCCAGTTATGATTAATGGACAGATCGTTCCACATGCAAACGAGGCAAAATATCTGGGGATGACTCTGGATGCTAAACTTCGTTGGAAGTCACACGTGAAAAAGAAACGTGAACAACTTGGAATGAAGTACAGACAAATGTACTGGCTTATTGGAGGGAACTCTGAATTGTCCGTACATAATAAACTGCTTCTGTATAAGCAAATCCTAAAGCCCATCTGGATCTACGGCATTCAATTGTGGGGATGCACCAAAAAAAGTAACATCCAAGTAATACAGACATTTCAAAACAAAGTGCTTCGTTGTATTGTCAGAGCACCATGGTATATCCGAAATGCAGACATTCATCGGGATTTGAAAGTGCCTTTAGTCGCCGAAGAGGTACAAAAGTATGCTGGAAAGCATGCAACCAGACTCCGTGATCATCAAAATTTAGAGGTGGCACATTTGATCAGCAACGTCCCACAAGTGCGGAGGCTGAAGAGAAAGAAACCTGTTGACTTGGTGCAGGATTAATACACATGATCAAGTGTAGTTGCATTGTGAAGGACGACTCTGGACGTCTTTTCACCACACAGCCAGTTTGATATGAGAAAAATATTGCTAGATAGTTCTAACTAGTTGCAATTGTATATAAATAAATAAAAAATAAAAAAATGTTTGAGATTCATTTAAAGAAATTTAACATCATCACGTTAATTTTTTTTAATAAGTAACTGAAAAGTGATTATCAGTAAAAAGTAAAGAATTACTAAAATAATACTTTGAAATAATACTAAAAATAATACTTATATATAATGTTTGCTCCTAAAAAATATCTACATTCCAATTAAAAATTATGTTTAAAAACATATTTAATAATACATATCTTTTCGTCTATATTATAATGTTGCAGATTTAGTAATTCTATAAATTGTAATAATAGACACACACAACTATAATTAAAGGCAAACGAATAATACAAATAAACACTACATGAAACGTTATACTATATATCTTGCAAATCGTATAACAACGTCTCAGTAAGTGAAATGTGTTTTCCCAACACAATAAAGGGCTACACTCAGGGGCTTTGCAATGGTAAGTGTAAATTATATAAATAGAAAGGAGTCTTGGATTTACTATCTTGTATTCCCTTGAAGTTTATAAACAATGCCTGCTAATACAAATGTGCAATTCACACTTGCAACGTTATTCATATATATCCGGTTTTGGTATTTCCAAGTTAGTTTGATATATTCATAAAAGTAAAGATTTAATATTATATTCTTCCTATCTTTAATATTCAGTATGGGTGCTCAACCATAAATAAGGATAATAATAATTTTACTTTTATATAGGGTTATATAATCATGAAATACTGTTTTAATATATCGATATTGACGTCGGGATCTCCAGCTTAAATTATTATACCATGATAACATGGTGTAGTATAATATTTAATTCTCCCCTTTATTAAAATCAAATTTGCATCGCTCATTTATGAGGCTCGGCGTACGTTTATTGTTTGTGTGTTTATCGTTTGTGTTAGAAAAGTGCAAGATTTCTCTATTTCATTTATTACATTGTCTTTCGCTCTAATGCCTATAGTGTTTTTTTTTTTTAAATACATTTAAGTTAAATACACTTTCAGTTATACTAGAGAGAAAAATTACATATATATTACATTAAAATATAATTTGTAAATAGAAAAGCCTTAAATACAAATTTGAAGATTGCAACTATATATAATTATTATTATTATATTAATTTATTTATTTGCTTAAATAATTTATAAGTTTATATCCTAAATTAATTATTGGAAAATATTTGAAATCAGTAGGATGTAAATATACCACCTAATATACCATATAAACTGTACTTACGTAACACTTTTTGTGTGATATGTATCACAAGGAGATGCAAGGGGAGGGAATTCATAGCTTGGTTAAATAAGGTGAGTGTTCCGGACGTTTATGTTTTCATATTCACCTCACTACGTATTGAAACGTTTCTACTTTAGGGTGAGTCATAAACTTTTAAAATTATATTAGCATTTTTTGTTTGTTTTATTATCGATTTTAGTTTACTTAAAAGTTTTACGTATATTATTTAAAAAAAAGAAGTTTACACTCGCAAATCAAAGTGTTATAATATGGTGAAATAAAATTAATTTAAACTGTCTTGTACAAAATAAATGTGTAATTTGTCCTCCAAACTTATCTTACAAATTAAATCAGACAAGTATTTTTTGTCGGGTTACATTAAATGAATCATTATTACTCTTCCCACTATTTTGTATATTTATTTTAAATCTAATACTTCAATAAACGGAATGATCTAGACTCTTCTGTCATAAAATACACCAACATGCGTACTTTATAACTCTTTCACAGTTTAGTTTCTAGAATCCTACTCCACACCACATTGGAACCATTTTTATTTCTTAAACTAATAAACACAAATAATTGGCTACATAAACTGATTCTGAACTAACTCTCTATGCTGTTTATCCACCCTTTGTTATTGACAATGGTGGTGTTAGGAACTGCCCTCAAATACTGCCTGGGTTCTTAATTTTCATCAAATTCAAATCAATGGTTCAGTATACTAATTAATTTTTATTAACAATGACTATCTCCTATCTTATTATAATAATACAATATCTTTATTACTACTATTAATGCAGAATGACTCTAATTATTGTGACTCACAGATTTGATTCTACGTTATATTTTATTATTCCTTGTGTCTGAAATAATTACAAGGTTTAGACACGAAGTTTCCTCACCCTGCTTGTCATTCATGGATGCTCATCTGAAGTCTCAATACTCCCAGGATTCTCATACTTGCCAAGTCCGTCTGGCTATCTTCCAGAATTATGCTCCCAGGATTCTCTTACTCGCCAAGTCCGTCTGGTTATCTTCAAAAATTCCTGCAGCACTTCCCCCGATTAATCTTGGCCCACTGACCAAGTTTTCTCCCACCCAAGGGTTTATATGTCTTTGTAGCATCAATGACGTCTGCCTTTCTTGCAAGGTAAGCAATTTCATCATTTTTCCAGGTCTATTACAATAATTGTTGTCATACTGTGTTCCTAAAAAGAACTTAGACTATATTTCTAACTAATACTATCCTTATTCCTAACAGAGGCGAGGGCCGCACTTTTTTTATTTAATGTCTAAACTTAAAAAATGGAGTAAAATAGAAATTAAAAATAAAAAGATAAAGCTTAATTAAATTTTAAATAATAAATTGAACCAAGAATACATATAGCACTATTCTGACAGATATTACTATTTACGAAATTAGGTTATTATTTTCATTTTATTGTTACACACAAAAAAATAGCGAGAACACTGTGGGCGGGAACTTTCATTTACAATTACATCAAAATCAATTTTAAGGTTGGTACTAGCAACGTTCAGAAGATCTTGCAAACGACTGTCTGTAAGTCTGTTCCTGTAATTAGATTTTATAAATTTCATCGTGGAAAAAGTCCTTTCACAAATGTATGTACTTCCAAACATAGAAGTTATTCTTCTGCCAAATACCCGAAGTTTCGGGTATTTCTCTTCTGGAACCAGCCTCCAAAATTCAACGCCAGACTATGATCTCGACTTCAAAAACGGGTCACTTTGCATGTCACAGAGTTCTAGGGCAAAGTCATCATCTTGCTGTAAAATGTCACATGTCATTGGGCTATCGAATAAGACGAGATGTGGTCTCATTTCATTGAAATGTGAAAAACGGTCATTGAATGATTCTAAAAGCATATTTAAGGATTGGGTTCCAAAGCTGAAATCACTGCCAGGGTTTTCTTCCTTGATTTATTTCCACGAAGGAAAATGATTAGGGTTTTCTTTTTCAATGGTGGATTTTAAAATTGTTAGCTTACTTACAAATCCATCTAATTGCCCAACTAACTCAGAGATGGTTTGATTTTTTGCCCTGTAACTTCAAGGTCAGGTCGTTCAAATGTTGAGTTATGTCTGTCATAAAAGCAAATTTACACAAAAAACGTAAATCAAGGAGATTTTCATTGAATTTCAATGAACTAGGATTTTTTTACTTGTACAATGAGAGACTCGATCACTTTCCTCAATGCAAAACAATCTTAACCAGCGTACTTCAGTATAAAGTGCTAAGTCACCATACTCTGCATCCATTTCTGATAAGAAAGTCATAAACTTTCGATTAGTCAAGGAATGATTTCCTCCTTTAATCATGTTCACACATTTGATAACAACTTTCGTAACATCTGCCATCTTACCAGAGAGTACTGCCTGGTGGATAATGCAATGTAGTGTTGGACAATTAACTCCAGCCTTCCTCAACAAACCTATCAAACCTATTTGAGATCCAACCATTGATTTTGCTCCATCTGTCACAATAGCCAACAGGTTTTTTGTTCCCCCAATGTTCTTTAAAACCTTCATAACTGCTTCAAAAATGTCTTGACCCTTGGTTGTACCATGAAGAGACTCTAAAGATAACAACTCTTCACTGATTGTGAAATCCTTAGCAACGAATCTGATACAAATCAATAATTGGGCTGTATCTGTAACGACGGTGGAATCGTCCAAGGCAAAAGAAAAATAAACGGAGTCAGATATAATGTTACTTAATTTTTTTGATCCATGACTACTAATTTCTTCCACTCACGTCGCAACGGTTTATTTTGATAATAAAATAGTTTAGAAAACATTAGAAAGCTTCTCTTGACCAAAAGCTCGAGCCATTTCTACACAACATTTATTTATAAACTCTCCATCAGAAAATGGTTTTTTGGCTTTAGCTATTTCTGCACTTACAATATATGAAGCCAAAAGAGAATGCTTTTGCAAAGAGGTAGATATGTTGATAAAGCCATTCTGAGCACTAACTTTTTTCTTAAATTCAGATACAATAATATCTCGTGCTTGTCCAGTGTAACAGTTATATTTAACTGCATGGTGCTGTGAATAATGGTGGTTGAGGTTATATTCTTTATGGACGGAGAGAACGAGTAAACATACTATGCACTGAGGTTTGTTATTCTTATTATTAATAAATAGGTATTCGGTTTTCCACTTGTCCTGAAACACTCAGATTTCTTCAGATACTTTCCGTATTTTACTCATTGTGAAACTAACTAGCTTACTTTTCAGAAAACAGTGAAAAAGTGCTTTGTTTCAAAAGTACCAGTTTCAAAATACGTGCGTAACTGTAACTCCGTACTTTAACCTGGCTCCCAGCTAATGTCTGGCGGACTGTTCACAGCGATAGGGAGAGTGTACGCGCAATGTGCGATGCTCTGACGGCACACACAATATGGCTTCACTGCTGGTCTAATAATAGCCTAGCTAGCTCGCCAGCAACAGACTTACTGACACTGCTAACATTGCAGAATATTTACGTCATTAAAAAACACAGATGGCTTACTAACTTTATCGGAGAGATATTCAAAGTTATTATTTAATCCATGGTACGGTCGCGGGCCGCCCGTTGGCCATCACTGCCTTACAGATTATCCCCTTCATTAACTTTAACTTTAGCGCCTACTTTTAATTACACATAAATTTATATATTGTTTGTACATTTTAGATATAAACAAAATGGCAAGCAATTCAAATTTATGTTTAGATCTGAGAAATTAAACGACGAATTATCTAGTAATATTTAATGTCTTTCAATATTATTTAATGAACAATAATTTACAATAACTTTTGTAAAGTATTTAAAACTTATTAAATTTATCATGACTAGTTGTAGTTGGAAGTCGAAATGTTATTAATGTTTATTGAAGGGGGATGGGCACTCATCGAATATTTGATACAGTTCTGAATAAAAATTTAAGATAAATTGTAGTTGAAATATTTACTTAAAATTTACTTAAAACTTGTAAATAACACAGAAAATATTGATTAGACGACAATAAAGAATAAATGTATAGGCACCACTTGTCTCATTTTTGTTTTGTATGTAAAACACTCTTTCATTTAAATTCAAATTCATCATGGTTGGCTGGAGAGCACGGTGAACTCGGTCGATGGTTCTGCTGTCCTGGGTGTATACAAAAAGTACTCTAAATTTCGCATGACGTAACAATTGTCTTTGTCACCCCTCTCCCACTGCCGTTACCATATTAATATTAAATGCCAGAATTTCTTACAACTTCTGAAGGAACAATTGCCGTGTAAAAAGATAAGGAGCCAATTTATATTGTATTTTCCCAAAGTAGAGAGGGGAAAAAATTTCGTACTCTAAGGATGCAAACTCAATTTAAATTTAATACACTACCTGAGAGTATCAGGGGAATTGACTGGATAAAAAGAGGCTTTGAATGTTTGGTGGACAAGATGACAAGTGGAACAACTAGTGATGTTGATGTAATCTGTTGGGCTTTACATTTATTAGTCTCAATTTTAAAGCAAAGGCGCCGGAATTATTAGTTGTTCGTAAGGTTTCTGACATTTTTACCTATCTTTTATTGGCAATTTTCGACGGATAAATCCAAAGAAACGGTGAGGCGGAACGAGTAGTGATAATTTCGAGGATAAGTGCATGTGAGTGACTAGAGGAAATAAATAGTGCCACAAAAACATAAACACACTGGTTTACATAAAGGACTTAAGGCAGGAGCTCCAAAAGCCTGCGCGATGAAATTTAAAAAACACGAGGTGTGACGCTGAAAGGAGTAAATAACTTTTATCAAGCCGATTTAGTGGAAATGATTCCGTATGTTAAGGAAAACCAAGGCTACAAATAAATACTGACTATTATAAATTGTCTGAAGAAAATAGCTATTGCATTACCGTTAAAGACAAAGTCAGCTTTAGACGAATCTATTGCGTTAGAACCGACACTAAATAAACATCGAATGAATCATTTCCAGTCCGAACAGGAGAAAGAGTTTTTCAATAGGCATGTGACTAGTTTAAAACCACGTAAGCTATGTGTAAGAATCTTTAACGGTATTACAGGAACCGGATCAACAATGCACCGTCACAACTTTTTATTGCCAAACACGGTTCGATCTAATATTGTGCGGCCCGTAAGACAGCGGCAAGACTAATGTGCTATTTAATCTGCTCTTCAATCTAAACGGACTGAAATTTTCTAACGTCTACGTATTTTCTAAATCACTCCAGCAGACAAAGTACAAGTTTTTGGGAAGTATACTGGAAAATACCAAAGAAATTGGTTATTATTCATTCACGGAAAACTAAAGTGTTATCCGTTCTAGTGAAGCAGAGGCAAATTCGATAATAATTTTTGACGACATAGTTTGAGAGAAACACGACAATAGAAGTAATTATTTCACCATGGACGTCACAATAATATATATTCGTTTTGTTTAGAACAGACGTACCATCAGGAATCGCAAAAAATTGAGTCGAGACTATGCCAAACTCTCGGTCCTTTTGAAGCAGGACGACCTTAATTTACGACACATTTACAATGATCACGTAACACTGATATGGTGTATAGTTCTTTAAATAAAAATATTAGCAAAATTCATAAACATCCATTAAACAGTGCAACAACAAAAGGTGAGCTTATTCACGGCACGCTATTTTGATGTTATGCCTACTCCAAATCAGTTGTAATGAAAAACAAAGAATTAAAACATCAATTTGCAAGGTAAAACTCTAAATAACAGGACATTTATATCAAATACAATAGGGTTACCAGTTAGTAATATAATATAGTTATGCTTAACTTACCTGAAAATCAGATGTTGAAAGAAGAAAAGCACATGTGAAACTCACAACGTACAGCCACTGTGTCTATGTTGGTAAAGAACGAAGGTGACCGAACGGTCACGGAAAACCCCTAACCTAATTTCCACCCCAACAATACTCCGTTTACTATCGTACACTCAGGCGCACGGAGTCGCGCCACGCCGAACCTAGGGGAATAATTCCACTCCCCAGAGTTCTCTGGTGGAATTATTCCGCGGCGTGGCACGGCTTGATGTATGCAGTTACATTAGACTACGTGTAAAGAGTTCCGGCGGAACCTTTTGAAGGCGGCGCGGCGCGGCGCGGTTCCGCGCGTCTGTGTGTGCGATATCCTTTAAACATTTGTGCATCGGCTTGGAAAGATAAACACGGATTCGTTGTAATAGATAAGGACAGTGAACAGGACGATTGAAGATATAGAATAGGTTTTGATCGAATTGTAACTGATTTTTGAAGAGATGAAGGTGAGGTATTAAAGACTTGACACTAGAGCGAACATCTAACCCTGAGGGATCCAAAACTCGTGTAAAACCAAATCTGGCGTAATATTTATTGGGAAATGTTATTCATTTTAGAATGACGTCTAAAGTTCATTTCAATATTTTACAGATATCCTTTGTTATTTGTCATTGGTGAGAAAGTGGTTTTTTTTGTTTATAATTAGGTTTTGGGACTCCATGCAAAAGATATATCGTGTATTGTTTTTCACAGTTAATAAAAAATAAATAAAAATACTTTGGATTTATTAAGCATCACCTGTCTATGAACTTTTTCTTAACACTAGCAAGTAATGTTTGGGTAAGAATTTCTTTAATTTTTTGACGTAGGTTTTCCCAAGTGTTTGCTTATTTCAAGTGGATTAGATTGTATCTAAAGTTTTGTTGATCTTTGATTTCAAACTTTCTTACACAATTAAAATTATCATATTTATACAATACGAGATTTATCGGCTTCTTGCTTAGTACTAAAATTTGTTATTATGTAGTATTTAACGTAATTTAATACTAAACCCAGAATAAAGTAGATTATATTTCAAATATAAATACGGGTTTGAAATATTGAAGTGGTTAGTTGGGAAAGCTCCTTTAATACATAGCTTATACCGTTAAACATTTATTATTATTTTTTTTTTTTACAAGAACATTTTATTGTAGTAAAGGTAAAAAAAAACAGTCTTACGTTAGACAAAAAATGAAAATGGAAACCTCACATCATAGAAAGTGCAAAAAGATATACAAATTATGGCTACTCAAAAGTTTGATTGCCTCAAAATTGAGAGTATATCACGACGTTCTATTGAAACGTTTATTAAATCTATGTAATACATATATGAAAACACGGAAGCGTTGTGACTATTAACAAAAGCTTACCATGTTTGGATCTAGTGATAATTTCAGTTCTTAAAATAATCGCAGGTTTACCGAAATTGATACTATTCCCTCAATAGAAACACAAAGATGAGTAGGACACATCCAAGATATCTTGATAAAGCGAATCTACGTTTCTAGAAACGCAACTAGAAAGTATATTCAAGTCAATACTACAACTAAAGAATGCATTCAGTTGTACAGCAATTCAGAGCAGCTTTAGAAACGGTTCAGTTTTGTTACACATTCAGTGTTAGATAAATACAGGCGGTTATTAATCCTAAGATCTTGAATGCTATATGTTGGCTTCAACTAGGCTTATTTCAAGGGCCACGAAATATATTAGATCCATTCAGTGTACTCTTTTTCACATTTCAAGCTAGATACTTTTTTCATTTTAGTTTTCAATATTATCTTCTAATCTTATAAAGAGAAACCTACATTACTTGTGAAATTGGATTTAAATTGTATTCAATTATAAAATATACTTCGAACAGAGAACAAGAGTAGCACTAAATAAACAATTGCTTCCCCTCTTCATGAAGCACTGCAACTACTAACTGTTAATTGTGTTGTCTAACACAGGTCTTGTAATTAAAATCACCTTCTGTTGCTGTGTGGTAACGACAGTATCAGCCACACAGTTGTAACACAACAAAGTGTATTGGTCTACTTCATCAAATATTGTGTCATAATATACGTCTAGAGTATGATACTTAATTTATATTAAAAATAAAATACCCTTACTTGTGAAAATATAATACAAAACATTTTTTATTTATATACAACTCAATTATGTTTCTTTTTTTCAAGTATGTCAGGAGTAGAATTTTTTCGATGAGGTATTCCCTTTATCTTTATCTACATCGGGGTCCATTTAAGAGCATGTCTAAGAATCCATCCTCTTAACATGTCCGTACCATACCAGCTGCCTTCTCTCGACTTCTTCTATATTCGTCTTCTAATTCTCTTTCGGTATTATATTTTCAACCGTGACTTTCTTGCTGCCCTATGCCAAATATCCATTTAAAGAGGAAACAGCCAGTTCTTTACATTTGGCTCTAAATTGCCAAGGTTAGTATGCATTAAATGATATGGTTTAAATATGGTGTTTCCTTTGTCGGCACACACACACACACACACACACACACACACACACACACACACACACACACACACACACACACACACGATATATATATATATATATATATAAGATATTTGTACAATGATTAAATAAAGCAATATAATTGTGTCGTAAGGAGAATCAATTGTAGCTCATTTATATTATTAATTAATTTTGAACTTTATCTTTATTGATTTATTTAATCCTTGAATATGGAGTTTCAACAAGAAATATCTGTTGTTACATTAAAATTAAGATATTTATAATTATATGGTATTATAATACTAATGTATTTTCTTTATTTTAAAGGTTTTTGCATTTTGCTGACTGATAATTTTATAGTATATTTTATTCGGATATTTGTCAACATTTGTGAATATAATAATATTAATAGACGACGTTTATTTAATAGTATCGTATTCAAGTGATAACCAAATAATTAAAACAGTTAGTTATCAAAAATATATAAACTGCCATAGCTGTAAACCAATTAGAGACAATGTATAACTAATAAGAGCCTCATGAACTAAACGAAATAGCATTCTGCATAAGTAACAAAATGATTAATTCGGCGTGAAAGACCTTTCTTTCTTCTCTCACCAGAGTTACACTGTCACTTTCTGTAAAGGATTAAATTTGTTTCGTATATAAAAGGTAGTTTTGTTATCAATATTTAATTAAGTTTTTAAAAAAAGAAACTGGTTTCAGGCAGTTTATTATTCTGGCAGTTGCCGTATTTTTAAACTTGGCTACTTTGACAATTGTACAATAGGCCATATGTTCTAAGCATATTGCTTTATCATTCGAGGTGATCCACACTCCTCAAAGCTGTGTTTCATTATGTAAACAAAAAGATGGAAAATATATGATTAAATTATCAATAATTATAATTCTCCGTCTTTTGAAAACATATCGTTATTGGAAATATATAACAATAATCAAAATATATAAAGAAACAATTCAAATCGGATGTTGAATTTATAATTGGAAATAAATATTTCTCTTAGGTCGTATTCAATCATATTGAGTTCCATCTACAGATATCGTATATCATAATTACAACATATATATATATATATATATTTATATATATATATATATATATATATATATATATATATATATATATTTATATATATTAAAAAATACACTTGAACAATTTATATTCACCTAATGTATAACTTAATAATTACAAACTAACACAAAAATCAAACAAAAGAGTTAAAATACACTGTTAATATCATTGATAACAAAATATGATTATAATTGGCGGTGGCAGATATTTGTTTTCCTTCATCATTAGTACAAGTAACACTGAAGATGTATTTGGTCTGGTTTTACATGCCCGACTTTTGGCATAGAATAAATCATTTAATTCTTATCAAAAGATATACTGTAAACTTGCTATGACCCATGCAAATGCATGACATATTTACGGATGGAATTAGTATTTGAGTGTTAAAAACTTTCCTGTAATTTACGGCTTAATTAGTAGGGTGTTAAGACTAACTTTTTGTACGAAAGAGTTAAACCAAAAAAATAAGGAATTATATGGTTCAGTTTCGGGATAAAATAATATCTCCAGCATTTTGTTTTATGGTGGTGATTCCTACATTTATAGAAGAACAAATTTAATATGCGATGAATAAGGTTCTTCATTCGCGCTGAAGAAATGCTATTCCACATTTATATGGTTGTGTTATTCCACATAAAAAGTTTCTTTTTAATAATGTTATGTCTTAATAATCGGAAGAAGTATCTTAAGAACGGATTACCCATTTGATTTAAAATACAAATTTGTATTTATTTGTCCCATCCAATTATTAAATGTAGGAGCAAATCGAGTAACGTTAGAAAGAAAACTTTGGTGAGGGATTTGAGTGTTTTTCGCAAATTAGACTGTATCAAATACATTAAGTGCCAATATAAAAAAAAATGCAATATTTTAGAAGAAATTATTAATTTATTTAAGATATATCTTAAGGCGATTCTCAAACTTTTATCCCTTGAAAATTCTATAGATCAATGTAAGGAGGATGCACCAGCCTACCTTGATGTATATCAAGATTTTTTTCCATCGTATTATTTCTTTTCCGGCCAAATGGGACTTACCATATTGTTCTTATAATATATCTAAATACATAACACATATGGAGAAAATTCATTTGTTTGGAATGTTTATTACAAATTTTAAACATATATGCAATGTATGAGCATCTCAAAAGAAAATTTACATTTCAGAAAACATTTGCCATTTCTTGAGTTTGTACGTCAAAAAATATAATACCTGATGTCTCTCCTCATTCAATATAGAAGAGGTCTCTTTATACCCATCGCGGTCGGTATGAATAAGTGAGGTATATGTTGTGACTTCATATCTTAATACAAATCCTAACAAATTAAAAATTTTAGTGGAACTACCTTGGTGTAATTTACAGTTGATAAAACCGCCTGTATGGTCCTATTTTGATGAAATTAATATTTTTGAATTGTCAAACAATTGAAACTATCAGGGTTAGTCAATAAGTAAAGTGAAGTAGAAAAATCTATATATTTATTTTACTTACATAAATAATATTAGCATTACTTTTCAACGTAATGCCCTCCTATTTATATGCACTTACTCCATATTTTAACGAGCATTTTATTTCCTTCCTGAATGAAGGATTATTGTGTCGTGATCAGAAAATTTTGCACAGCTTCAATGGCCTCTTTACTAGATCGATAAAGATTCCCTCGCAATTGATCTTTTAATTTTTTGAAAAAAAAACTGAATATCGCTTGGAGCCATGTCCGGGGTATATGTAGGGTAGTCCAACAGCTGAAAACCAAGATTTTGAAGACACAGTACTTTGTTTTTGACCGTATGCGGTCGAGAGTTATCCTAAAGAAAAAACCCTCCTTTTGAATGACCACCAAGTCATTTGGATTTGAGTTTTGTCTTTTTGTGTTCAATAAACGCAGTAGCTCACAGTAGCTGTTGCTATTTATTGTTTGGCCTTTAGGTCTGACTTCAAGCAAAATTGGATTTTTCATATCCCAGAATATCCACATCACCTGAAGGACACCTGAAGACACCTTTCCTCAAGACATCTGAGTTTTGAATTTTTTTGCTGTCGGAAATTAAGGATGGTTCTACACCAAACTTTGTCGCTTACTATGGTTCAAGTTATGGAATCATGTATGTTTAATCAACGGTTATTGTTCTCTTAAAGAAATGAATCTCCTTCTTCTTCATATGCTTCTGGTAAATATACAAACGATTACCTTTGTGGACGCTAGTCTATTGATGTGGAACCCAGGAAGCACAGACTATTATAGGTTAAAGAATCTTAGATGATTGAATATGCTGTACCATGACATACATTTAAATCACTTGCAATATCATTAAACGTAAATGGTCGATAATCGAGAATCATTTAACAGCTTCAATATCGTCATTAGTCTTTGAAATGGAAGACCTTCCAGGGCGTTGGTAATCACACAGAGAAATTCTACCATTTTTAAGCGATCAATCAATTCGTATATCTTGCTTCCACTTAATGAATGGTGACATGAGAGAGGTTTTCGTATAACAATTTTGAGCTGCCCGTAATATTTCTAATTTTTGAAACGGGGGCAAAGTTTCACCATACATAACAAAAGTACATTCTAATGCCTAATAAACATTCATTGGATTTGGCTCTTCGCCACCCACTCACTAATAAGTTAGAAAAACTTGAATTGTTCACGCCTCTAACCGAAAATAACTTTCGATAGGAATAAGACAGAGACCTCTATCATTTTCGTCATTTACATTATATATCAATACCTTTCAAATGAGGGGTCACAAAGCAGGCGTTTGCATTTAAAATTTTTGAGCTGCCTCCAAAATTTCCCATGGTAACAACGTTGTCTTATGCCTAAAAAAAGTAGGCCCTACATATTTTTACCTAGTAAACTTTACTTGAGTTTTTTTTTTCAATTACTCGCTCAAAATTTACAGGAATGTCTCCAGACTTTTAGTTCGCCCACTATATTTACAAATACCCTTTTCTTAAAGTTCTTAAACACCCTATAAACTGAGTTACCCGTTATTTAATGAAAAGTTATGTACCTTGACATATGTGAGGTAACTTCTAAGACAAAGTTTTTACCTTTAAACTACTCTTGTCACTATTAGCCACATGCTTTTATACTTAGGTGAGTTCAACATTAGTGTTTGTTGTATGTGGATTTTACGACCTGTGTCTCGTATTTTTAGTACTGCTAATAAGAGGGTGCTTGTGATAAGTAATAGTAGCCAATTTACAACAGAGAAATGTTTTGTGTATTAAATTAATTTATAATATAATTTATTAATAAACGTAAATTATTTATCATTAGAGTTGTTATTTAAAGCTAATCAACTACCTTAGGGATATAACAAATTCGCCCTAAAGGTATCACTATAGTACGATCTAGAGTATTCCGAGGAATATTTGCTTAATCTAAACATTTATTCCATGTAGGCTCTAATCTTGGTTTAGATTTCTGTCTTTTATCTTTCAAAGAGGTATTTATTGACTTGCTCTTGTTCTTTTCCGAACGCTATTGGAGTATTCGAGGGCTAGTGGGTCTTTATTTCATCCCCTTTTCCTTTTTTTAACAATGCTATTATGTCCAAAAAGTTTTTCGCCTTTGAACAACAAGGGGTTTAACAAACGCAATACACTTTTTTAAAATAAAATTTAACTGTGAGCTTTTACAAATATTATTTTATGAAATATTAGTTTATATTAAAATTTTGCAAATAATCTGCTAGCAAACTATATTTAAAAGTAATATCTGATATATGTTTGCTTATATTATAACTTCCTGTCTACCATTTATTATAGGCTTATAAGACAGAGATCTAATCTAAGATAAGCGCATACAAGAAAAAAAGGTTTAGATCAAGCAAGGATTCCTCGGAACAGCAAAACCAGTACTTTATTGGGCCTTGATGGCGGGTTGTATTCTAAGTATTGACCTACATAAATTATTATTGCAATATTTAAAAGTGTAAGCAAATATGACTTGCCTCATTAATCAAAGGTAGACAGAGAGACCTCGAGAATATTATTACTGATATAATTCCTTATAGATACAACAATAGAAATAATGTAATTTTTTTGTTAAAATAAGCGTAATTCATTTTAAACTGTTTGCTTGGAATGTAGAATTCATAAGTGCTTTGCCACTTTTTTCCCCCCGACACTGATTTTGTTACGGAAAGTAAAAATATACATATATTAAGAATAAATGTATAATGTCACATTGAGTAAGTCATACAATATAACGTGGAACTGGTAATGTATTTCAGTCAATGGACTATATATATATATATATATATATATATATATATATATATATATATATATATATATATATATATATATATATTTTCATTTTGTTACATTAGATACAATAGCCATTTGATATTATATTCTCAATATAAATTGCAAAATAATTCCTATACATCTATAGAAAAATAAACCAAACTTATATTTAAAAATACATATTTAACATAAGCAGGCCTACTACTTAAATACAAGAATTTAATAGGACAAATTAAAATATACTAATATAATTATTAACATCTAAATAATTTATATTTTTCTTTATTGATATTAATGGCATACTAGAAAAATGACATCTTAAAAAAATGAAATTATTTATCCCATGGGAGAAACGTCTTTGTAGCATTACAAAAACCAAAAGAGAAACGTTTCTTTAGAAATATAAACTAATAGTATGTGAAGTAAAACTGAATTTTTATGTAGTTATAATTATCAAAACAATTGTTAGTCATATATTTTTTACTGACTTAAAAAGTAATTTGATTGCTGTTAGTTAAGTGACTAATCTTATAGTTTTTCAACAAATTGTGGGAGATTTTAATATCTTTTGTGGTCTTTGGCTGTATCTGATACTTATGGATATATTCATTACAAGCTAAATGTAAATATTGATCTAATTACATTAAAAATTAATACATTTCAAAATGTATATCATTTGAAGATATTGCATAACTGTATAATTTACCAGAATTTTATTTGTAGAAATCCCTTCAGTATTTTACTTCTAAAATAGACCTTATAAATTGGATAATTATATGGATTGTAAAATATAAACACTCTCTTTAAAGAGCACTTTACGATAAAATGTAAATAAAAGTTAAAAGTAATCGCTAAGTGCTCTTTAGTTACGGGTCGATATGTAAAAACATTAAACACAATTGACTTTAATGGCTCTCTTAAATCATTGGTATTTAAAAGTAAAATCAAACGACTTCTAAAAAGGTTTAGCTTCTTTCTTTTATTTCGAAGCAAATAATTGTTAATTGAAGCGTTAATTGTCAATTAACGTTGAAGTGCTTTTAATGGAACAAAATTTAACAATAATTGAGCGTGTAGGATTATAAACCATATTAAATTAAGATCGTTTTATATACAAGTTTTAAATTGTCTTTTTAACTATTCCTGTATTTAAGATTTTCAACGTTGCCATTCTGGAGTTTCCACAAGAGTTGGTTCCTATGCAAACGTAAATAATTATCTTTGACCGATAATAGGTATAAAATACTCACTTCTAACACGGTTTAACTTATTGTTACCTGTGGTAGGTAATATTACTATAAATAGTTCAGTGGTTGCCCGCAGTCCGTTTTTTTCAGGCGTAGTTACCAGCGCTGTTAGATCGGACATTTTATTTACATGGCCACACACAATATATATATAAATATAGTTTACAAAACAATATATAAATGAGGTATCAATAGAAAGGTATTGTACAGCTGAATGTGTTTTGGTGAACCAAATTTAAAATATCTTTTTTCTGTTTTACATGAAAACCAAAACAACATTTATTTTACTTTAGCCATTTTTTAAGAAAGTACCTTTAAAGATACGAAGGATTTTTCTCGCAGTTAACATAAAGCAGTTTGTCTCTTCAATCAAAATAAATCAACGAAATCGGATGAAGAATGAAGGAAAAATATGGGTATCAACGAGAGTACTGTATTGCATTAGTCTTATGGGCGGCAGACGGCATTTTTGTTATATGGAACCTCCTCTTAATATGTATAACCAAAGAGCTCGACTCAGATTATTTTAGAGTGTTTCAGCATTTGTGTTACGTTTTTATGTATGTAATAGTATTGTGACTGAAGAAGCGCACTTTGATCAGCAAAAGACCGCTGCCGTCACGCCTGCTATTAACGTTCTTCTAATAACCACTAAGGTATTTACAGTAATATCACTTCTAGCGTTATTAGTTTATAGTAAAAGTTGTCTTTTACTTAGTTTAAGTTGTCATGTATATAAGTAATAAGTTTATTTATATTGTCATATCTATCAATTTGATCTTTAAAATTAAGCGCTCTTGAAAAAATAGATTATGAATATTGTAAATCATTTTATTAGAAACAAATAAAATAAAATATTTACATCACTGTTACTTTAAGTAGTCGAAAATATTCAATTAGACTAGGTTTAAAATAATATCAAAAACAAATTTTAATACATCAACGAAACACAATTATAGTTTTATATCATATTTAATTTGTTACATTTTATAAAATATTCTAACTAGTATTAAATTACCATATATTGTATTACTACTGCGTATTCTAGTTCTGTCGCCACCACACCGCAACAAGTGATGGTTTTAAACACAAGACCTCTGTGTTAGACAACGCAATTAACATCTGATGTGATGCTTCATGAAACCGGATCGTAATTGTCCATGTAGTGTCATTCCTGTTCATTATAAAAAGTAAAATGTAAACGCGAAAATACTTTAAATGTAATCAATATGAAAACATGTCAGTTTATAGTAAAGCAGTACTTGCTGAGACAATTTGAAATAAAACAGACATTTATAATTACATATTTTTGTCTACAGTCAATGTAACGAAGTTATAATGCTGGTATAGCTTAGAAGTAAAATAAAATCTATTAAATATAATATTGAAAAGGATGCTTAACGTGCACAAACTACGATAACAGTAAGCCCAGATAAACTATTATTGGCACAAAAGAGGACTTCTGCATTCTAAAATGAGAAAGTTTAGGAATAGCCATACGTCGTGTTATCATCATGAAGATAACCAAAATGAAAGACTTTTAAAAGATAAAATTATACATTTTATTATTTACGCTACTAAATAGAATTCGCTTTGTAAATGACAGATCACAAAGTTATTGTAGTGAAACTATTTTACTCACATTTAATAAAATGCTGTACATCCACTTCTTTGTAAGTCAATGGTACTAGGTGTTATCATGTTTGTCTGGAGAAATCCTCACGTCAAGCGAAATCTTGTATATGAGTAGGGTATACTATTTACTAATAAAACATTTCTATTTGTATTTAAATTATATTATTGTGTTCTGTTTTAAAGTAATTTTATAATGATGGATTGTTCCTTCAATTTTTTGGTTTAGTTGGATATTTCCCAGCAGTGGTGTACTATACAGAGTGTCTTTTAAAGGCCGAACTCCATAATGTGATTATACATAATATACTTATGAAAAAAAGAAAAAAATACAGTTATTCGCAGTTTTTTTACAAAAAACTTTATGTCATTGGAAGTAGAAAATGTCAAATTTTTTATACATATTTGTTGCAAATTTTGTTTATCAAAATAATTCATGAGGATTTGAGTGTATAAATCAACGATCTGTTATCAAGTAAGTAATAAACCTAAACCATAAAAAGTTGAAATGTAACAACATGGCCTAGAAGTTTAAGAAAAGTTACAGGTGTTTTAACATGGTTATTGGTTATAACTTGTCTATTAGAAGCTTTACTGAACATTAGTTTTAGTTTTCAACATCGATCCAGCAACTATTATGTTACGTTGGTGTTTATCAATTTTGTGTAGTCCATATCCAGATAATGGTAAGGTGATTGTATTCAATTACACCCCTAATCAAGATATGTCTAAAATATTAAAATTAATGTAAGTTTTATGCAATAGTAAAATCTTATCTCTGACAATGAATTTATTAATTGAGGCACCGTGTCAAGTGCTATAATTTTTATTATTAATTTAAATGTAAATTTACTTCCAAGGAGGCGGCCAACTTCTGATCTTTAATTTTAAATTTAGTAGTGATTACAATGTTTCAACCTCAAAATCGATCGGAAACTCCAATTAAGCTGAATTTTATATAAATTTAAATCAAAAGTATAATTTTCACACTTTAGTTATCCACTCAGGAATATGAATCAATGAATACTTCATAATAAGAAATTAAAATATTAAATATATTGTGTATAGTTATTTCTAATTACCTCAAAAACTAACCTGTTTTCTGTATGAAATGTACGTAGATTTTTCTTAAGCATCTTTTATGTAGAATAAAATGTAAAATACAATGCTTGTTTTACAACTGAATTTCCGAAAGGCACCGATTAAGAATTTCAAGAAGAAAACGCTATTAATATTTTAATACTGTACTACACATAATGAAGTATATTACAGACATAAAGAAGATTGTAATATTTTATCTTTATTAACTTGACGATCAATCTAAAGAAATTAAGTTTTGATGTAAATTACAGTCTTGAATGTTCATAAATAAAAAAATAAAAAATGTCACAAAATAATTATATAATATTTAAAGAGATAATTTTTTGTATTGTGACTTAACTCGATGGAAAAACTTCCACGGCTAAGCAATTAACTCTAAATGGCAATGTAAATGTACGCTGACAGTGCAGGACTTGAATAGCAGTGTGTTAATTAAGATAAGAATTTCAGAATTATAGACACACTTAAAGAACATTTTAATTTAATTTTTATCAGTTAAAAGAGAATTAGTAAAGAAAGTTAAACTTTAATTATATACTACTTAAAAGTCATCCTTAAAGCAAATATACTTAAAATTTATGAAAATGGACTTAATAAAATACCTACTGAGATTTTTTTATTTAGATATATATAAACCATGTACTCAATTCGATTTGTTAAATATAAATATTTTCTATTGTGACTTGATCGTTAAGTCATTTATTTAAAACAAATACAAATCAAATATAGTAATAAAGTTAATATGTGTATAACTGTATATGTATGTATTTTTATATATTTAATTATTCACATGAAATATCAACATGAATTTTATATATATTCTCTATTGTCATGTATATATAAATAACAGAACATTTTTGCAAGTACCGAAAAAAGAACATAAGAAATATGTCCAGTAGGCTACATGTATGTAATGTTCGCATTACCTTAATAATATTAATGAATTCCAATGCAATTAAGTTTTGTACTAAATAATTTTAAATTAAATGCTCGCCTTTGTAAATACAATAACAGGCATTGTTTTATTACTCCGATAAACAGGATATGAATTATTTATTTGTTTTGTAGGTTTTAAGGATTATGCGATTTTTATAACTAATACAACCTCGAATTAAACATAAATTAAATAATATCTTTTAAACTTCTTGCAATGTTTTGGAAATTTTAAAGAAACCTTAAATCCTTTTGTAAATATTTCTTGCGTTATAAAAAGAACCTCAATATTTAAAAAATATTATTGTACTATTAAAATTTCAAAGAGAATATGATAAATAGTACGTTAAAATATCAACGTTATAATCTTTCTTGCTCTGTTACTTGTAAAATTATTTCTGTATCTAATTTCATAAGAAAACAGTGGTATTGATATATATTACCACATAAAGAGCACAATTAACACTAAATCGCTCAATGTAATATACTAACTTTCGCTTAAGCACGGGACTATATTGGAGAAACATGTAACATCACTTACGAATAGACTGACTAACCGCGTTTTGTATTTGTCCAGAAAAACAATGACAGGCCTCACCTTTTACAATGACATACCTTTACATGCAATGGAACATGAGAAAATATCGAAAATTGTTTTAACCTAACAGGACTAGAAAATGATGTTAATTTTTATAACAAAGAATATAATAAAGTTGAATTTAAGAAACTGTGAACTAGCACATCAATTAGATTTAAAATCTAACTTGACTTTAGTACTAAACAAAAGATAAATCATGTTTTGTTTAATCCTTATGTCAAATTAATATTGGATTTCTAACATCAACTGATCATATCGTTTCGCTGTTAACTTATATTTTTTGCATTCATTCCTTCGATTGTCCTTCAATTGAGTTCGAATAAACGACATATTAGCTGAAACAATCTCTATGTTCTTATGTTTACTTGTTCTTTTATTTATAAGTATATTCAAGACTTGAAGAAACATATTAATTGATTAAATAGCTACAAAATGGTTTTAATGATGGGATTAGAGCACGTAACTGCAATGTTTTCTCCTTAAGACGATTTTGACTTTAATAAAAGATTGATTAGGAATTCGTGAAAAATTAAATTAGTTTGTTAATATTTATTATAATAATTGGGAAAAAAGGTTAATAAAGTTTAATCATTTGTTCACTGTTGTCATTAAATACCGTTGATATCAAAGGTGATGAGTTTTTCCCCTAATTCAATCTCAGCTTATATAACATTTTAGTCATTGAAACAGTTCAGTGAGTTACGTGAACATTTGATTATGTTGTAAACTTGAAAACATAAATAGGTATGTACCTATTATACCTATTTAAACAATATTTTTACATTTTAAACTTATAAAAGATTAAGTATATATTTTTTCAATATTTATTTTAAATGAATCATGTTGAAAATTGCACAGATTTTGTTCCAAATTCTTACGTATGAAATAGCTAATCTACGACATGTACGTAGTGAACCAAATACCTTAACAATATTGACGAATACAGATAGGTTCTGTGCTGATTAACTATTAATAAAATACTTTGTCCTTTCGCGTACATTACCCGCCATTCAATTGATACTCGAACTCAACAGGATGGGAATTACAATCGAATGTATTGTGTACACTCTTTAGCTTCTACTCGGTAATTAATACTCTCTTCACTTACGAAATCGTATCCAAATTTCGGTTTAAAATGTTATCGTTAAGTTGTTTGATCCCTGTTATTCCTAGAGACAGTGGTACTATTATTTTCTTAACTAATATATATATATATATATATATATATATATATATATATATATATATATATATTTTAATGAGAAATCTTTATTATTTCTTCCATTATAAAATACAACACCACATTTTACATATGCATAAATAGAAATAATAACCACCTAGGTTATTTACCTGTGGAGGTGGATTATTTATTCTTAAGGATCACTATAGTTTCAATGAGTATTGGAAGGCAGCGAACCAGCCAAATAATAATATAATAACCACACAAAACAAAATAACAAAGCACTAAAACATATGATTAACTCTTATGAATTACACTTTTCATTCACTTTACTTGCTATACAACATAATACTAACATTTCTAATTAATAGTATTGAAAAAATAATCAACATTTTATATCTCGAGTAAGTACTCCCACAAACTCTTGGCAAATGGAACTCTGTTACAAAAAGTTTTTATGTTTAAAGGCAGACAGTTAATATTGGATATAAATAGCTAGTAAATTTAATGTTTACGTTCAAAGTTTTTGCTTTAATCATCAATAGAACGCTATCAATATTTTTTTCCTGCCCTCATAAGAAATATTTACAAATTATAACTGCAAAATATCGTTATTGATATTTTTACGTATTAAATATTTCATAAAATTGGTTTCAGATAATAGAATTCGTTTATTAGGCTAAGGTGTTTATTTAACGTAAGGTATATAATTATGTTTCCCTTAAAATATTTGTTACTTCATAAATAAAAATGATCATCATATTTAGATAGTGGTAAGGCAGTCTGTAAATTAAAAGAGATACTATACAAGGACATGGTGTATCTAAGAATTTTTATTCTTAGTAGGATTTTATAAATTATTTATAAAACGCTTTGCAAAAATTACAAAACTATTAACTAATTGGTCAAAAAAGAACGTGAATAGAGACATAGAAAACCAAGATTATATTGATTGTTTTAAAACATGTAAACAAATTTGTGGAATAAACCCGTATTGCAATATCCAAATTTTGAAAAGAAATTAACCTAAATACGGATGCGAGTAACTTTGTGATTGAGCCAAGAAGTGAAAGGAGCAAATTTACCGGTATTCTATGCAAGGAGAACTTTGAGCAATAGGACCCCTCTGTGATAGAAAGAGTGTTATTCGAAATTGTGTGGGCGACAAAATACTTAGACCTTGTTTATTTGAAAAAAAAAAATTAAACTAACCACAAAATCTTACAATGATTTTCAATAAAAGAACCATATTTAAAATTAATAATATGGCGTCTCAAACTTGAAGACATTGATTATGTAATTAGGAGTAAACGTGGAAAAACTCATCACCATTCCAACGGAATTGATAGGATACAATTAAATATAACTAAAAACCGATCCGTGGATAAAACGGAATCCGATAATGACCTAAAAGGAGTTGCAAATATAGAACTCAATTATACTTCCCGGAATTAGGAGTGTATCAATAATTGTCTACCTGGACGAGATTGAAGACACAAAACAAACAGTTCACTCCAACTACGAAGGAAACACTAAAGTAGATATCTCCATATCGGATTAACTTCTTAATTTTGGAGAAAAAAAAATTATATTTTCACTCTTAAAGTACCAACCAAAAAAGTTAGTGATACAAATATTATTTATTGGATCAAAATTAAGACTGTTAGTCAAAATGTCTGGGGAATATTTTGAACAAAATGTAATTGATTTTTTAAAAGAAAGTCTAGTTTCAAATGTTAAATATAATCTGTATTTTGAAAATGATTTTAATGAATTTTTTGCTCCTTCACTTCAAGAATCTTTAGAAGTTCGAAATTATGTTCACTAAAAATATTTTTAAATGTAACTGGCCCACGGGAAGTTATGGAAATAATAATAACTATCACGTAGGCAAAACAGATTAGGTAACATGGAAACATAACCAAATTAATCGTAAATAATATTGGCCTAATATAAGGACCAGTAGAGGAGATTTGATAAACACTAGTGAAGTTGTTTAGAACCACAGTACGATAAAGTTCCCTTGAAACATGAATTATCAGCAACTCCATATCTAGTGAACAACTGGAGGTGTTAACATTTGACTAAGTGACTTTTGATAAATCCAAGTTCATCAGGGTGATAGTCACGTTCTCTAAAACACCTGGAGATGTGCAGAATCGTGAGACAACACTCACAGACATAAGTAATAAACTCATCGAATATAATATATCAGCAATGTTGATGTACCAAGTATTAGCCTATTATCTTCAACAAAGGAACCGGATTAAATAATAAAATTATCAAAGATATAAAGTATTTTGACCGTAACATCATATAGCTATATTATCATACATAATACATAGCACTATGATACATAGTGGGCTTATAGATAGATAAGAAAAATCTGATGTAACTTCGGAAGCAAATCAGTCAACCCTCGAAGTTCTGTTTAGGGATGGAGGAGTTATGTCCCGAAACATCCATTAGTCAGTAGGATTTATTGTTGTCTTAGCAAGTAAGCCTATATAATATATAGATGTAGTCGTCCAGTTGTACAGTTGGATCTTAGTTGTCTCAGACCCCAGTAAACTATCTTCCTGTACTTAAGTTCATTATTGTTACATGTAAAATCAATATTTGTTATATATTATAATATGAAAATATTATTGTACTATAATAATGAAAGTACGGCTTTTGAGAAAATAATTATATTTTTTAACCGAAAGACCCGAAATCGTATTATAACATATATAATATATTAACTAATCACAATGTAAATGATGTATTACGCATGGTAAGTTATATTTCAAAGAGTATCTAGAATGAAATATTACATTCAAAATTTGCCACTCATAATACCCTAATAGTTGACTGTGTGTGATAAAACCCCAATTAAAGTTCTGTCTCCCAATTCAGGACAAATCTGTTAAAATATATTTTTAATGTATTTGGACCAAACTCTTAAACTGAACGATTAAATTGGAAGTATAGATACATAAATACATTCTTTTGACAGTCTATAACTGAGAAACCACTAAAGACTCAATTTATATATTAAATCAATCACGTAATGCTAGTTATTAAGGCTGCCACACCATAAATAAGTAACTTGGTCACAGCTGGAATTTTCAGATGTTTTTCGTCACAATTTTTTCTAGCTGGTTTTACATTTAGCCGAGTACAAATACGGCTTGTTGCACACACATTCATTGCGACATGTATCACAGTAATTTCATTGCTGATAAATTTAATGTGAGTGGGCTTACAATAATTAAAAACGGAAATGGTAATTTTACCGGCGGAAATATTATATTTATTGAATATAGTCAATTGAGGATAAAATAAAAGATTACAGACCGGCTTAGTTGTGTAAGAGTTTGTTGATTTTTAAAATCACTTCAGTGAATCAAATAATATCGCAATAAATGTACTATTTTGCTTTTAAGTCGAACTAGGTTAATAACATTTTAATAATTAGAAATGAAATAAAATATATAAAATGTATGATAATAGATTTTTAAATTAGCAAAATGTATGCTATTTAAATCAGGTAACATAACGTAGTCAATATTTAAAGTTACCGGAAATTTTTTTAAGTATTTTTTAAAAGCAAGCCGAGACTGTAACGTGGAAAGGATATGAATCTGTTTGGCTTACAAAATAAATAAACGAAAAAGTCATATAATATGTACTTAATTTTATTAAAATAAATTTCCCATTAGGTTATTATAACTTTTGAAATAAATTAGAGGGAAGTTACTTCCATATACACATACTAAATTTCATTTAATATTTGTTATATATATTTGAAGATAAAAAGAGTACAAAATTGAATAAAAACCTAAATTAAAACCAGTTTAAATAATAAATTTAGTCCTGATTTAAAACTAACACCTGGCATATATTTGATTTACATTTTCATTCATAAGGACTGATTCAATTCATTTACTTAGTTTATACAAGTAACACTTTCGGTTAATAGAGTTTAAACAATAAAAAGACATTCACGAATTTCAGTCTGCAATAAACAGTACATTCTGGCGGTACACCATAAAACCCTGTTTGCAGCTGTTGTTTGACTTTCTCGTTAAGTGTAATGTGGTAATGAAGTATACGCGTGTCTGGTTTATGACTCGATGAAGAAGGCTTGGGTGAATGACTTCGTTTAAAGTATAAGCAACATATATTTTAGTAGTAGATATGGGGTTAGTACAGATATAAGTAGATTACCGTTGTATATCTTCACCGTATATGCTTACACTTATGCAATTATTAAAAAAATTAAAATGTTACTCCAAAATAATTATATTTTTTTCGTCCTGGCTCATAAATAAGAACGAAACTTTATAATTTATATTAAAAAAACAACAACAAAAAAGCATAACAATTTGCAGAAAATCAAAGCAGAAAATAAATTCACTAAAATTAATAAAACTGATGACATTTCGTGTTATTACCATGGCGTTTTCCTTATTGGAGATTGAGGAACACAACATATTTTCGTAGTTCTTAGTTTTTTTCAATCATTTAAGAAACAAATCCATAGGATAAAATCCGTTAGTGTTCGGACGTCTGGGTGGTTGTTATATGAATTTAATTCAGAATGCTCCATAGAACATAAAAATTCATAACGATAAATTTTAGCTAAAAAAATTTACTTGAAATTATTTAACTCCATGTAAATCATTACGCTTTATAGTATAATATTCAATTCATATTGAATAATTATTACAAAGTTAAATGCTCTATACAACAAAAGGAAAGTTCGAAGAAATGCAATGTAATTAACTCTTCACAAAAGTACCACTATATTTCTCGTACACCTATACGTAAAACCAAGGCCTTGTAAAATATAAATTATTCTTAGTTATAATAAATAATTAAATGATGGTTTCCATTAAAGAACTGCAGAGATAGTATAAATCTAGGTTTACTAAAATATAAAAGTGTAAGTAATCGTTTTATGAGGAGCTTCCATTAATAGAAATCAAAAAATGTCACCCATGCTTTTGATAAAAGGTTTTTATAATAAAGAACAGAATTTGGTATTTATACATAAAAACAACGTGACAATAATTAAATCTATTAAAGTCAACTGCGCCACTCATCCAAATTTCTGAAAAATGTTGTCAATATTATCTGAAATCTTTTGATAATTTAACCTGTGTATAGTAGTTTATTTTTTAAAGTCTTACTTTCAAATCGCAATTTACGAACATTGTATTTATATACACCAATTAGACCTTTCGTTATAGTTTAAGGTATTCTGATCTATCTCTCCGATTGGTCCAGGCTCAACTCCCGGAAGCCCGCGGATCGGGCTTTTGACAACTCAGTAATTACCGACCGAGCCACCCAATCACTGCCCGCTACGCCAACTCTGCCTCTGGCCGGCCTGTGATTGACTACCGCTCGGTGCATGTTGAACAATGGCTTCTCCATTGATCGACGCTCCGAAAACAAATAAATACCGTCGTTTTCTTTCCAAAAATCATTAGTCTGCTGATCAGTCTTTCCGAAGACACAACTAGCCTCAGTCCTTCCAAGGACGCCATTGACACATCTCACTGCCAGCAGCAAGGAGTCCCATAGTTAACTACTGAGTGACTCACAAAAGGAGAAAACGTGTTTTTCTTTATATCTATCCTAGACTTTTCAACTCACCTCCCGTCGGGGAAACAGCTAAATAGGGGAAACCCGGCGAGCTACTACTTTACCGCCTACTGTAAGGGAAATTTAATAGGGTAGTGGCTACCCGGTGGACCCCTCTGCTAAATGCCGGGGAGGCGCAACAACACGCATAGACGGGCAGTACGCCGATTACAGAGGAGAATTAGCGGCGAGTTAGCCAAACTTCGCCACACCTCAACGGTCTTTTTCAGGACCAAGCTCCTCGACTTCCACTGCCGCAACTCCACGGCCCTTTTCAGGACCAAGCTCCTCCAGCTCCTGTGTTTTGCTCGTCGTGGCTACTTCCATCCCCACTTTTCCCGCCACCACGTCCCCACTCCTATCTTCTGCCTAATTTCCCGTGTCTCGACCCCCGAGCCTCCTACTACCTTGGGTTGTAGGGAAGCTCGACACCATTCACCGACCAAAGAACCCGTCCCCGGCTAAGCAGCCGACGTCCCCTACCACCCTAATCTTCTCCGCCTCTAAGGTAGCCCGACGTCAAGTTAATAGTTCTATAATAAAAATATGATTATATCCACATACTTTGAGTTATTGTATACAATAATAGTTCTAAACTATGGGTAAAATTGATGGTTAAGAAACAAATAAAGTAAAACGATAATATTAACAAGTAACATGTACAAACGAATGTATCAGTGTATCCATCTCGTAGCGTTGCAAAGTATATGATTAGTGAATACTCTTTAGTCATTACTCTGGGCCTTCTATTTATAGAAGTTACAGTAAAATAATAGAAAATATTCAATAATTGCATATTTTGTATATCCAAATTATCATTAATATCAAACCAAACCTTAAAAAATCAACAAGATTTTTACACATATTATTAAAGTTGGTTATTTTGTGTCCAAAATTTAACCCGGTATGAAATACAAATTGTTACATGAGTTATGTTTTGTGAGCTACATGAAGACATTATGTAAACTTTAAAGTTGCTTATGGAAAATCAAAAATAAAATATTATCTATTTTTTTTTTCGTTCTATAAATATAATAGATACAGAAACATTATTGTGATTTACAAATATATTCACCTGATACATAGACAAGATGGAACACGAATTTCGTTAGATTTTTTTTCTGTTTATTTTTTCTGGTTTGCATTTGGAATTAGTACTTCCTGCCCAATATAATTGTATTGTTTAGTAAAAATGGGAATCGATGTTATAAATAGTTTACGTTATTATTAGACACAGTATTGTTATATATATATATATATATATATATATATATATAAAAGAGATCATCAATTATATTTGAAATGGTTAGTTTGTTAATAAGTGCATTAAATTGGTAGACCTCAAAACTATCAAAATAGGAAAGGCTCAATCATTTCTGTCAATGATCGTAGCGAATAATTTTAAAATCAAGTTAACTACGTATTTAATATTTTGGTATGTGAAAAAAATATTTCTAAATATTTGATTTAATTTGAATGTTGATATATTTTCATATTATAATAAAATGAAATAACTTATGTAATTATTTATCATTTCAAATATATGTTATTTAAATCAATAATAAATTACCTCCATTAGATTAGACAATTTGTGGATGTCAACAGATCACTAGGTAGTCTACAAGGACACGGTGATTGTCTACAGTACGTAGCAGTACTTAACTAGATTAAGCTGAATCCAATATCAAGGGTGACCTAAGATGTTAATCATAGATCTGATTGCCATCCATATTGCATATCACAGGATTTGATTCACCAATTACTCAACATAGAGTATAAAGCATTACTTACAGACATGGATTCAAAATTTGTACATTTTACCACAAATTATAATTGTGAAAATTAATTTGACTCTTTTAAGACATCGTCATGTTAAATATTTAGTTAAGTATTACTAAAAACTTTAATGTGGATATAACCACCCGTCACCATCTTAAAATGTCACCTGTGAAATGTCAGAATCAGGTTAATTATTTTATTTATTTTTTATTATGTTTTTAAAGCAATTATTTTTTTAAATGAAACTATTTCAAGATGAATGATTTAAAAAAACAAAGTACGTGATGAATAAAAAAAAACAACTTTATTTTAAAGTAAAACAGTGTTACTACACGAAATTACATTCCAAAGAAATGTTTTGGATACAGAAGGATTTATTATAAACAATCTTAATGACTTGTATTAGTGAGTCAACCCCGAGGATCCTAGCTGGATCTACATATTTTCATGCTATCTTGGGATACATCTCATCGCTTTTTCATCTTCGCCTTGAGACCTGACTTTAACAACTCTTGTTCTTTTCTGCCCCTAACGATATTAGACATCCTAAGCTAGGCTTTTTATTATATAAACTTTTCTTCTAATTTTAAAAGGTACTGACGATAACCAAGAGGTTTCGTTTGCCTTTATAATTAAATGAAAACATAATTACTATAAATTTATTTAAAAAAAAGTTTAACTGTTCAAAATTATTTGGGAACAATATATTGACAATTATCATGCAATTAGCTTTTAATATTATGAAGTTTCACTGCTCTTGCAATATTGTAGAAAAATGCGGGGTAAAGTTTTAATGTATATGCAGTTTTAAAATATTTTGGTGGATTTTTAAATTTGCAATTTTTATGCGTCTATACAAGTTCGTTTTTTGCCAATTAATTATATTATCACTTAGCTTAAACACATAAAACTAGCCGGTAAACAAAAAAACTGCCAATTAAATTTCCATTATATTATAACATATATCACTTACATAGCAAGTAAGTGCAATATCTGATTTCGATTATATTACACTACTCAATTTTGTGTAATATATTAGTAGAGCTAGACTATTAAATGATTTGAAATAATCTATTACGATGTGATACATAATTTGTGTATTCGAAATTAAGCTTATTTATTTTATCTATTGAGTTATTGTTGTTCAATAAAGGAAAAAAAAAACATTCTAAAGCCCCAATCCGGGAACATACGCCGTTGTTACATTAGGTTACGTCATTGAAATGTTTAAAATGAATTGGTTATACTATTTTACCACTAAGTTTTGAGACAAATTAGTATCTGTAAATCAAATGTTCTTTTAGTTACGCGCATCGCACAATACAGTATTGCATTCATATATCGTAAATTTTACTTTGTACTTCAATATTTTCCATTTAAAATACATATATTAGAAACTGTACAAATTCAGAGAACTTTATGAAACAGTAGCATAATTATTATTGTAAAATAATTGACTGTTTATTTCCTCATATGACTTTAGTAGAGATAGAGATATTATAATATATGTATTTCAGGTCTCGAACGTTTAAAAAGTACTGTGTACAGGGTAGTCTATCCTGTGCGTCGTATGTGTGCGTACGTAGCCGGCGACCTGATTAGAATTTTTTGGTAATTTGAAATGTATTGGAATATGGAATGCTTTTACGTAGAAATTGAATTTTGAAAGTATCTGCTGGTTTGAAATAGGATCGGACAATTTAAGTAGTTCCTTAAGACCCCCAAAAATGTAATCTTTTTCATAAAATTTCAAGTATCCTAAGATTTAAATTAAAATGTTAAAGTGAACTAAGAAGCTCTACATAACATCCTAAATGTGTTATTTTGGCTTAAGCCGATTTTTTTCTTGCCAGAATACAAAAGTCCTAGAGCAATAAAATTTTATGTAGATTTACTTGTAGTACGTTGGTTAAATTTTGCAGTTTTTTCACAGTACACATAAGTAATCACAACATTTGTTTATCTAACCTATTCGACTGCTTTTTAAATAATTTTGCCTATTACTGTTATAGTTGCTGTTACTGTGAATTATTGTATTCAATTGTGAAATACATACAAGTTGACATATCTGTCGGTAACATAGTCACACAGTGATTTTTGTAAATAACATAGTGGTTACACTACAAATAGCCGCAATATGAATTGCTTACTGGTGCATGATATCGGAGTCTTTAAATCTCTGAGTTTTTGTTTGGGTAGACTTTGCCTATCATATTTTTATTATACTAACGATACCTATTAAACAGTAGCCTAATTATGGACTTAACCGAGGCAACTACTGCTATTCCGGTTATTATTATAATGAAGGCATAACCCTAATTGTCAAGATTGTTTCATAATTATGATTTTACCATAATTTTGAAATTGTTTTATCAATGTATAACGTTGAAAGTATGATTAGTTCAATGTAGTTTGACTTTTTGGGAAATTTTTCTATTTTATAGGGATAGATGTCTTTGAGCGTTCTGACATCTAATTAAATCGTACACTACAACAATAGATTATTACGTCACCTTAGTGCAATGGCGGGCCAATTATTCTTTATGGATCCACTGAATAACTATCACTACAGACCAGTACATAAGTTATAGAGGAGTTGTCGGTCCCTCCAACGTAGATGTCCTGATTATGGACCTCGGCGGCTTGCTCCAGGTCAAAAACATCGTTAATAGTTATAGATATACTATACTCTACCTGAACAAGACGCTGTTAGAGGTCCAGCTGTTATTACCAATAAAATAACTCATACTTAAAAGTCTCAAGTACTACTTGTTCCCTCCTTTACATTACTTTAAGAGTGAAGTCTGTTTGCATTTGTATGAGTATATGAACAGAAGATCTAGTTAATATTTAGTCCATATACGACTCAAGTACAAAGAACAACGCCAATTCCCCTCATAAAGTGTAACTAGTCTTTATCAGGCTGCATGATTTATATTATATAACACCAGTCACCTTGAAACACAATTTTGGTTATAGCTCCGGAGATGACAATTTATTTATAGTTTGACATAATCCGTTCACCCGATTAGTATCCCACTACACACCCTCTTCTTCGAAAAATAAAATACCCCTTTTATCAACCTAACTTTCTCTGTAACATGATTATGTGAGAAAGTATGTTACTCAATGAGACAATAATCAATTTAACCCTCCATGAGTAAAGTGTCAAAAATGTATTATAGTATGTATATTTGTTTATTGCTTTTAATTACATTCAAAGTATAACCCTCTAACAATATTTTATGAAAAAATCATAAATCGAAAAGAACAGAAGAAAAACATGGCCCTTTGTTCCTTAATATTCTCTGCAAAGTTAAGACCAATATTACTAAGTCCGAAATTATATCAGAGATAGAGAAATAATTGGTATATTCATTATACTTTTAAATTTTTGTAATTTCTTTTGAAATTACGGTGTGTTGGAATTCATCTTATGTACCTAATTAAATCCTTCCTTGGATGAGTTTAAACTCTGAACAAGATAAACGTTAATGAGATGATACTTCACCTCCAAGCTCATAAGATATGTATTACCATGAAGTGAAAAAAAAATTATAATTAATTTATAGTGAGTTATTTACACCACTCACAAACAGTAGTTACTGTCATAGTTAACAAATATATATTATAAATTAACGAAATTCTGTATTTAACACATAATATATAAACTGTTCTCAGAGTAATGGGCTTTCAATTAGGTTCGAAATATCAAGTGGTTCAGAGGATACATTTTTTCATACTATATAAAACAAAACCCTAATAATTCAAGTGTCTTTATTAGGAACAGAAAAATCATAATTAGGTAAGAAATGAACTAATGAAAATACAGTGAGAGTACAGATGAGGTTTCTAAAAATGCATTTCAGAGATTTTATAAAATAAATATAGAAAAAAAAAGTGTATATACTTACTTGTTGTAATATTATAAAAGATTAAAATTATTCTAATATTAAACCTTTAAATTACAAAGATTAACTATCAGCATTAACTTAGGTTACAACTACTTTAAATATCGACTTTGGAGAAAACACTGCGTGTCATCAGTGACAATAAAATGTTATGTAACGTGCCATAAGTGAGTTTTTGTTTTCTTTGTGTAAATAAAAAAAACCTTTCATAAACTATTATTAGTAGCCTACTATAGAACACTTTATTTCCGGTTTTGAATGTAAGAAATTATCTGCGTCTATTGAAATACTTTTCATAAAAAATAACAATATGTTTAAATGACTAATCAAAAATAAGATTTTAATGTTTGTATTGGTGTTGCGTTATTATATCTATTATGGTTTTGATACTATTTACTTATATTTAACATGGTGTTTTAATGAATTACATTGACAAACTAAATACGGTTCAATTACACATGGATAAATACATTGGACCTAAGGATATTATTAATATATATTGAATGCTTACTAAATTATGTAATGCCTTTATATGATATACAGTTATTTACTCACTAGAGTGATAGAGTTGATTAATCTGACTGATTTACATAGCGCTATTTTAGATAATTAGTTTCATATTGTGAATTGTAGAAACGTGACTCCTTTGTCGTAATACGAATTGATTATTCCAAAGTAGGCCTCTGGATCAATATAAACTAACAGCTGTTCGCCCCAACAAGCATACAGATTTATCGAATTAGTGTATAAACCGTTAATGACTACACCTAACCTAAACCAAACTACTAGAAGATTAATCAATGATGCAGAAATAATTTACGGATGCAGCTACAATAAGGACACTCTAATTCAACGGTAATTATCCTAACAATTGCACTACTAATACATGTGGATTGAATTCTAAGGATTATTACCTTCTTATTTGTTAATTCAAGCTGATCATTGTAAATAATTATTATAATAATTAACCTCTCAATGCACCGATGTACTCATATTAGGTATAGAACCGTTACAGACATACTAGCTGTATAACACCAACATCAATCCTAAACTAATAATAATAAATAACAAGGAAACTAGTTGACAATTTTGTGGGGAAGATAGGCATAGCGTGCTTTGTTGTGATCATAATTTTTAACAGAACAACTAGAATCAACTTATATAAATTGAGGTGATAACTAATTTACAAACACATTCGATTATTTTACAAAGTTATGACACACACAATGTAGTTTTGTTACTTCACACACACACATACACACACACACACACACACACACACACACACACACACACACACACACATACACGCGCGCGATAATTTAACATTATATTATGTAACTGTAAAAAAATAATTGAGATTATCAAGATTCATATTTACAACCACAATCGATTACAATTTCAAATGGTATTTTCTCTTTAAAACAACAGAAACAGCGTTTCGCAATGAGAGAAAGAAATTTGTCTGATTATTAAAAATTACACCATTCGACAAATAAGCACTAGTGTGATATTACGTATTTCTTATACTATTTGCTTATTAAGATATAAAGGATATAAGTTTATATTTTAGCAATTATTTTTATATTACTTTTTTTCTTTTAATGCTTTACTATTGTTTACTTATTTTTAAAATTCATGAATAATTTTATAATTTCAATATTGTTTTGGTATTCGTGAGTTAATGCAGGGACACTATAACACATGTTTATCTAACTGTATATTATTATGTTTATAGCAGTATACATATGATTTAATTGTATGTCTTATAATAGACCGTTATTCACTCTTTTTGAAAGGTTAGACATGTGGGCGCCACTTATTATAGAATTCGTTATTTTAGATTTTTGAAACGACGTCCAAACAACACAATTGGATTGACGTGACAAAAATTGTATAACAAAATTAAATTCCTGGATAAATATGAATTAAGGGTATTTATCTTAAATGACATAGTGTACATAATTGTATTTGGCGTTATTATGAAGTATATGGGGTTGTATATATGGCTTTAATTTACCCACAGTTAATAAGTTACTTAGAACAAACAGCTAACTAATTAATCGATTATTATTTTATATATTCAATCTAAAAACACATCTACGATAATCCTACGGTAAGTCAATATTAAATAACACTTTGGTTACATTGCGGAGAGTGTGATAAAATGAATCTTCTGAATTTAATTGTAGTTTCAATTGTAGATAATTGTCATTTACTAACTTTAAGAGAACTGTAACTGTATCAAGTAATTTATGTTCCTAGTGAAAACATTATAACAATTATGTTGGATATGAAAACTAAAACTAAATGTACTTCAATATATTACAATAATATGGTTGAAATATTTCTATTACTTCTTCCGCTTTCTCTAGGGATTTAAGAATTCCATGTTTAATTTTTTTAAATTGGCGGTAATATTAGGTTTTCACTTCACCTTTCACAATTTCACTTCACCTTTGCATATTAGCCATATGTAGATAGAATGTATTATAGACTACAATATTTAATGGTTAATTATTAAATATAATTAATGGATATGCATTCCATAATTATTATATAATTATCAAATTAAGTCTCATGTTTTGTTTAATTTTGGTAAAATTAATAAATAGTTACAATCAACAAGATTTTGACTAATAGAACTTACGATAGCAAATGTTAATTCAATCTGAAGCAAAGTTTAATTTACACAGGAGGTTGGAAGTTTTAATTTAATCGAAAATTCGATAGAAACATAATTCATTTAAATTCACTTCATGTTTAACAAACTACGCTCTAATAGTCGATGAATTTTATTGTATTGAGTTTTATCCAAAAAACAAAAATAATAACAGTTCATTAGTTATAAAACACACCACATTTTTACCTTATGAGATTTTTATTTTGGGATTAAACGTCCGTTGTTTGCCTTAAAATCTAGTTAGACAATAACTACACTTTGCCATGTTTAATTTAATGAAAGTCCATAAATAAACCATTATTTTAAAGATGCTGATCTAACGCATAAACATTCTCCTATATGCTACGACAATAGGGTCTTCCGTGTTGATGAAAATCAATTTATAGAATCCATCATTTATATTCTTATGTAAATAATGAAAAGATTTTTTTAGAAGAACTGGAGTTGAACACTGTTTATTCTTTAATGGTTTAATAGTACTTTTATACATGTTTAAGTTCTTGCGATACTTGTAGAATTTTTGGTATAACTTGCAATCAAGTGATAAATTGCAAGCAGACCAACTTTCATGCAAATGCATGAAATTGATTATTGCATGGGATTCATAGTGACACATCTTTATTGTAATTCATAGCGTGATTAGTTGGAAAATAGGGAAAATGTATTATATTAAAGGTAGATTCCGGCTGTTCCCCTTTTAAATGAAGGCTTTCTCATCTTTAATTCCTATTGTTTTAAATAGTGATGTTTTATAATTTGTTTTAATATGTTATTTTTGCACCATACTTAATTTAAAACAAAACTAAACTAAATTTTACAAATATATATTTAAGAATAATGTAAGCAGCACGACATGGAAGCAAAACTGTTTTACCAACAATCCAACTTGGTCATGAAACTTTGGAGACGGTAACAATGTCGCAACTCAGTCACCAATAGTGATTTTTACGAACAATGTTAACCTAACTTTTAGTTTAACGACAGTGAAATATTTAACTGTTCCTAACTCTCACTCCTTCTTCTTCCTAGTAGTTCTTGTGGGTTCATTTCGGGATATAGGATTGTTTGTAGTAGTCGTTATGTTTTGACTGATATCTCTAAATAAGTCATTTTACAAACAAGTTAGAAGTATTTAAGCTTAAATCCGATTTATTTTTTCATTTTTATGACAATAATTCAAAACTCTATAGCGATGATCATTTAACTTTTTTTCCATTTACCCGGCCAATGTTCTTTAGTATACCGTAAGTCTGTCAATCTGGAGTAAAACTAAAAAAGATCTCACCTTTTCTTATCATTAAAAATGAGAAAATTATTCCATCAGATTGTAGTAGTATTTCCGGTCATTTCAGTAAGTAAGAATACCAGCAAACGGTATAGGAGGGAGGGGATGGGAGGGGAATGGAGCATATGATTGTAATATGGTTTAGAGTACTCTTTTGTACGAAAATAAGAGCAAAATATAGAAACAAAATAAGGGGCCTTTTTAAATTACTTGTATTTTCATTCCAATGTTTTTGAATTAGTAAAATATATATATATTGTTCTGTAAATAGTTAAACTTTTAACAAATACAAACTAGTTGTGGTTTGGTTTGGTTCAGTGAAGAGGACGACCTTGTCGTTGAAACGCGTCTGATACTTAGGCGTATTTTTTATGAGAATTGTGTTCTGTGTGTTTATTGTACTGTATAATTTTTCTCATAAGTCAAGCTCAACATTTAATATAAATACAAACTACATTAACCAATTTTACTTTGGATTGCAATGTTTAAAAACAGTACTGACTACCATAAGCATACAACTTCTTTGTCTTAAGTAATACAATATCGTAGCTTTGAAGTCTCAAGAGATAAGCAAACACGAATAGGCCACACTATCGTATTGGGTATTATATATTAATATTTGACACATTCACAAAACACATGTATTGCTTGATTTGCTAAACACACCTGATAGTGGAAGTGTATGGTGATAAAATCTCGAAATAATAATATATCTAAATTTATTTTATTAAATGTAATGCGATAAAGTTTGTATTTATTGGTATTAACTTTTATTTTTTTAAATAATTATAGTCACAAAATACACTTTTTTCTTAAATCCGATTTATGATTTTACTTATTCTCATAATTCTATTATTTATTTAAAAATTAAAGGTAATAAAGAGGCCACTAAGAATTTTTATTTTCACTTAAAAATTAATGAAAATGAAATCACAACTTGAGTTTAGATTAATAATAGGCCTACTTCTATGCTACAAGTAAAAAAAAAAAAAAAAAAAAAAAAAGACAAAACGTATACATTATTAAAAAACAAACGTATATTTACGCATGTAGATGATGATCAGATGAATATGTTAAACACAGATGTATGATAATTAATAAAATACGTTTTCACAGAATCGTAATTTACATTTCTTCACACAAACAATTTTTATATATACGCCATAGATTGCTTTGTGGTTTTTACTCAAAGTAATATTAAAAACTTCGAATTTCTTAAGTAGATCTCAAACCGACATTTCACTCTTTAGAGAACTATCTAGAACTAGAGATAATATTATCTCACATTAAATGAAAGATAAATATAATATCACTTCATATTTTGTATGCTAACAACTTAAAAAATTATCGTCTATCCACTTCAATATGTGTAAGTTGTAACATTATTTTAATTATACCTACTTTAAATTTCATTTTGTTACAATATATACAAAGACCTTTAGACAGTAAGAGTACATCCTCAATCTAACTTGGGTTGCAATTATACATTAAAAATATGTACTAAAAACCTTATTTATCATAAGTACTACTGGAATGTAAGAATTCCATTATTAAGTTTATTAAGAAAACTTTTAATATTTTTTTTGGAAAAAAACTTTATATGCTCTGGGATTACCATTAAAATACAAAACAACAAGAATTTTATAATTTTGTTAGACAAAACAAGTAAAATAAAGTTATCTGCCATGTGTAATAAATTTATTTTATTATATTGTTATAAATGCAACGTTTGAAGTCGAATATTGTTTACTAATTTAAATATTAATTTGATTGCTTATTGTTAAGTAGTTATTCTTGTATTTTTATTATTCTGGAAAGACACCCATTCCTTTAAAAGACAAATTCCTTTCGGATACACCAGTTGCACAACCGATATATCCAAGTTTTTTTCCATCCAATAACATTTACATTATCTAACATGCCCCTCATCTACAGCGATATCAACAGACAAGAGTCTACTTTTTATAATTCAGTCTGCGAACGGAAGGATTACGCAGACTACCGATTGGTGACATAAGTTCAGTTTTATTAAACATACTAACAAAGAACAAGTCTCTAATAATGTAATTATGTATATTGTGTCATATATAATCAGTGCTACACCTAAAGAAGTTTTCAGTGTTCGACGAAACAGCGCTGTTTTGAAAATATTAAAAATATAATTTAATTGGACCTGTAAAAATAAAATAATATGTATACAAATTTTATCTGCAATTCATGAAGCGAAAGAAATTATAAAATACATAATGTGTATTAATATTTTTTATACATATTATAATAATTATTTGAATTATTATTATAATAATTTTTCAATAGTTTGAAAAATCAAGCGCTTACCCAAATATTTTGAAACCTCGACACAATAATAATTTACATCGTTCATTTGCTGACATCGGTCCGATGGAAAATGGATTTGATATACATTGCTTACCTCGTTTCCCGCTCTACACTGATATCTAAGCACCGAAAAATAAGCTGTTATTGAGTCTACAAATGATAATAAATTTAAAATGACATTAAAATATAACTGAAAAAATATATTTACATAGTTCATTCCTCCATTGCTTTATTGTATTGAGGCGAAGTTTATACATGAGGTTTCTCTCATTAGGATCAAGATGGTTAAAAAAAGTTTTGAAAAGTTTTACTATTTCTAAATTTATTTACAAAATTTTAACCTAGCTTGACTATTCGTAAACAGGACGAGGAAAAACAAATACCAATGGAAAAACAAAACACTTTTTAAGATTTATTTGTTAGGTTATATAAATATCTTTATAATTTAACTCTTTTTCTATGATTATTTAAATCAATGTCATTAATTAAATTAAACGAAATTAATATTACATAATTTGAATATACAAAATTGTCCTTACATGGACAAGCCTGTCACAATTCGTAGCAAAAATACCACAATTTGGGAAGTTCAATAAATATGAGAGGCATATACAAACCAAAATACTTACATACACACATTTGAATACAGTATTTACTAACATACATATTCTAAAAATATAATATATACCAATAGAAAAAAAACACACAAACAAAATTTAAATATATACCATAAAATGTGTCAGACTGTGAAATATTAGAATCCGAAGCAAACTAAGAAAATTACGATATAGTGTTAATTATCTTGAAATATCGATACAGAGAACAAGTATTAGAGACGTATACCAAAAATGATAAGATATCGACTAATAAGGGCGATAAACGAACTACTTCCATATAACCAGAGTGGAATGTGTGCACAGTTGCATTTCGTTTTTTCTAATATTTGTTAATACATAGGTGATCAGGGAGATATTATGTGCGATAGATATTTCAAAATCCGTAGGGAGATCGAAATTGTTGCAAATTCTAAAATATAATTCTTTCAAAAACAATGAAGTACTAGAGTCAAGAATGTTTTGGTGACGTAACGGGATGGAAAATACTTTAATCTTTGTTTACATATTTGGGTATTTGCCAGCCTTGACTTTATATATATAAAGAATAGCGATGTTGACCAAATGAGCTTATATAGGCTCATAAAACTCTCCTATGAGCTTTTATAAGTGATCTACAACTTTTCAAAGTGGATCATGAAATAAGATTACCTTTGCTTTTTAATTAAATAAATTTATCTAGATACTTATTGTTTAAGTAGTATTTTATTAATTTTTTAATTCATTTTCATTTATTAGCGAGCCTGAGTAATGGAACTAACATTCCCTACAATAAAGCTCTAAGTGTCGTTTTTATTGTCTACCAATTTTATCTTACGCGGTGGGAATATGTTCATTATAGAAACGACTTGTATACTTTGGATGAAAAAAATAACCTAAAAGTTATTTAATGTAGATATTAAATATGTGCAAAATGAGTTATTATAGATTTTATTGTGGGAAGTTATTTACGAGCAATAATTTCAAATAGCAATACACATTTAGGTAAACTATTTTTCTAGTTAAATAATACGTGCAGGGATTTTAAAGCAGTTATGACATACCGTGTTTGATTAAATGCGGATTTAAAATGTGACATCTAGTTAACTGATATATACTGTACAAGCGCGCGTGCAGTCTTTGTATCAGTGACAGCCATAGTTATCGTATAACTGGTAACTTCGGTAATTAAATTATTTTTTTACGATGTTCTTCTAAGCATGTGCAAACGAATGAGATTGAATACTAGATGGCAATGTATAAAGTAAGGGCGTAAGCTATTTCGGTGACCATATCAATTGTTACTAAGTTCAAATAGCAACAGCTAGTTTATATGATTTTTTTTAAACATAAATTCATGTTCATGTAAACCAGATGAATACAGAGTGAACTACATTTATTTTTAAATTATACTTACCGATTTTTATTTAAATGTATTACAGTTTCTTTATGATCTATAATTCACACAATTGCTCCCATCACTCTGATTATTAGTATTCAGTGATTTTCTGTAGACTATTTAATATTTATTATTTTAAGTCTACTTTCAAATTTTATACCAATTATTGTGTGCACTGTTAATATTTAATTATCTCGAATTTCTATAAAACATATGAGTAACAATGTTCTATATTTATTTATGCTGTAATTTGTTTTACATTTCATAGATAAACACAGCTGAAGATAAATCATTTAAAGGATAAAACAAATTTGATTTTAGACAGTGTGCAGTCTATATGATAAATAATGAATGTTAAAAAGAGATAATTTATTTTGTCCAATAATAAAAATAATTCTAATTAATTTAATTTAAAATTTTTTTTAAAGTTGCGTTTTGTAATAGTAGGCTACATTATATGAATTCTTTATTAAGATAATTTCAAAATTATTATAAATTACCTAAATAATTTATGTGAGTCATGTTTATTCCCAGTTCTAAAAATAAGGCAAAATTCGAATTAAAAGTTATAGTGGAAGAGAATGTAGTTAAATTAATTATTGACAAGTTTTTAGTTTTTGTATAATAAATGATATACGAAACTACTAACATGAATCTGATATGATCAATTTATAGTCAAAGCTGTTGTATAATAACGGAGATCGTAAGAGGTAGAATTTCATTATTAAGTCACACATAAAATATCTTTGAAATTGGCTATTAATTAATATAATTGCATAAATTATTCAGTACAATTAAATCAATACGAGGGTATATCCCGCATGGAGCTGTGCTACAACCCAACCATTTAATTATCGCTTCTTCTTTACACCCAGCTGGAGGGAAGGCCCTGTTTATAAAAGTAGTAATGCAAACACAACAGTTCACTTTCAACTTCTACGTTCATTAACAGAGAAATGTTTATTTCGTACTTGTAATTAAAAGGTTTCTAAACTTCAGTCAAGGAATTCTGAAGATATTTCAAATATAAAATATGAAGATTTCAGTATCATTGTAATGCAATTTTACATGTATACGGTTTTAACGAATTGTGATACGAAATAAAATGGTGTGATGTTTCTCATGTAAAAATGTTCATTAGGGATTATAAGATGTTTTTTTTATTATAAACAAGCAAATTATAGATTTAGAAAATTATATACATATCTGTAGAGTTCGACTTTTAGGCTATATTTATTAATGTTTCGGCCTTCTAAATAGGTTATTTCAGTCAAGTTTATGTTATGTATCCCTGCTTGTTTTACTTTATACGTAATTTCTTTTTATATAGAATTATTTTTGTATGTGTGGCTCTCCTAATGTGTCACAAAAATGCTATCAACTATTTGTTTTATTTATTAAATAGATTTTGATAAGAAATAAACTGTCATAACTACAAATTGAAACAATTAAATACGTTTCAATTTATCTGTTGGAGAGACAATTTTGGATTTTTCATTATTCAACTGCACGAAAAAAATTGACAACTTTAAAAAAAGTAATAAAATATTTTTGAAAAATGACATTCATTGAAATTTACAATGGAATTGAATATTAACATTAATTGTCTTTCTTTTAAATTAACAATTGCCATTGCATGATTGACCCATTCAACCCATGTCAAATTCTAAAAATAATAGAATACTTTACAATGTAATTTAAACTTTGTACTAAAGTATTATTTGCGAAATTTGTTTATTCTGGTTTAAAAGTAAATAACTTAAACTTTAAAAAAAGAGGACGATATAATTTTTTATAAATATTGGTTATGTCAAGCAAATCTGTTTTTTTACACACTAATTTAAAAATCTGCTTGTATTACTAAATTTGGTTTCGTTAAAAATAAAAAGGTGAAAATGGCTAAATCACATTATCTCCATGTTCGGTTTTATACAGACTTTTTTTAATATTAGGTCTACATACATACATTTTATTTGATCTTTCTGCTTTTTTAGACCTTATATTTAGGTCTTTGATATATTTTAGACTTTAGATCCATTAGGCCTATTACAAACCTTATAACCGGAGGTTTTGCCTGTTACAATCTTTTTATTCCTCGTTCGTCCAATATCTGTCTCATGTTTGACCTATTCGACATATTAGGTTACATTAACTATATCTAGTCGTACGAACAACTTGAAAATAAAACGACAATATAATAGGTTTTTCACCTTGTTTGATTATATATGAACTCGGAAAAGCGTGGATTAACGAAATTAGATTTATAGCGTTTGCTTTTAACTTTAATCTCATATCTCATATGGAACTCGCTGTCTTATAAATAGGAAAACAACTTTTCCCTAAAAAATAAAAAAAAATAAAAAAACCGACATGTCACACACGGGAATAAATATGTTAATAATTTAGTTAGCCTGCTTTATGAGAGAGCCACGAATAGTTTGTAAGAAAGATAAGATTTTCACTATTTATTTTTATACTTGGATCCAACATTTAAGCTAATCTGTTATTACACAAAGATATAATAATTTATAAAATATCAGGTTATATTGAAAATGACATCAAAAGTATAGCCTACTTATTCAATTTTTCCAAGTAACTTTTTTCGCCTTTTATAATCTAGATGGCATAAATTATGTTCTCACGACGGAACAAATATATTTGCTCTTTTACACTTAAATTAAAAACCCCAAGATTTTAAAATTATATCTGTTAGCCACTTTATCTAACTAGCTTGTAAATTTAGCACTTATTTCTAGTGTCAATCTAGATCCTCTGACAATAGATACAATAATAAATAAGTTGTGAAATATTCTCCCACTAATATAAATATCTCCATAGACATTGGACGATGTATTTTATAGGAATTTAAGTTTAGTGAAAAATAGCATTATTAATACAGTATATATATATATATATATATATATACAGTGTGAGTCAAAAGTATGGATACACCCTGTTAAATTGTAAATGGATAAAGATAGAAAAATGAAACTCAGAACACCTTTCTAGGAAATAAAAGTGAACTTTTTAGTCACTATTACAACTTTGCTCATTTCACCAAAATGGGATTTTTGGGGGGCAGCTCAAAATTTTTAAATATAAAGACCCATTAAGTGACACATCATTTTAAAGTCCTTGATTAAAGAAAAAGAACAGTTGAAACTAGAGTTTTCTATCTCAACCCAGTAAAAAATGGCAGCTCATTGAAATTAAGTAAAACTTCATTGAGGCACCTGTGAGTCTTAAGTATGGATACGCCCTGTTAAATTTTAAATGGATAAAGATAGAAAAATGAAAGTCAGGACACCTTTCTAGGAAATAAAAGTGAACGTTTTAGTCATTATTACAACTTTGCTCATTCCTCCAAAATGGGATTTTTGGGGGGCAGCTCAAATTTTTTAAATATAAAGACCCATTAAGTGACACATCATTTTAAAGTCCTTGATTAAAGAAGAAGAACAGTGGAAACTAGAGCTTTTTATCTCAACCAGTACAAAATGGCAGCTCATTGGTTGTCTATTGGGGTTATTTACCACCTGAATGTGGATGTTCATATTTTGCCTCAATGAAGTTTTACTTAATTTCAATGAGCTGCCATTTTGTACTGGGTTGAGATAGAAAGCTCTGGTTTCCACTGTTCTTCTTCTTTAATCAAGGACTTTAAAATGATGTGTCACTTAATGGGTCTTTATTATTTAAAAATTTTGAGCTGCCCCCCAAAAATCCCATTTTGGGTAAATGGGCAAAGTTGTAATAGTGACTAAAAAGTTCACTTTTATTTCCTAGAAAGGTGTTCTGAGTTTCATTTTTCTATCTTTATCCATTTAAAATTTAACAGGGTGTATCCATACTTTTGACTCACACTGTATATATATTAGACACCTTGAACCCCCACTAATAAAATAAAGTTATACTCAATGTGTAGTCTGTCGTTTATAATGTGTGACTTTGTAATTATTTTTGAATTGAACATAAGGACAAAGAGAAATATGGTTCAGATCCGTAACGTTGTTTTCCTTTTCATTTAATAATTAAACGTTTCAACAAAACTATTTTTCCAAGTATTACGCTAATCTTCACTTGGAGTAAATCTTCAAAGGTGTATTGTTTTATTTATAATATATATATTCTAATTAACTGCTTCCCTAAGTGTGGAATAAAGTACTAAATACAAGTAAGAGTGTAATTCATAGTTTTTTCATCTTTCAAAGTAACTTTTTGGGATATAATCTTACCACTGTCATAGAATTTACATTATTATTTTTTCTATTTTAATGTAATTGTACCTATAAAATTAAATGAAATAAGGAACTTGTTATATTTTAGTTATTTGAGTTTCTCTCTATCAACTTTCTTGGTCAGCCACTATGGAAAACATTGATCTTTAGTTTAGTAAAGGTAAATTATTGCCATGTTTTTCTAACCTAAATATATTAAAGTAAATAACAATGTAGATCATAGTACATCTCAAATTATAGTATAGAAGAAAATAATTCACAATAATATATAACTTAAAATTACAATATTAGTAAAATCCAATAATTATTATGTACATCTATCTGTTTCTAATTTAAAAACATGAATTATCTTCAGGAAATGCATTACAGAATTATTTTTAACTAAATTTCAACCACAGCCGACATTTTTACGTAACTCAGCTTATATTGAAAGCTAATACTAGTAGTTTTTGCTGATATTTATTAAAAACCCAATTTATATAATAATAGAAATCCCTTCATCATTATTTTAGTATTGTAAGGTTTAATAATACATTTTAATAAGTTCCACACAAAATTGACTCTATATTTCAAAGTCGTATAGTTTGTAACACATTTTACCTGTTTTCTTCTCTTAATTCATCTAAAAATTACTTGGAAGAGATATATAGTTGGTTCAGAATATGTGATTATTGTAACTTATTTCAAGTAAAGCATAGGATATTGTATTAATTACTGTGCAATTATTTCAAAGTACTGTGAGTAATTAGTTTTCTCTATAGAATGTACATTAGAGACCCCAGTAACAAGTTTACGACAACTGCAATGCAGGCTTCTGCAGGTAGTTTATATCTCGCACCGTTAATTTAACTTTTAATGTAGGGGTGGAAATATCAGTAAGGTAATACGTAAATGTATGTAAACGAAGTTATTTGTGTAGTATTTTATTTAATAAATATGAGGTCATAATAGTTTTTTTCCAAGTGTGGTCCAATATTGATCCACATTTATTGGACAATTTTATAAAACATGTCCATATTCAAATACTAACAAGTTTTTATTTATTCTTATTAATAATAGTATTTTGTTATTAATACTACATTAATAAAATACATTAGTACTTTGTTTGTCGTAGTACATTAACGACTTTGACGATAGACGAACTTGATTGTTTTAGTATAATTATTTGGATTTCTCTTTATATTCCTAAATGGTTTTCATGCATATCATTTTACTGATGGTATAATAGGATTGTAGTTATCAGTTCCCAATTCGACAACTATAAACGATCAAGGTTTAGTTATCAACACATTTTAATAGGTACCTATTTATCTATCTTTATTCATCTTTAAAATACTATACCACCGCCTATCAGATAGTTTTGTAGTTATTTTCATACCATAAGTTAATAAACTTAATTGTAATGATGTAACATATCAAAAACACAACTATAACTGAATTACTGTAAACTCAATTGAAATATTTTGGGGATCTGTCTCATAAAAATACAGCAAATATTTTAGCATTTGTTTCTTTCTAACAGTTGTTTAGAAAAAAATATCTCCCATATTCTTTAGGAGGCTGATTTGAAATTTTCTAATTCTTTTATTTTTAAAAAGCATGTTGATTGAGAACAATGTAATACATTCCATTTTAATTGAGAGTAGGATTATTGAGCTTGCATTAAACTTTCTTTTGGTTCCTTTAATTATAAAATGTTTGGCAGATGATTAAAATATTAAAAGCTTAAAATCATATTGACATTTAGAAGCGTATAAGGAAATAGTCAACATCAGGTGTTATTTAGGAAATATGAAAAATTTAGATTATCAACGATGAAAAAAATTAAATAAATAGAAGTACTAAGATAAAGAAATAATGTCATAACATGGATTTATTGATTTTTAATTGTGAGCTACATTGAAGATTTCTGGCAGATTTCGCCTTTTGTGGGTTGTACATGTGGACAAATTTTATTTGAGGTTCTATTATAACATTATTTGGAGAAATATACAAATATATATTTCCTATTACATAATATGTTGTATATAGTTGATTAAAATAAATAAGATTTTAGATATTTTTTCTACTTTTAATGTAAAAGTCATGGATGAACATAGTGACTTTATTCGAGAGACATTTATTTGTACAAGTAAATAACACCCCCTCTGTGTATACTTAATGACTACATGTTGGAAGATTTAGTAGAGCTACATCATACATGTATAAGAGGTGATAAGGTAATTCATATTTAGTTAATAATATGATATCAATATTCAATATTCAATGATCAAACTTAATGTCTAACATGTATGTTAAGGCTGCACAAGTAAAACAATAAGACTGTAATTGTAAGTAAAAGGAATTTAGCAAATAGATGCAAATGATGGCACGACGTCAAAGGACTTGATAAAATATCTCGCTTTGAAAATACAAAGTTAAAATTTTTTTTATTTTTGATTAAGGTTAAAAATACTAACAATTTATTTTGCAATTTTATCATTTGCCTTTACCTTAAGGCACACAATGTTTGGCTTCCAGGAATACCGTTGTTTAAGTATTTTAATCTGCCTGAGACAAGTTACTACCAAGAGCAATAATCGGTACTGGGTATTTAAAATAATAAAACACAGGTTCGAAATAGTTTGGAAAGATGGCGAACTTTTGATTTCATATTTTGCCGTACCATCAAACGCGTGAATACGTGGCACACCTTATTGTGAGTTCACATACAAATTTGTTAATTAGTGGGTGTGCAAACAAGCTAAATTAAAGTCAAATGTTCTTATAAATATGGCGAGTTTTATTTCTTAAAACGATCATTCCCAAACGGGACAATCTTCTATATTAAAATAAGCAGATAAATAAAATAGTAGAAAATTCGTTCTAAGGCAAAAATTAGATTTTCATACATATGTAATACATTATTAAATATTGTTCCGTTACTTCTTATATGTTACATTGAAATAAACAAATAATTATTTCAAAATCTTCCCAGAAACCAGAAGGAAGATTACAAGGTTTACTCCTTATTGGAATTTTTCAGTTGACTGTTCAATTGTATCACCGACAGATAATACAGTATTATCATCGATGATTTCAAAATGATATTTTTGTAAAATGAAATAATTCTGAAACAGAGACAAGAATAGGAGAAAACGGATTGACTAACATTTGTCTTAGAATATGCAGGATAATAATTGCCGGAGAGCGAAAGACAATGGTATTACCTGTTTTGTGTTGCAAACAGGCGGGATGGCAGACATGAATAATGATATGTAATAAATACCATACATGAAGATGACACTTACATGATAGTGGTCGAATTTCATCTGGTATACTACGTACCATTCAACTTTCTATTAATGTGATATGCATGCCATCTTATATCTTACTGTAAAATACACAAATAAATATTGCTCCATATATAAAAAGAAAAATATTAATGTAGTTAATTTATGAATTAATAATTTTACATGACGATTTAAAAGAAGGGTACAACTTTATTATTGAAAGACCATTTTAATAGGCTATATATATATAATTTCTCCATTTACACATAACTTTAAATTTAACTGACTGATTATTATGATTCCAAAATTTCAAATTTCCTACATTAGAAATTATAGCAATATGGGACTTAAATTGCATCTCAATAAATGTTAAACAAATAAAATAATGTAGTACTCACTAAATATACAAACCTAGGATATTGATTTTACATAGAAAACTTATTAGAACCAAATCAAGCAAAAATCTATTTCTATAACTTAACAAAAAAAAAAAAATAATAATGGTACTTTACAGTAATATATCTAAACAATGAAGGATAAAGTTCTAACTTACGAACGTTTTAATATCGGTAACAGTCCTTGAAATTTCAATTAGGCAAAATTAAAGAAAAGGGTTTATCAGTTTGACGTAGGGGAATTAACAGATCTATATTTAATTGATCACCCACATCAAGAGTGTGTAGTGTGGATAAAATTGTTATAAATAAAATTAAAACAACAATTTTTTTTTAGTATCAACCACAATGTTTTAATAGAAACTTGCCGACCATGGTTTCGCTAGTTAAAGCATTAACTAGCGAAACCATGGTCGGCAAGTTTCTATTAAAACATTGTGGTTGATACTAAAAAAAATTGTTGTTTTAATTTTATTTAAAATGGAATACCACCAAGTACCTACGGTCTCTAGCATAAATAGTTTAAAATTGTTATCTTGTTTCTTAGAAATGTATTCACACAATATATACACCGATAATAATTTAAACTACATAAAAGGACCAATATAAAAAAAATTTAAACTAAGTAAAAAAGATGTTTATTGTTACTTATTAATAATATTAACAAATATAAATAGCAGAAGTTAAATTTCGTTTAACTAGCTCCTTGATGTTGATGATTTATTTTCCACCGTGATTTTATGGGTTCTAATTTTTCAGGAGCCAATGCATTAATATTTTTAAATCAACATAACCTCAAAATTATAATATTTATATATTGTTTGGTTAAATATTAATAAAACTACATTAACCGACCTTTGTGTTATACACTTTGTCTTTTGAAACGTATATTTTCTGAAATTGCGTGATCAAATCGGGACTCAAACTCTTCGACATTTCTAAATAGTTTCAAATTCCATTACACTAAATTTTACAATTATTTACAGTGATAGTTATGAATTTAATGATTGAATAAATGTTGTACCGACCTAGATATACAATATTTAGACTACATTAAAACTGTATCTTTTATTTGTTAATTTTAATATACAAACTCTTTAATATCATTAAAATGTATTTCTTTCTAAACAAATTATTTTGGTCATATCTGTTGTCTTTTTTGTTGACAAAGAGCATAAGCTCAATAGAATAATTAATTGATTACAATATTATATATTTTTGTTAGGATTTTCGTAATTGTTGACTACAATCATCAACCGTTACAATTATTTACATTTTCTACTAAACACAACCACATTTATTGATATTTATTATCAGCTAGTTAGGCCTATAAGTTCTTCTTTTGTTGAAAATCATAATATATATAAGTACATGTACCAGACTGATTCAGAAATAAGGCGATAATGACCAAGATGGTTTTTCGCCCTAATCCCCCTCCCCCCAATCTAATTCAGACAGATTCATTTTTATATCCACACACATTTTATAATTTCAGGTATACGAAGACATAAAATAATTTGTAATTTTAGAAGTGAATACAATAATCAATAAAAATAAAATTGTATAATTTTGTAATCTATCTTACCTTGTGACTCCATGTTAAATCCTTCGTTCATAGTCCCCTGCAAAGATATTATTTAAACATTAGTATTTTTATATTTGAAAAAAAAAATCATAACAAAATTGCATCTAATTTTACTTATTGGTATATAATAAAATATATGTTTCGAATAATTTACACAATTTATGAAAAAAATAATATAATGGCTTGGATAATAAGTAAATTTTATGTTATATCTATATATTATAATTTTAATTTTGCTCGCAGTGGAATAAACCCCACACCGGAACACACATCTACTTGGGCCAATTTGTTATTACGAGAATAAAGAGTTTAGGTGAATATAAATTCTAGCTAACACACGAAACTAAGACACCTATCCTATAAATTGGACTTACTAACATTTTTTTGTCTATCTATGTGGATGTTAGTAGACGATAAGTAGGTTAATTTTAAGTCGATTTCTTAAGATAAGTTTCGTTTTAAATAGTCCCAACTCCCTCTATTTTTGTAATTTAAATAAAGTCACTAAAGTTTTGAATGTTTTTTGTTATGTTTTGTGCTTTATAAGAGATATTTTGTGCTTCCCGCGTTCTTAAGTATTCTTAATAAACACAGATTTGAGGGTCGGAATTATAAATTGAAGCTCCGCCATAGTTTTGTTCAGTTTTGTTCTTCGTTGTGTTTCATCAATAACTCCTTTAGAACGCGTTGTGAACAAAACTTTTAGTTTGATGCAAACAACTTTGATGTTAATCTGTCGAGCACAAAACATTGATAGAATTCAATTTTCAAAATCAATAAAACTGGTTAACATGGCAACAGGTCCTACTCTCCTACTCCCACCAATATATATATATATATCAATTACTCCACAACGTGTTGGGCACAAAACTAGCAATACAATTTTGATGTGATATAAATTTTAAAATTCTATTGAGATGGGTGTTACGTCTCCAGCTTCCCTCTATTTGTTAACAATATGTTTTTATCAATAACTATACAATACGTCGAGTAGACATTTTAAAAAATTACCCGTTTCATCCAAAAAATTATCACAAAACATTGAAATAACTTTAATTTTCCAATGCAATTGAGATCGGTATCAAGATAGGTCCAGATGAGATTGAGATGGGTCGACAGTGTAGACCCCATACCCCCCTTTTGAAAAATATGTTTCTATCAATAAGCTCATAACTCATCGAGCACGATGTATTAGTTTCAATGTTAAAAACAGCATAAAACTAGGACAAAACTTTGAAGTAATTTACATTTTAAATTCGATTGAGATGAAACATGTTTCAAGCCACCACTCCTACCAATATGTTTATTAATAATTCCAAAACGTGCTGAGTACAAAAGTTCTAGTCTGAAGCAAAAAAATTAAAATGTGGTGTAATTTACATTTTCAAATTCTTTTTCTATGGCTAACATGACTCCAGCCCCCCTCCTACCTATATGTTTTTATCAATAATTCCACAACGGTTAGAGCATGAAACTTTTAGTTTAAGTAGCACAACCTTTTTATATAATTTAAATATTCAAATTCCATTGCGATACCTGACATGTCTCCAGCCCCCCCCACTATTAACTTCACAACGCTTTGGGTAAAAATAAATCTTTAGGCTTCATTAGTGAGGGTGCTCTGACTTCAAGCCAGACTTAAATTTTAATGTGCTAACCACATATTACCTGACTGAAAAGCTGTCTAGTCAGATTAGGCCAACCATTTTTGGCAAGTTAAAAACTATAATTAAATTAGCCAAGTTTCAATTTTGTTAAAAAATACGTGTTTTTGGATAATTATTGACTCAAATGTTATATTACGACTCAAAAAACCCATTTTGTACTACTTTTAAAACTGCTTATAACTATATCCAAACACGTAGAATAAAACGAATTCGGAATGTTATATACATTTATTTACGATTTAGCACAAGGACAAGATTTTACTAATCGCTGAATAAAATTCTAAATAACCAATTGTTTAAACGGTTTTTCCATAATTCCGTTTTTCACATACCTAATTATTTTGTTGAATATATTTATGACGAGGTTCTGTTAGGAAAATGCACTAAAGACGACAAAAGAGTTTCTCATATCATCATCACTTTATTTCAGCACGTAAGTTTTTATACAGCATGTGTAAAACATACGGAAACGGCTTGAACTCTTGATAGATAGATAAATACTTTCGTCTCGCAACCTGTGTTATCTACACAGGTACAAAGATATACAGGATGTTCCAAAGATTATCTAAACATGACTTAATTCATCTTTGATTAAGTAGGGCTATTATTATTATATTTATATTATATTATTTTATATTTCAGTAGGAAACTTTAAGATACTTAAAAGGAATTTGTATTTTTTTAATAGCAAGTAAGTCAAGAAGTACTAGGAATTACGTTTCAGGTAAAGGAAGTTCTAAAAAAAAGAAAATAACCTCACATATTTCTTAATTACACAAATTATTAGAAGAAAATTTTACTATAGTTTATTTTTTGATTACCTAATACCATACGTTTTAACGAATATCGGTAATCAAACTATCATATAAATTGACATACCTTAATTTTAAAAAAAAGGTGTAAAAGTAATCTTCCATGTACAGGATGATCTAAAACCATACATTTAAAATTTAGTAGTAAACGCTTTCACAATACCCTAATAACAAATCATTATTCCCTCGGCCCCGCAGAGAATTGGTTTTAAAACGCCATAACTCGGTTGCTATAGAATATAAATTAAAAATTATTTTCTTATATCTTAAATATACTTGTTAGAATATGTAAAAATAATAAATTTACATAATAAATTAAGCCAATAATTCTACTACTGCGTAGATAGTTCACGTTAAGATGTTTAAAATGAGTGATCTTTCTACCTAGCTATGTCCATATCTTTTTGTACATACAGTATATATTGTCCGATTTGTGCGACAGGATTCGACAATCCACCCATTATCTCGTTTCAATACAAATGTCGCAGCACTACCTCAACTGCAACCGTTTTCAACGATTAGATTTATTATTGTCAGCTAGTCTATTCACTCATAAGTTGCATGACAAAGTTTACATATAACCTGTTATCTGTTCAATTTTGCACCTTAGTTTCTATCAGTAAGAAGATAAACGTTGATATGCTTATCATTCATTTGACACAAAGATAAGACTTGTCTTCACTAAAGACAATATGACACTAGTGATGTGCGAGTTCGAATTAAAATACTCGGTGATACCGAGTATCAAAATCCTCGGAAGAGTCCGAGTATTAAAATCCTCGGTTTCGAATTAAAATACTCGGTCAAAATCCTCGTAACTAGGAACAAGGAGGAAGTAATGTGCGAGTCATAGCGAATATCCTCGGTCTGCGAGTATCCTCGGTGTGCGGCGAGTATCCTCGGACAACTGTATTCGTTAGTGTTGTGTCAATTCCAAACAAAATACTCGGTGTTTCTACTTTGGTTACATTTGTTTCTAAGCTGATTTTTCACTACACATTAATTAAACATTACGATTTTGAGTTATAATGATTTAGATTCGGTAACAAGTTCAATTTAAAATAACAATAATATTAATTTATTTCCACATTAACAAAAAGTAAATTAAATTATTATTTAATTGTTATTACTGTACTTATATTTAAATAAATATTATTAGGTTACCATCTTTATAAAAAATATAGTAAATTAACTTATTTTAAATAATAACTAAATTATTAATGTTGTAGTCTGTAAACAGAGACAGACATATTATTGACAGGTTGTAAACATTGTATCATAATAAATCTTTGACCTTGGTTATTCTACTATAGTTTCAAAAAACATTCGGTTATATTAAACGCATAAGTGAAGGTTTATCTAAAACGATCTGATTATTCTGATTGGTAAAACTGAGTTCGATGCGCATAATCATTCTGCGCAGATACTCGATGTCGAATTAATAATACGAGTATTGAAATAATTCGAAGCCGAGTATTGCGAGTATCTATTTCACCCGAGTATCAACATCGCTATATGACACCAACTGAACTGTGCTTGTAGTCTACAGTTCAAGGACTTTATTATCTCGCTCTACAATTGATTTAATAAATTTCCGCAGCAGTGCTAGTGTTTCAATTTGTTAGTAACGTCTAGTAACAGGACGCGACTTGTTATTACTTGTTATTGTGTAATATTCTATCTAATAGTTTACGATAAGTGTTTGTGTTATCATTGTGAATTATGAATATCCGTTTGTGTTAGTGTTATGTTCAGATACAAAATATATAGGCCCTACAATCCCTAAAAAACCGTAGAGATGTCTAATTTTATCTATAATTATTTCTTGAATGGAAATTTACTAAGGTAGAAGAGGTACATTTATAATTCACATACTATGATCTAACAGGTGAAAGTTAATGACGGAATGCATAAAATATAGTAATAGGTCTATATGATGGAATGTATTTAGTACAGCTTCGTTCACCTCTGAATCCTCTACAGTAAAACGGATTTTGCCTAGGGGTTTTTTTTAATGCTCATTTTGGCATCTACTTTAAAGTAAAGAAGGTTTATTTGTACGCTCTTCTTTTTATAATTGTTTATTTGGCCAATCAGACAAAAATTATTTACCGTATGAATAAATTGAAAACAACGAAAGATGTTATAATAAAAATAGGTCGAAATATCCTGTAACAGGGATATTCGGATATTTGTTGTGATTATTTCCATTTCAAAATTCACAATTTCGTGTAATAAATAGAGAGATTTATAATAATATTTTATTATTTATTATATTAATATTTATAATATTATATACGTTAATATTTTTATTATTATCTATGAAATAGGAATAGAATATTCACAATTTTTCTTGCATTTTGTATAATTCATACATTATTATATTACTATATTAATTTGCTTTGAGATAAAGCCTATTAATATCTTATGGACATTTAGTGATTTCGAATCTAGGGTATGAAACTTACAATAATGTCGATAACACACGCGATAATTTATAAAATTGATACAAAACGCGAATTCAATAGGAAATTAAGAATCTTTTTGGATGAGTAAATATCATCATTTGATAGATTGTTGAATATTGTTAGCCCCTTTTATTATTATAAACAATAATGTAACTCTGTTCTATTTTGAGTAAATATATTGTAAATCTAAAACTTTTGGTTGTTTAAAATTATTTTAACACTGATAACAACCAAATAAACTTGAAAAATGTATTTCCTTACTATAAATATAGAATGAAAAAATTGAGAACTAAAACAGGAAGATATTGAAAGAGTATATATATTTAGTGCTAATCTTGCCCAGCACAGATATCAAAATATTAACATCACTAGTGGGAAAACAAACTAAGGGTTGTGTATAGGTGTTTTAGTTCATATTTTTAATAGTTGGGTGTAGGCCTAAATATAAAGTGTTAAATAATATTATAAAATGAATTAAAAGATCGCTGGTCTATTGGAGAATTTATAATAGACGTAATAAATGTATTTAAACTATAAGTAGGGCATAACGTAAAGCCGTGAGCAATAATAATTGGTTTTCATGTACAGTAATGTAATTAACTGGTTGCTCTTAAATTGGTAAACACCGACCGTAGAGAAAAAAATCTCCAAACTCTAACTCTTTACGGCTTACTCTAAGTGATTGAAACTGACTTTAATGGGATTACAAATAAATTAAACGTTTATAATCCTTGTACTCAAGTGTTCAGCCAGTTAATGAAAAAGTAAATATGCACTACGAGTAGTAAGTAGCTATTGTACAGTAAATAGAATAGTGAAAGATGTCTTGAAAACGTACTCTAGAATGTAAATTTATTTGAAATTATGTTGCGATGCCTACGTTTGAAATGTAGGCCAAAGTCATCAGCACGCCTCCAATTCGACTCCATAACACCTCAAAGAAGCTGATAAAACTAGAATATTAATTTACTGAAACTTGATAGATACCGTTGAAAGATTGACAGTGACGGTTTATGGATTTCAAAATATATTTGTCGTATCATTTTCACATTTTAAGCAAACTTTAATTGTTATCTCTGAGGAGTGTAAAACATGATAAGACTAATAAGGTTTTACAACTTTAATATTGTATGAAGTCCGATTGATAAAATGAGGTAGACATTATACAACACGGTAACGTAATAGTTGTACATGGTAAAACACGAGGAACTTTAAAATTAATTTATATACATTTAGTAAAGTTGTTAGTGTCATCTTTGTGGAGGAACAGTACAAGCGGTACAAATATAAACTAATAAACTAAATCAACAATTAAGTACATTTAATCAAATATTAAAACACTGAACTATTCTAGAAAAGATATACACATATATAAATAAAATAAATATATACACTAATATATGTAGAAAATAAAATACACTAACAAAAAACCTCATCAAGAATATAACTTAGAATGTGTTCCTAAATCAACAAAAATTAAAAATCAATCACACAAAAAAAGCATTAAAATAAATGAAATAAAAATGTCACTAATATAATAAATTGAAACTAAGTAAATTATATCAAATAAATCTGAAACTATGAAACGAACATATAAATATTCACGCATAATATTAGACTAATCTGATGCGAAAGTTATTATCTTGACTCAAACAAGGGGAAAAAACGAGTGATGAGGCCCTTTATCTACATTCAGTACCATTTTATTGTCAGCTAACCAATAACCTGTGTGGTGTAACGTTTTTCCTTAATGTAAAAATATTTAAATCTAAGTTATGTTTGGTTTAAAGGGTCTGTTCAGAGACAATAGATGTGTATGGTCTATTATTTTTAGTATGGGCCAAGTATTCCTTGTATCTTGTAATAATTTTCCTTTACTTTGCCAAGAGTAATAATATTATCTTGTCGCACTAGTCACATTTAGTTTCATAAATTCCAGTCTTCCGCAAGATCGGAAATTTATCTTAGGATATACTTATTTTGTCCTAAGGCTATTACTACTTTGTTGGGTATTGTTAAAAAATGTTATTCAAAATTCCCCCTAACTTTTAGCAGTTGTTGAGTCATGAGGTACACTAATGTATTTTTGTTAATTTTTTTATTCCAGTTGGAGTGTCCGGTAAATTATACTTTTCCTATCATAGTTTAGATTCTGTTTCCTATTATTTGCCTGTAAGTTAAGAAACGAACCCATTATAGTGGGTTATACGTTTAATTAGGTTCAATTCTTATTAAAAATTATTAAGTGTGCAAGGTATTTACTTAACCTAACCTAACCTAACCTAACCTAACCTAACCTTAACCATACTGTTAAGCGTGGCAAGTTTGTGTTTTCATCAATGGTTGGAGCTATTTAATTTAAATCTATGATTATTTATTTGAGCGTTTTCTATAAATATCAAACTCAATCTTTTATTTATTTAAAATACATAAACTATATAAGCAAGCTAAACTACTGTTAAGTTCAATTTCGTGAGTAAATTTAATAGAACTTTGTTTATTATTATTTTGATCTAGTAAATCTTCGATACTACGTTTGTTTTTATCAAAAATGGGAATTACGTCGTCCACATATTCTATGAAAGTATCAGAGGCTAAAAGAAACTATTTCTTCTTAAAATTACTCATTATAAGATCATCTATAAAAGAAAACATACTATTGCCAATAACTGAATAATCAAACTATTGACAATACTCATTATTAAACACAAAATAATTTTGATTCAAGTATACCACAAATAATTTTTTTTTCATAAATTTTCTGACGTTCTACATTAATAATTGTGGAAACAAATTGCCTCAAATAGACCATATTCTCTCTTAGAGAAATATTTGGAAACAGAGAACTGATATCAAAAGAAACCAATATTTAATAGTTTTTGAGTTTCACATCTTTAATTTTTTCCGTAAATTCTAAAGTTATTTTTTATAGAAAACTATTCGAATGCGTGTGTTTAATTATGTAATTTTCTGTAGGAATTTTTAACTATTACTTTATTACTACGTATATTGTCTACATGGATTTTAATGCAAAAATAATGTCACTCCATAGAGCCAAAATTTCAAGCTAACTTTAGGTGTAACTTACATAACGTTAACCACCTAATTTGCTATATACTAAATTACTAATATACTAAGACTTTTATTTCCAAATTTAAGAACTTTGCCTGTCTTTGAGTATTTTTAACTAATTATCATAAGTGACATGAAATTAGGAAAAAACATTGAACTTTTTATATTATTTAAGAAACTTAAAATCTAGACTTTAAAAAATTCAATTGTGATCATAAAGAAGTGATTTTGATTATGATTATTATGGTTGATAAGGTTTTAATTTTTAATTAACTGTTTTATGTTGACTCTAATGTTTATAGTTTTAATAAACTACATTATTACACTTTTATTTCAAAATGTGTGTGTGTGTGTGTGTGTGTGTGTGTGTGTTGCAACGCACTCTTACGGTTCTTCCCCAATTGTTTTATACTAATTAAGAGAACCCTTTAATGCTTGCAACAATTTAACAAGTAAGTGCGTAAGGTAGAGGATTTGTCTCTTTGATGCCTTTACCCTAACTCCCCTATTAATTTCTTAAATATATAACACAAGATTTAACACTAATATTCTAATTAAATTCTTATGCTAATACATTTTCATAATAAAATTTAAATTTCTATTTCTATCTTACCTTTAATAAATCTCTAGACTCTGACTCAAAAGGTGTGCCTTTTGAAGCTCTTGTTATCTCATCAGATTAAAATTATATTTATTTTACTTTTAAATTTTCCTTTAGAGCACTTACTTCTTTTTTGATTGAATTTTGGAATTTAATTAATTAAGGATATTTAAAACACAGAGAAGAAAGTTGAATAATAACAAATTTATTATTTCTGGAACAATTTTATCAAATTGTTGAATACTACTAGATTTATTGAATTAAATCATTACAACCATCATTAGTTGCCTTATTCTGACATCTGATTTTAAAATGTTACCTCCATAAACGACCTGATATGAACTTATTTCTATGCTTATCCTATAATCCTTAAATTCTACAAAAATATATATCTTATACTAATAATCATGGGAAATTGAAACCCTATTCTTAATATTTGACCAATCTGTTTGCTTTGTAATTGATTTGAAAATTTTAATATTGGCAATGACTCTAATTGAATTATTAGTTTCTTTTCGTTTATTTATTTTTTAAAATATTATTTATTATCGATTAAATTTAAAATGTTTACTACTAGTTTTTACAAGTTTAAAAAGGATTTTATATTTTAAAATTCTTGATTTATGCAGTACCTTCTTTTATTTGGGTAGTGCAGGTATTTTCTTCCTTCTTTTGGATTGTTGTGGTCCCTGAAGAACTCTCCCAGTTATGTCTTCTTCCGGGGAATCTTCAGAAGTCCTGTTTCCTTCGAATCTTCTTCTTCTTCTTCTTGATAACGACAAATATTAATTTAATATAGCCGTAGTTCGTAATAAATATGTCTTCTGTAAGCTGAATCTGGATGTAGTGTTGTCTTCTTCTAAGGCCGACCCTTCTTTTGGTTATCGTAAATAACCTCGATAAGTACTGAACACTGACGATTTCCTCTTCAGATTTACTAAAAGCGTGTTGTCCTCCTGGATGGCAATACGAGACTGTCGAGCTGACCTCCTGCAAATCGTTTCGTCAAAATTTTCTTCAAAATACACGATAGCCAACTCCTTCACATTTTATTCTTTCTTTATTTTTCAATTTATTTTGGTTTTTTAATTTTAATAATAATACATTGTTGATCTCCTTCTGGCTTATTTAATTATTCAGTCGTTATCTCTATTATTTTTGATGTATTATTCCTTTTATTTTAGTTACTTTTAATAATTAGTTTAATTTGTAATCTGAACGACTGTTTGTAGCCCCCCCCCCCCCTACTACTTGTGACAAGCGCTGTGGACTCGCGACCTTGAAGTTCTCGTCTGAACATGAAATCTGTATTCTTAACCGTCGATTTCTTCACTTCGTTATAACTCTCGTTCTCTTCGCTCGTTCTTTTTTGATTAGCTTAGTTTGAAGCCCCTTACTTCCTGTTTCTGTCCAAACTTTATTTGAACCTGTCCAAACTTTAAAACATCTTTGTATGTTAGAGGATTGTGCCTTCCCCGCTCCAGGTAACAGTACAGGTGTTTGAACAGCTGTCAACCCTATTGTTGATAGGTCAATGCACCAGAGGAGTGGGGTAGGGAAACTGGTCACTTTAGTTGTAAATAGTTTTAATTTAGTCTTTGTTAAGATTCCCTCTGAAGATGACAACTTTGTTGTTGTAATAGCTATAAGGGTCTAATCGGAATAAACATTTTACTTTTGACAAAAAAAATAAAATTTTTTGTTATTTTGTTTATTCCCTAGTGTGGTAAGGGACTTTTGAAATACCTGTGGGTACCTGTATATATTGTCACCACAGTGCTCTGGTCTTTGTTTAATATATTATTAGTACGTAAACCTCTTTGAAATTCAAAAGTCGTAATTAGACAAGGATTACGGAAATTTATTGTGTTGTCTGTATATCCTACGTTAGCAATTGACAACTAATTTTGTTCAGCTTGAAGATTTACAGCAAGGTCAATATTCCACAAATATCATTGTGAAATTCCAGTCATATCACGTCACCGATAAGATGTATGATGGATGGGTTTGTCCTTTTTCTATCTTTAAATTTCAATTTTTTAAAACGAATTTGATCTTCATTCACATTACTAAACAACAATAGTAATTAAACATAAATATGATATAGTTAATAAAATGTTTTATTTTTTATAAAAGCGTTATATGAGTACATACATTTGTATGCTTTTGAATAGTGAATAATAAATTTTAACAAAAGAGTTTTATTATATCAACAATCTAAATAAAATTGTTCAAATGTAGTATTCAGATAGAATTAAAAAGCTGTTTTCACATTTAGAGACGTTTAAAAACACATTATTATAAATTTCTATTTTTACAATTTGACAAAATATACAACTAAATGATGATAAGTTTTGTAACATTTATTTTTATTAAGTTTCCTGTAGATTAATATCGGCTTACCCTTATGATGACCATGTTTTTAAATAACTCGTTTTGTAAAGTATTTGTATTGTTATGTTTTCAATGTTATGTATTTGCATTAGTGTGATTGGCTAAATAATTTTACATAACATATTTAATTCGTTGAAGTCATAAAGAGGTTCGTTCTTATAAACGAATAAAGCATGTCCCAAAAATAATAACAATGAAAAGTTAAACAAATAATGTCTAAATTGACCTTTAAATTCTACTCAACTGTAAAGTAAACAACACATAATTTGTAATATTATAATAATCATTGTACATATTATGCACTTGTACACAAAAGAAAACTTACAAAAGTCATATTATTAGTACATTTCAAAGAGAAATTAAAATTAAAAATGTTGTAATACAAAAAACAATTGTAATAACAAAGAAACCCTTTTAGTATTTTATGTTTATCAGTGAATGAAGACACACTTCCTCGCTTTAATTCAATAATGCCACCTTAAATTTATGTGGTTCTTTAAAATAAATGCTCTCTAGGGAGATATTTATAATTGTTAGTTACATATAATTTTTCTCTCATGGCTTTTATTTTTGATTGTGTTTATTTACTTACCCTTTCTGCTTGTTACAGTTTATAGTCTGCATGACGAAAAATGAAGTCTTCTGAATCTCTACTCATTAACGTAATTCTTTTTGCTATCGTAATTTTCTTACTTCTTTATCTATTTTGTAAAACGCATTTCAACTACTGGAAAGATCGTGGGGTACCTTACGTAAAACCATTCATATTTTTTGGAAATGTAAAAGATCATTTTTTTGGACTTAAGAACATAAACGTAATATACGAAGAAATATATAAAGAATTGAATGGTCACAACTATGGGGGTTTATTTGAATTTACAGAAGCAACGTTGTTGATTAGGAAACCAGAATTAGCACATAGAATCCTTATTAAGGATTTCAAATATTTCCATAGCAGAGGTTGTCCTCTTGATTACGAAGGGGATCCTTTTACAGCAAATTTATTTTCCATTACTGGGGAAAAGTGGCGTAGTTTGAGGAACAAAATTACTCCTACTTTTACGACAGGCAAATTAAAAACCATGTTTGATGAAATTTCTAACTGTGGTGAAGAACTGATCAAGTATATCGATGGAGAATCTAAATTAGGTAATGCTTTAGACTGTGAGCCGTTAATGATTAATTTCGCATTTGACGTGGTTGCCAGTTGTGCTTTTGGGTTACAATTAAGTAAAAATGGAGATGTAGCAAAAATGTTTCGTTTCATCGTAAACAAATCTTGTAATAATTCTAGACGCCAAGTTTTAAGACTCCTTTTCTTGATTTACGCACCTAAAACAGCAAAGAGACTAGGTATAAGAATTGTTGATACAGAAACGGCAGAATTTATATTAACTCTTGTAAAAGAAACGTTGAAATACAGAGAGAAAAACAATGTAATTAGAAATGACTTTATACATCTGTTGTTAAGCCTACAAAAGCAAGAAAAAGACGGCAAATTACAATTCGTATTTAAGGATGAAGATCATAAACCTGAAGACGATATTATTGATCAAATGGAGCATGCAACAAAGTTGGATGATGACACACCAAACCAAGGAAAACAAAAAGGTATGAGAGCCATTGTTAAATGTATTTTTGTTTGAGATCTAAGGAAACAAATCAGTTTCGTCGGATACTTCATGAGTCTGTATAGAGAGTCATGATTGTCCCAAATCCCATGACAACTGATTAAGAGACCGTTTCTCACACACACTCCAGACACTAACTGGATAAAAGTTAAACTTGAAAGTCACTGTCTAATTAAAAACTATAACATTTGTAACTTAACTTATAATCCAAAATAAACTATAATATTTATAATTTCCGCGATATGGTGAGAGAATTTTTGTCCAAACATGTCCTTAAGATATACATAGGTATTTCTATAAAAACACGCTTTAACATTATAGGTTGGGCCTAAACTATTAGTACCTCCATTTATTTACCATTTAAGTAATTATTATTAATTTTCTCAAAGTTCAGGGAGCTCACGAGCAATTTTTTTTCGTTTCTATTACTGATCTCAAAAGCGAGTTTTTTGGAAAGTTCCTCAATAACAATTTATTTTTATCACTTAGTTATAGATGTTAAAGTTGAAAAATAAACTTTTCATTAATATTTAAAAGAAATTATTTTTCATAAACTTTTTACAAAATTATTTTCTGTTATGAATTTATCTTTTATTGTAGTATAAAACAAATAAATTCTTAAAATTAGGAGCAGGTTGGTATTTTACCATAATTTAAAACATTTAAAAGTTGATCTTAATTTGATTACATATATCTTTCTAATTTGAGAATTTGACTTTTCAACAACTCTTTTTCTATTAAAATAAAATACCCACACACATTAAATAAGTACTTATTAATCATAATATTTCAGTTTATTCACAGCAAAAAAATTATTCCAGGAAAAACTATTGTAACGATATTAAACTAATCATTTGCAATTAATTATGATTAATGATATCAAAAGATAAATAGTTAATTAATTCAAGTATAAAGAAATAATGATAATAATAATACTAATAAAAAGAAATTAATATAGAAGAAAATGTAATGAAGCCTGGTGCAGTTTGGGAGGTTGGAATGTAACGGTACTAAGGGAATTGTACAAGAAACACAAAGAAAAAGGGGGCTTTAGCCTTGAAGGAGCAAACGCGCCTACACACTTAAAAAAAGAAGTAACGGGATAGTTGGCTAAGGACGGATGTAACTTAAAAAGGTTGCTTCCCTAACATTACATCAGAAAGGCAAGTTTTTAACTGTTTCGAAAAATAACGACTTACAGAAAGTAGGTCGACCAATCAGATGAAATCCCGCTTTTAAAAAATCAACGGGCAGATTTTGAAATCCGCCACTAAAAAGACAAAAACAAATGTTTTGAAAAAAATTAGAGGATTCGAACGAATCAACGCGGATCAAACCAACTCGAGTTCAAAAGAGGGGATGAAATTCGGTAAGAACCAAAATTGAAAAGGAGAGTTAATCGAGGACTGTTGACCAAAGAGGCGAGACGTCTCTGCGTCATCTTGTTTAAAGGAGTTTGGTTTTCTAAGTCGAGTAGAGAGATAAAGTCCTAAACTGTTTGTTTAAATGGGAGCTGGGCGTCTCTGAATTCGTTAGCTGAAAGTCAATCAGAACAAATTTAGTATTAACGAGAAGTTAGTGAGTTAGTATTCGTCGTCAGAAAGAAAGATTACCAGTTGCAGTTAGGACCATCCGTCACCCAAGGAGTTCAAGAAGAAATTTGTGAGTGCTTGGTTTATTTTTGTGAAAAGAAAATCCGGTGAAGTTATAAAAGCAGAGTCAGTGAAAGTTAGTGAAGTGTTATCGTGAAAATTCGACCAGTTTAAAGGAAGCTGTATCATTGATAAGTACAAAATTGTTAACCATTATTTTAGTATTAATAGTAAATTTCACTTCCTTTGAGCCAGCAAAGAATTCCCCCCGAAAAATTAGAGTAGTGGTAATAAAAAAAATAAATTGTTTTTTTGTAAAGAAAAAAAACCGTGGCGATAAACTATATGTTCCATGTTAAAGTTATTTTATTATTTTTTTTTTTTTTGTAAAGAAAAATGCCGTGGCAATAAATTGTTAATTCAATGTTAAAGTTTTAATAGTTTTTTTTTTAAAGAAAAAAAAAGTTTCATTAGTCAAAACAATGAAAAAATAATATTGGTAAAATAAGTGTTGATGTCTAAAAAGGCTTTAGAGAAAGTTTTGAATATTGTGTAAAATAAAAAACTCATTGTAAGTACGTTAAAATTAGGTTAAGGAATGTGTGCAGAGTGAATGCAGAATTAGTTAAGAACATATTATTATAATAAATGTAATTGTTTTCTAATATTTAAAATATCGTATTAAAGTCAAAGTTTATTGAAAGGTAAAAAGTTTTATTTGCGATTTTATTAATTATTTAAAAGTGTAAAATTGAAAAAGAGAGGTTAAAAGTTTAAATGCCCCCAGAGGTATTAAATGTTATACTATTAACATACTATACCTTTAATGTTATACTATTAAGGATTGAAAATGATTTTTTATTCACTTACTGTCAACTCACTGTTTCATCAAATGTTATTAAAATGTCAAACCTTGACCAAAGTGTTAACATTCCTGAAATATTCTGGTTGTGGAGTAGATCTACGTTGATAATCTGTTATCAGCTTCAATTTGGCAGTCGTGGTTTTATTATCCATTTATACGTGATGTAAATCAGTCCTACTATTTGACTTTAATACTTAATTGATTATTCTTTTTAATTTGCGTTTCTACTGACTTTACTTTAAAAATTTAATTCAGAATCTGATGCAAACTGTCGTGAAGTAAGGTGATCTTCACCTTTGAAATATCTTCACCGAGAGTTTCAGTGGCTTTTTAGCAGAAATACATCTTATTCTAATACCAATTTCCTTCCCTTCTTGAAGAGATAAGATATTTACTTTTCCTACAGTTACCTAACAATGTACATGTTCTCTCACTGATTTGAGAAAGTAAAGTGGCCAATTCGCTCATCAGTGAGACAATGTTAACATTTTCTCACTCTAATTACTTTGTCTCACTCCAGATTTGCAACGTGAAGGCACGAAATAGTGAGCGCGTAACATGCAGTCAAGGTCGTATGCGCGCGAAATACGTTGGCAGCACTGGCTGTAAATCAGCTGGTCAGCTGTTGTACTGTTGTATTTGTCACAACACTTCCGGTCACGGCAGAAGCCACCATTTCATTGATTTGCCATTTGTAAACATTGAAGGTGGTTTTGCTGTCGCAAAATGGACGTTAATGACGATTTTAGTAATAATAGTTCACCAGAAGAATCTTGTACTCCAGAAGAATTAAAAAATGTGGCGAGGAATGTGTCTCTTAATCTTCTTCCAGAGAAATCAAAACATAAATATGAAAAAAGGTATGAATTGTTTACTTCCTGGTGTGAAAATAAGAATGTAAAAAGCCCAACGGAAAATGTACTTTTAGGATATTTTGCTGAAAATTCAAAGATTAATAAATCTTCTACTCTTTGGGGCGTTTATTGAATGCTTAAATCCACAATTCAAATCAAACATAACATTAACATTGGCAGTTACAAAAAACTTATAGCTTTCTTGAAAAAAACGTCCGTAGGGTATGAACCTAAAAAATCAAAGATTTTGTCTAAAGATGAGGTTGAAACATTTCTTAAGACTGCTCCCGATGACATTTATTTAATGAAGAAAGTAGTTTTAATATCTGGGATAGCTGGTGCCTGTAGATGTGATGAGTTGACCAAACTGCAAGTAAACAACATAGAAGACAAAGGCAGCCTGTTGATTGTTAAAATACCAGACACAAAAACTAACAAAAGCCGCACGTTCATTGTTACTAATGACGATGGAAACGGCATAGATTATTTGGATATTATTAGAAAATACATGAAATTAAGACCTCCAGGCTTATCCACTGGTCGATTGTTTTTAAAGTACTGCAAAGGTGTTTGTATTAAACAAAACATTGGTCTTAATACCATTGCCAAGGTACCAAAAGACATAGCTACATTTTTGAAATTGCCTGATCCCCTAATGTACACAGGCCACTGCTTTCGACGTACTTCAGCTACACTTTTAGTTGAGGCTGGAGGTGACATTTTGCAATTGAAGCGGCATGGGGGTTGGAAAAGATCAACCGTTGCGGAGGGATATATTGACGATTCTATTAGCGGAAAAGTAGCAACTGGCCAGTTGATTTTAGGCCAGTCGTCGACACAAGCGACAGCATCAGTTGTTCATTCAAGCAACAAGTTCCAAGAATCTTCCTCTTCAGGGATTGTGATAAGTAATTGTGAGAACTGTACATTTAACATTAATGTTACAAACCAAAAGTGACTTTTTTTTAACTGTTTGCTTGTGTTATTTGTCTTTCTATAAGTAATTCTTTGGTTAACAATTCTTTTAGGGTGTTTGTGTTCATTTTTAAGGAGATTATTTTTTGTTTTATAATTTTGTTTCTGATTTATTAATGCTACTTTCACATTAAATGTCATATTAAAAGTTCACTTCTGTGTAAAAATATGTTACGTTTCTTTACCAATTTATTTGTTTTATGGTAACTGTAGGAAAAATATAATGTGCAACTCGAGTGCAAAGTGCAATCGCCTCACTCGAGAAACCATTCCTCACTCGCCTACGGCTCGTGAGTAAGGATTTCTCTCGAGTGAGGCAAATGCTCACTTTGCTCACTAGTTGCACAAATAACTATTTTCTTCCTCAATAATACTTTTAGTATATTTTTCTGTCTTCCACTCTGTTATACTGTTTACTCTGATTCTAAGCATATTATTTTTTCTCCTATAAACCCTTTTTTAATTACTTTTTCCATTAAATAGTTTATATTGTAACTGTTGCTGTATGTTGGTTCTTCTCAACGTTACGGTTTCCGTTATCTGTAGATTTTCACACTTTTTCTCACTCCTTTTGGCACCCGCAATTTTACTAAATTTCCTTTAATATTTTGAGATGGGATTTACGTTTTATCCTCTATAATTACTATTATTTATAAATCCCCAAATTTTTATTCTTTATCTCTTTCCATTTACCTCCAAAATGTGTGAAAACTATTAATTTTTTATTTTGGTGTTGAATTATTATTTTTACTCAATTCGTCATTGCTTTTACATATCTTAATATCATTATATTAATTACTTTATTTAATATTTTTGTCTTAATTGTATATACTTTTATAAGTAGCCCATTTCTGTTAACTTTTAATTTAATCTTTATTCCCGAATTTTTTTCAAAAATAAATTTTCTTAGGTTTTCATGTAGTTTATGGAAATCTAAGTTTTTGGATTTTGACCAATTTCGAATACTTTTCCCTTTCTTACTTCGTCTTTAACTTTAATTACGTCAATTAATATGAAATATTAGTAATATATATGAATTATGTACAACTTGTACTAGAGTAAAATATTATATATATATTTCAAAATTCACCAAATACTGATTTTTTTATTACGAAATCACTAACTCAGAAACTCGGTGTTTCAACGGATTCGGACGTCAGACAGAAGTCATATTCCAAATCCACAAACTCGTTCAAAACAGGAAAGCTTGATTCTACTGTACACAATCATTGCATGGTAAACTGTATTCTATTTTTTCCAAATTTTGGTTAATACAGTTCCCATAATATAACGATATTTCCGTTGTAGTACATTTCAATTATATACTATATATATTTCAAACTTCAATGTGTAGTTTCATGTATTTATGTAAGTTATGATATGCTATGAAATTATTAGGTTACATTTTGTAATAGAAAGAAACCATAGCAGTTTAAGAAAAAGTACAACTCTTAAAAACAATATTTTAATAAAGGACAAAACAAATATTAATTTGATTTGAAATTTCCAATTCTCACACGATGTATACATTAAATTAAGGAAAACTAAATTTAATTCACACATTTACAGGCATAAAGAGATAGCTGAAAATTTAATTGTTGTTATTATATTACAATAATAGTATTAATCATATTCATTTTGGACAAATGGAATCGGAGGTTGCGAGCTGGAGTACGTTTTGTAACGACGTTAATCGTTGTAGTCAGTGTACTCGCAAATTAAATATTGAAAAATTATATATAAATTATCTGAAACTATCAAAAATTTGAAAAAAACGCTTTTTGATACTGTATATCAAATAGTTTTAAGTGGAAAATTGTAATAATTATCTTCAATCTCTAAACGAATAAAGAAGAAATCACATTATTTATAAATGTTGTTTAACACAAAACTGTATTACAAAAAAATAAAAAGCAACATAAACTGTAATCGTACGCTACCATATTTGAAAATAATTTACGTAAATCCACTCAAAATATAGATGTAGACACATGAAAAAGTTGTACCAAAATTTTTAAAATAATACATAGTTATTTATGTATCACTTCATCCCATACTGTTTGTATGAATTTGTTTTTCGTGTCTTTACAAACTTCAATCATTTTGAAGATTTTATTTTAAAATGTCTTTCACTTGCCTAATATATCAAATTATAGATACATCTGATAATATATGTGATTCAGAATAACATTAAACTATAACAATACTTTCAAGGTATGCATAAACTAATTATATAAAACATAATATATCTGAGTAAGGTATTATTTAGTAAAGTTTTAGTATGATAATAATTTATTTTTGTTTTGCCTCAAGTTTTTCTCACAGATTCAATAATAGCAGCACAGTGCTTTACATTCCTTGCTGGTGGTTCGGAGACTGTATCAATAACACTCAGTTACTGCTTATTTTGTCTGACGCAAAACCCAGATGTACAGAATACATTGCAGAACGAAATTGATTCAGTTTTAACACATTTTAAGCAACAATGGAGCTATGAAGCTGTTAATGAAATGAAATATCTCGACCAAGTTATTCAAGGTGATTAAAATATGTTTATTTATATTTATATGTACAAAAAATACCACCTGGGAAGTTGATGATTCTGTTCAAATCATTTGTTCATTTGTTCATATATTCTTTCACATGGGTTATAAAGTTAGATATCTCTTGCAGTATTTCTATTCTTTACAAAAAAAAACACAACACAACAAAACTTTTATGTGCGGCCAAGTAGAAAGGAGTTATTTAGTTAACTCAACATAAGATATAGCCCGTCCATCTCTATGTCAGAAGCGATACAATTTCACCTTGTGCAAAGCTCTCTATTGTTATTGAATACGACTCCCCCTAGTCCGTTCTTAGAATTTATTTACAGTAAATACGTTCTTGCTGTTCAATAAATCGTTTGGGATGAGGGAGGAGTGGATAATAATTTTAATAAATGAACAAAGCGGATTTCAACTAAACGCCAGTGCGCATGCTATAAAGTAATATTTATAAAAATCAGTTTTGAAGTTTTATGTTTATGTTTTATTCATTCAATGTCAATTATTTATTTATGAAGGAATTAATTTGGTATCCAAACCTGTGCGAAATAAGTTAAATATTTCATACCATAAAGCTTGCATAAGGTTATTAATTAATTAAAATATTTAATATAATAATATTAAATATATTGCACACAATCATCTGGTCGTGACATTTCTTTAAATAACTAAAATTCAGCAGCAAATATTACGCTTTAAACTTTAATGACATCCATCATAACATTATTGTATTGAATTGGCCACAAATACAACCCTTAATTGATTGCAGGTGCAACAGAGGAAGGTTTAGAGTAAGACGCTCTGAATGCACAAAAAAAAAAAAATGAGTTTTTATATATCTGTAACCATTTCAGCAAGAGTCCAAATATTTCATATCAACAAAGTTTAGCCAGAATAATATGCTTATGACTTATCTTTAGGATGGCCTTACTAAAGTGAAAAGAAATACTATTTAACTTGTTGTCTCTTGAGAAGGTAAAAAGTCTATAACTATGGTATGAGAGCAAGTTGAAAATCACTAAACACCCATGATAAATTCCCCAATGTCTGATAGTAACAGTTTTCTTGAAGAGGAAGCTAAGACAGACTAGAACTAGACTCTCAAACACATTAGCCAATGTGAACCGAATAACAATTAGTCTATAATTAGCAGCATTACAAGGATCATACATGAATCAATCCATCCTGCACAATTGTAGATAAGTTTTTCCTCACAAGAAGTGACTCTGTGGAATATTTAGTAACAAATGTGTGACTGTGAGAATTATATATGAGAAACCACCATAGAAACTATTGTAAACAGATCCGATAAGTAAAAAAGATCAAATACAGCATAATTCCTCTGAAATTGAAGATTTTATTTACCAGATTTATATTAAAGAAAGCAACCATATCAGTCAAGTAGTAAGAAGACAAGTTCCAAACGCAACACCTGTGAAACTTTAGAAATTTTCATCAGACATACTGTAGTACCAGATTACAGAGCTGTACTAATTATTACGTATCAATTTTTCTTCAACGGTATTAAAATACATGGAGTAAATGAATAATGCAATGAGTACAATACATGGAGTAAATTAATAATACAATGAGTGCATATAAAACACTCAGAAGCATTGAATCAACAACTTATAAAATCCTGTGTTCGTCTACATATTGATGTATGACTTAAAGTTGTCGGCTATACATTTTCCATTTGTTGAATAAAAAAATTAATTAAATTGCCGATAGGAGAAACCAAATAGGGATACATAACCCCTTTTCGATTTATGTGTAATGTTAATAAATTTGAATAATTCTGTTACAATTAAAATATACAAATTACTAATCTTTTCGAATCGTTTCTCAATAATTATTGTTTCTTCTAAAAATTCGTCCAAAACCTCAATGATTTAATTTAAATAAATAATTTTCAAGATTTAAAATATCAAATTATTACGGGTAACAACTTGCTGTTTTTTTAATTGTCCTAATATTTCTTGGATGAATATTTTACCACGACCCCTTTACCATTTAAAAACATTGAGTTCCCCCCACACCCAATCAAGTCAGATGGTTCCACACCGTAATTATGAGATTAAAACCACTTCGTCGTAATAGAATAAAATTATTTGATCAGAATAGGAATATTTATTCATTAACGAAAACAAAAAAACAAAACAAATTAACATATCCCACCTGTAACAAAATTCAGAAACAAATACTTAAAATACACAGTTAGAACTAAATAAGTAACTTAAATAAATAAGCAAAAGAGGGGAGAAAGCGGTTATATCATACGATAAACATATTTACTATTTTTGTCTCGTGGAATTAGAGGACTACTTACCAATTGATTAATAACGTGTAAAAAGTTTACTAATTCTTTTTAAAAAAGTTCCACGGACAGCAAAATTACTAAAACAACTAAAGTTTATTTAAAATAATTTATTCAAGTAAAATTACTTTAAAATTAAAATACACCACTTAACACAATCTTTACTCATTAGTTATAATCTTATTAATTGTAGTGATATGCTTTTAGTCGTACATGCTTTGAACTCTGACGGAAGTTGTTAAAAAAATTTGGGCCAATGCTGGTAAAGAATTTCATAAATACATATTTCTCGCTCTCGATATAGTAATATCTTACCAATTCTTTAGGTAAGAACTCCGATATTCTTAAAAATATCGAGACATTCGGGGCTATCATGTTAAACATGATTCCAAACAACAGCAAATAACGGCCCTTCGACTGACTTTACTCTTGTAATTAAACTGTGATTCGTCATTTATAAATGAATTAAAGGTGTTATTACTTTCAGTTTTGACTTCATATTAATCAAGTGAAATATGATCTAGACATGATCCACGGGCAGGTTGTGCGAGTTCATTCACCAAACACTTAAGACCATAATTAGATAAAATAGAACAATTATTTACTTTTGTCTCTAACATTATACTTAGATTTAAATCACTATTATGACAAGATAACTGTTTAAAAATAAAAACATTAATTTCAACCAAAAACCATTTTTATTTTTGATAAACAGCTAAACAAATTTTTCTGCTTATCAAAATTTATGACTTCGTAAATTGCATTACAACTAGTAAAATCTACAGGCATATTTTGATGTGATAAGTTAGAATTAAATATATAAATATACCACCAGATCTATATATTTTAATATAATTAGCTAATAGATTGTACCCACCAATTTCATACCATAAGAATTCGTCCAAATTTATTTGCACATTTCAAATGATGTTAATATAGCTGATAACTTATAAGATTTGAGATATGTAAAACAAATGCATAAACTTATTCATGTATAGCCTAATCCTTATATTTTGGTAGACAAATATAAATTCTCATTGTAAAACCGTATTTATTTCATTAGTAAATAACTATAAATAAACCTTTTGTCAAATACAACCAAAATATCAATATTATAGTTTACGCAGCTCCTACACCAATTACTTTCTCATCTTGAAAACTAAGAGACATAAAAATACTAATTCTCACCCATAAAAATTGGCTTTAAGACTTTAAAAAAAAACATAGATAAATAGTATATGTTAGTTACAGAGAGTACCATCCTTAGAATTATGAAACATATCCTACAAACTGTTAAAGTCTTCATGAATTCTTTTAACAATGAATCACAAATTCTATTGCTCTTATAACAATAATAATAATAATAATAATAATAATATATTATATGTTACATGTATTGATGGCGTTAATCACATTGTGTAATGTTGTTGAATTTGCTTAGAATTTGATTATACCCACAGATAATATAGTGCCAATGTAATCTGGAATAAGTTACTTCCAAAATATATGCATTATAATCAGTATACTCATGTGTATTAAATTTAGTATATTTATAATGTTTTTTTAGTATTTTATTGTTTATAATAATGTTGCACTCAACTTAGACTGTTTTTTTTTACTATATTCCAATATCTTGTTTATTAATAGGTTTCCTCCAATTACGTTTGTCTATTCAATCTGAGGTTTTGGGGAAAAAAATAGATCCACATAAATATTTTTAACTACAACCAACGACTTAGCCTTTAGTAAAATGTTATAGATTCAGATAATTTAAACTAGTCTCCTGATAATGTTTGAAAAAATGTACAGTAGATGATTCAATTTTAGTATAATTACTTGCACGAATACCACAGTGGGGTAGATCTAACTCCTGGTCTATTCCTTTTTAATCTCTTAAGAATGCCCCTAGTATATACCATTAAATTTTCTTCTATATCTTTTTAATTTTTATAATATTCTAATAGTCGTGCCGTATGACATTGGTCTAATAATACTTATATCTTTTTTTTATTTTTATTTATTTTTGTAATGAGTTAATTCACTAATGCTAAGTAACATAATTTATTGTTGGTTCTCCGAAATTGGAAAATAGAGTGTCATAAATGTTGAAGACCGGAAAAAAGATTAACAAATAACTAATAATGATCAGTTCGTTAATTTTTCTTTGTATGTACCTACCAAAGGAATTCGTGAGTTTTAAACATTATTCCACTGTTGCTTTTATTTTATAGTCAAAAGATAATGTACTATTTTTAAAAAATTGAAATTTTTGATGCGTTGATTTCTTTTTTAAGTGCCTATAATGCAGATTTGAAACTGTGTTAATCTGTGAAATTAAAGTCATGTCAAGATAAATTGATATTTAATAATACAGAGTTCATAATCTTAAGACAATATACTCAGTTTATGACTTATGTATACTTTTTTTTAGAGATAACATGTTTTGTTTATTGGCTAATAAGACATTATAAATTTAATTATAGAAACAACTCGTCAATATCCAGCAATACCTGTGTTATACAGAGAGTGTACTCGGAACTACAAGATTCCAGATTCCGAAGTAGTAATAGAGAAAGGAACAAGAGTTTTGATTCCCATACGTGCCATCCATAATGATCCAGAACATTACGAATCACCGGAAATATTTGACCCATCCAGATTTGCAAACAACAATTATAAACCAAATCGGATCTTCATGCCATTTGGTGACGGACCAAGGATTTGTATTGGTAAGTTGCATAGGTAGTATAAAACCTGTTATATCGATCTTCTTTCAAAGAGTCTCGTCTCATTGACTTAAATAACGGTGCGTAAACTTTAAATGTTTAACGGGAATGAGTATTTACTTTCTCAACAATTTTTGCTAGTTAGCCGTATAAATAAATATTAAACAGCTCTCAAATCATAAGAGAGATATATAAACATTTATTTGTAATAAAGGATAGTAGCAAACCCATTTCCATTGTTTCGTTTGAATAATGATAACCATAATATACTAGTATAGAAACGTCCCTCCTAACGAATACAACGTCTCCATAAAACAATTTTTATGACGAGACCTGAATATCAGCTATTGAATGATTCTGCTTGCTTCTATTTCCATTTAATATATACAACTATATTATTAACAGTTATGGTAGGTGATTTTTTTTAATTTTTTTATTTATTTATTTTTATTATTTATTTTAAAAAAAATTTTTTTGTACTAGTTATTTGCAATATTTAATTTATTATACTTCTTAAATTTGTGTTTCATCATGGCTGCGAAAGATAGAATAGTATATAGCCCGACCGGTAAGTGGTGAAGCTTGGAGGGAGAGGTGTAGGGCTTGAGATCAGGGTCAAGCGTCACCACTCACCGGCTCTGCTATATTCAATATTTGTACATTTTATTTATTAACTTATTGCTTAACAATTTTCTTGTAAATAACGCCATGGTATTTAACATTAATTTAAATTTCGAAACATTATATTCTATTTTCTCTAGTTTTAGCACTTGTAATTATTCCAAAATTTCATCATCAATCAATTTTAATTCCTTAATTGGATCTAGATTTTATATTTCATTTTTACTAGAAGAAGCATCGTTTAACTTGATATAAATGTGAAATAAATAAAGTAATTTTTCATTTCATAATTTATGTAATAAGATCAGCCAACCTAATATGAAATAACTAGAAGTAAAACAAACTTCACAACAACGGCAGTAGCCTATATTAAACGGCAGCATCTTCATGTAACACATTTAAATTAACAGATGGATAGGACTGAGTAAACTGATAAAACACCTGATTCTATCGTCTTAATAAGAAATTCGTCATATTTAAAGTTTTACATTTTAGCGGAAGCAGAGGGTTGTTCAAGATAATGAGCCAATTTTAAAACGTAATATTCAATAGTAAAAACCCTTTTCAAAAATGCAACAAAGTTCAAAATACTTTAAAAATCATAAAGTTTCAGCAATATATATATATATATATATATATATATATATATATATATATATATATATATATATATATATATATATATATATATATATATAACGTCTACGATTGTAATCACTATTGTTGTTATCCTGTTTTTGAGTTCGTCTAGGTCACGAGCTAACGGTCGTACAAAAATATGATCCTTCTTGTATTCCCACAAGAATAAGTTGTATGGGATAATATCTGGAAATCTTAGAGACCATGTGTTTTGGGGTCCCATGTGTACCCTATCCAGCGTTAAGGCAATGTGCCATTGAGAAATTGTGTGGTACATTGCTTTGCCAGTAGTGTGGACTAGGTCATGTTAGAATATCAGAGGCCTTATGAAGTTATGGAAAAATTATGGTCTGCAGGATTTGAATATATCCTATTATTGTCAATGTGTTTTCGTAAAAAAGGAATTGTCCATAATTGTTTCTATGATACATTGCACACACAAAGTTTACAAGAAAACCCCGTATGCGCACATTCTGATGGTAATCTTAACGGTTACATGACACGTAGCCACGTCACTATTAATCAACTGCTGTAAAAATCTTTGTCTTTTATGTCCTTTAAGATAGCTTTACTGAACACATTTTCGTTTATCACCTACATGAACAGCCTGCCCCTCTTTGTTATTGGTTTGGTTGTGACTAATCGTTGCCATAAGACACGACAGTCGTATGAGGAATTGCAGGATCATGATCAATTCCTGTGGGCTTCCCTCACACGCTTGGTGAATTCTCTGTAGACTTTCATCAGAAGTACGGGGTCGAACTGGACTCTTACCCTTGCAGAAACATCCCGTTTCTTTAAACTGTTGGTTCCAACTAGGAATCTTTTTCTGCAAAAGTTGATCAACGACGAAACGCTGAGGGTTGAATTACTGGACTGTAATCACTGACTCAGTCTTGTTAAAGTATAGAATGCAAAAAGCATTTTGTTGAGCAGACGCCATCTTGCAACAAATTGAGGACGGAGAGGTTCAACAAGAAGAGTCGCATCTAGTGATTTTCTATTCGAACAATAGGAACACTTCATTCAAGGAATATCCGTCGTTCTAGAATTATAATATTTTTAATTCTGGTCATTCTATGTGAACACCGTGGAACTAGTGACAACATAAATCACTTTGAATAACATTACTAAATCGTTATGGTTTTGTGAGTATTTTGAAAATTGTTCCTTTATTGCAATGCGTTTTCTCAATTAATTTAATGTTTTATAATTACATTATTCTTTCAGAGAAACTCTTTAATGTAGAAATTATTACTTCGTATTGAAGGAATTGCTTCTACTTCTGGTTATAATTTGAAGTAAAACTTTGAATCTTTCGAAAATTTAAAGAGATTTTTCTTTTGTCAAATTAACGTGAACAGCTGAATATCATGATAAAGTACTTCAAAAATATTTCACCTGTATTGTAAATGTTAGATTTTTTGAAAGCATTATTGGTAAATCATCATGTTATAAAAAATTATCTTCTCACACCAGGAGCAGATATGTTGTCGATTATTATTTTATGTAAAACAAAGACCGATCGATTACTTGCTTTTATTAGTTGTGTTCTGTTTAAAGCTTTAAGACTCATTGTTTTTATTTTTAACGTGGTAAATAATTATGGGTTTACCCTTGATAATTTTAGTCATGTAATAGTTTAATTTAAAATAACACTACTATAACATGATGTTTCAGCATTGCGTTTCGCAGTATTAGAATTAAAACTAGTGGTGGCAAAAATCATGTCGCAGTACACTGTTAAACTTAGCAGTAAAACTGAACTTCCTATCAAGTTCTCACCTACATCATTTCTGCTTCTACCTGAATCTGGGTTGTGGTGTGAATTTTACAAACGATTAAAATTGTGAAACAAACATATGTTCATATGAATATGAAAAGATACCAATTTTTTTATGTACCAAACTGACTAAAACAGTTTATTCAATAAATATTATAATCTCTCATGACAAATGAATTTTAATTTTTTTAAATATACTTCTTATGGAAGGAAGTGTGAAGTGAATAAATATAACAATGTAATTTATTATGTTAGGTAATATTTCTTTATGGACCTCAAGATTTGTTTTTAATATATTTCTTATTGTAAAAATATTAAGTTTATGATTTTTTAAACTAAAAAAAAATAGTAAATAATATATTTTTACAATAACTAATATTATATTTTTATTGATAATTGATTTATTTTATTATTTAAATAAAAGCTGAATAACAAACTATTATATAATATTTATTATGAAGCATTTAGTTTTGAGTACCTCTATACTTTTTTTTACCTCTAGTGTTCTATTTAAGAACGAATCGAGACAAGTTATAATGATATATGGTGCATAACCTCTCTGTGTATAGGAAGAAATAAATAATATGCTCAACCTTCCTATATTTTTAAGGAAGTCATACATTTTATTTTTAATTATTATGAATCGAGTGAATCTTGTATTTCAAAAAGGATATGTTAAAAAACACTTTTTTAATATGATTTTTTTCTGTTAATTTTTCAGTTTTTTCAGATAAATGTGACCTTATACAAGGCTAAAAGTATAATAGAATATAAGTATGGTTAAGGCTAATACCTTTTTAAATTATGCATAAAAGATAACTATTAAGCAATGCTAATGTTGCATCGAATACAGTGTATGCTATAATATAAAAAAAATAACAGAATTTTAGTATTAAATATTTATACTTTTTTATTATTTATTACTTTAAAAGAGATAATACATAATTTGCTGTTATATATATATATATATATATATATATATATATATATATATATATATATATATATATATATATGTAACAACATATCAATAATAATAATATAAAACAAGTAATCTCCAAATCATAAATAAAAACAAACAACGTTAGAAAGAATAATACTCCTATCTAATATAGCCACCACCTGCAAAGAGATATAAACAAATACTAAACTAAATATGACAGTGAGACTACTTTTCAATGGTAAAGTGTACTTAGCTCTCCGCACTCCTTCAATTTGGCTAGACAAATTGGGAAGTGGGGGAAAAGCCCCTCAATCCGCCTATTGTCGCCAATATGGGGATTAGGTTTTCTATATTGTTACTAACTACAAGGCATGTTTTATTAATATTATACCTAAAATATTTAGAATAAAAATTAATAATGTAAATATTTTGACAGAAACATTTTTTTTACAGACTGATATAGAATATAATATATAAACAAAAAAACTTTGTACCTCGCCCACTCAACCCTACCTCTGGATGCGTGAACTAGTTTAGAGTTCGGTACAGGCAATTATTGTAAGGCTATTTTAATTTAATATATTTATAAAACTACCTACATTGTAATTTGAACACGTTACATCATGCACAGAGAAAAGAGTATGTGTTTTTACTAATCCTGGTATGTAATCCTATTACAGATAAAATGCCAAATCGTATCTCACAATTAATTTTATATCTTATCTTACGAATTTACCTTACCGTATTTTGTACTTTAAAACAGCGAGTTAAAAACATCACTGTGACGGCACATAGTTATATATTTGTATTATGTTAATTCAAATTATTATGCTTTTAAAAACACAAACACCATTTCGTAAAGAAAATGATGTCAGTCTGTCTTTATATTTATAACATTTTAGTTACCTATTACAGTATCTGAAGAACATATGGTCAATGTTTGTCATATCTTTACATTTCATTAAGAAATTGATATCTACCTAATTATTCAAATCTGATAATTATTGCTTAATGATTTCGGGTTTAAATTATAATAGATGCCAAACTTCCGAACAATTCTAATGCGTGTTTTAAAAACTTTTATAACCCCGTTAAAATTAAACACTATACTTTGACCCTATCACCTACAAACCAAATTAAAATCAAATATATTAAACTATGTTATTGATTTGCACAATTTATATATTTCATAATATGTACAATTGTATTCTTAAAACTTAATTTAAATGTAGGTAGTTTTTAAATATCATATTATTGTCTTAAATTTATAAAATGCATTAGTCTCAAATACCGGGTGTTCAAAAAGTCTGGAAACCCCTTATTATTTATTTTATTAATAAACGCAGAACAATGAAACTCTAGGATTACATCCTCACTGTAGTTACCGACTTTTAGCTCATTTTAACTGTCTTTTTTCGCTTTGGGGAACGTCCTGTGGAGGAAGTCTAAAAAATCCTAAATGTAAGCATAGGTCGTATTTTACCTCATTTTAAAGGTCTTTGTTAGAGGGACACATTGCCGCAATCCCGACTGAAAAAAGATCATTCGTTTGGAAATGGCAGCCTCTTAAAGTTTGATTGATTTTAATGCTAATTCAATGGCAAAATTTTAGTAAGCTTTACATTAGAATACAATGTCACTTAGTGAGACAGAGCAAATAACCATTCTGATGATGAGGGGTTATGGGGATAGAACTCGTTCATATAAGGAGGTAAGCCGCTTGTTCAATGAAACTTGCCCCAATTGAGCACCTATTCAAAAATCAACAGTGTTGAAGACCGTACAGCGCGGTTCTGTAACAGATCGGTCAAGATCCGGACGGCCAAAATCAGCAACCAATGCGACCAATCAGCTACACAAGGACACCACTTCGAGCACCTTCTGTAATACCTTCCAAGGTTTGTTTATTTTTTTATAATTAATGTCTTGCAAAGTAAGTAATTTAAACATAAACAACTGACATACTGTCTGTTCATTTTTATAAATACAGTAATGATAATTGTCCCCAATTACATCTGTGCACTCCTAACGTTTTTAAACAATTATACGACCATTACTGATATTTCCTATCCCTCTACACTCCAGCTGTGAAATTCTCATAGCTAAAACACTAACATAACCAACACGGTTGAGTATTCACTTCTGCCTCTTAATCTTCGCAACATAAAGTTAACAAATTGTAAAAGTCTGCCATTTTCAAACGAATGGTCCTTTTTCAGGCGGGATTGCGGCAATGTGTTCCTCTAATAAAGACCTTTAAAATGAGGTATAATTTGACCTATGCTTACATTTAAGATTTTTTAGACTTCCTCCACAGTACGACCTCCAAAAGCGAAAAAAGACAGTTAAAATGAGCATAAAGTCAGTAACTACAGTGAGGACGTAATCCTAGAGTTTCATTGTTCTGCGTTTATTAATAAAATTAATATTAAGGGGTTTCCAGACTTTTTGAACACCCGGTATATAATCATCATTAAGTCTGTATAAACTCAAGGCGGTAAACTCATTTATAATTAATTACGTTGGACTAATGGGACTAACAATTCTGCCTAGGACAGTCATAATAACTTGACCCTCCTTATTTTCTAGAATTAACACTTGAATGATTTGAAATAATTGAAGGAAAATTGTTTATTCTTAGTGTTAACTCTTTTGTAGTTCTAAATCTTGGAACAAGTAATTACTATATATATTGTAACTACCTCTTTATATCATTTTGTGGGCGATTTAAGTGAATAAATAGTAGTTTACTTTAAAAACCGAAATATTCTTTTAATAATTCACACAAATAATGATACAGTTCCTTAAACTTGTGGCTTATTTACTTCAAAACTCACGAGTAAAATTTAGTATGTAAAAGGACGATTATCTATTTATTTACAACCTTATGTGTATAATGGAATGTAGTCTCTATGCCAGTTTAATAGCGCGTTGTTCCCTATAAACCTATAGTGTAAACAAACAACAAACAAAATACCTATACCAATTCCTAATAAACCAATCCAAGACGAGTAGAATGACATAAGAAACAAATTAACAGACATTGTTGAAGCGACGGTTGTATCTAGCATCCTCTCTTTCAACTTAACCTCAATCATAACCACTTAACCTTAAGCAATGTAAGAGAACAGTTGAAAAATACTTATAATACTTATAGAGAATCAAATAATTATTTTCTTTAAATAGATTAGTAAAATTTGGTTTCGATAACAGTTAGAACACCCAGACTTTATTGATTATATCAGGCCGGACGTTATAATTTCCGATTCCCCATGCATATTTAAATATTCCGATATTTATGACAGGAAATTTAGGTTAACAAAACATTGAAATATTTTTATTTGATTATTACATTTATCTTAAATATTGTAAAATAACACAAATATTTTATTCATACTAAATAATTAGGAACAAGTAGTTGGCAAACCGAAGTATTCATCCCCACATCCCCATTTCAAAAAAATCGAGTTCACGGGTTATCTGCCAGAACATAAACATATATCATATTATCTGTCTTATATGGTTGGATATCAACCTTTATAATTTTATTTTTTTAACAAAACATGCATACGCTTTTTATTTAGCAAAATATTGTGCTAACTTGCGAAAAACAAAATCAAAAAATGATCCTTCATAATTAATAGGCAAAACGATAAAAAATGAACATTTAAGTCATTTGAGTAAATAAATTTGTAGTCTGTTATAAAACTAACCCTCAAATTGTGAGTTATCGATGTTATCTATTTTATAATAACATATGTATAATTATTATACCTTTGGATTATATTTAAATATCAAATTATTATATTATGATAGAATATCAGTTGTTTTAATAGACGTATATAGTTTTGTATATGTGGGTCTATTTATATCAACTCTTTTATTTTTATTGCCATATAATTAGATAAGTAAAAGCCACAAACTTGATTATATAATAATGACCGAAATGAGAGACATTTGACGATAACGATACATTTGGATAAATGTAAGTATGTTTAATGTTTAGAGTATATATGCGCTCTTTTAAAAAATTTCATTCATGTTTGTACAATTTAATTATATGTGTTACCTAAAGAAGTTCTTTACAACATAAACATTTATATATTTTTTTGACATTTTAATTTAATTAAAAGTAATGAACCTTCACATTGCTAGAGTTATAATGTGTCTACATTATATACGAGTGTAAGCAATATTTAATATTTGAATAATTTCATTACTTTGTTTGTTATGACTCTCAAATAACACAATACAATTAAAAATTAGGATTATTACAATTTCTATAGTTTCTGTCATTAGTTTCAAATTGTGAGATTGTGTAAAATAAATTTGACATCTGCGAAATTAATTAAATACTATTTCTATTATAATAATATCCTCCTATTAAAACTAAATTGAACTTGCAGTCCTGCTTCTACGATATATACACCATGCAAATAACGTAGGTAAATTTGTTTTCTCACTGAGAACTCTGTGTTGAACGTAAGATTTCTTTACCACTTTAATCTAGAAAACAAACAACAGGCACACGATAACAAGACATTTCGCAATGCATGGCTATTAATGTATAATTACATCTACAAACAGCGGAAAGTAGATTTCACAAAACCATATTTAAAATCAATATTATTAATCATATTGTTTAACCTGAAAATGTTAATATAGTATAAATAAATATTGAACTGGGTTTTGAAATAAGGTGATATTAAAAATATATTTGAACACAATTTCTATAAAATAATACGTTTAATGACTTAAAAGCCTTTCGGATATAATGACACCATCATAAATATTATAAATCTATAATAATCAAACTATAACTAATTAATAAAATTTATTATTATAAGATTTTATTATTCCTATAATTCATTAGCTTCATAGCTATATGATCCTAAATTATATACGATCTATATGAATCCTATAATTCATAAGCTAAGATCACGGAATGGCTTCATTGTCGTTGATTAATATTTGATTCAACAAACTTATTTTGTGCGGAAAATAGTGTATAATTTTTTTAAATATTCATATTTAGGAGTCTATTATTAATTACACATATTAAGTGAATAAACAATTGAATAAACAATTACTTTAAGAAATCGTGTAAAAATTAACTCAAATTTCAAAAGCAATATAGAAACAACTGTAATGTTTTGGTCTGGTTCATGTAGTAAATATTAATCTCTATGGCTGTTTCTCTCGATATTAAATGGATTGCACTTCCAAGGTTTAAATATTTTGCATAGCTCGTAAAACGGCCGCTAAGAATCTATTATGTCGTAATTCACCATTGTCATTTCGTACATTTTAGGAATCGTTCATATTTCGGATTTGCGTTTTGTTTTATAACATTAATTATTGTTCGTAACATATTATTTAGGTCGGATTGGTTTAATACAATAATAGAGTTTGTGAAACTATTCATTACAGTTATGTAGTAAACTTGAGAGCAAAGTTCTGTATTTCTTGTAAGAGAAATCCTGAAATATTTTTACTATACACAAAATTGTAGTTCTCACGTATTGCTTGTTTTTAAGAAACATAAATTAAAATCCTAAAAAATTCATTAAAACTGTTAAAATGTCTAGAATCTTCACGAATATCTATCAATTAATTCATTATTTTCGTAAAGGAAATTTTCAGCTGTAATTAATAAAAAATAAAATTTAGCTAATATAATTAATTTTTATATAAGAAACTGCGTCATAAATGACCTACCACAAGATATAAGGCACTTTGATGGAAATTATTAAAATCAGAAAATTTCTAGCCAATTATTAAAACATTATGTATTAATATATAGAATACAACCTAATTTTATAATAAACCTTGAACGTCATTTTGTAAAATTCAACATAGTTTGTTTAAAGAATTATTTTATTTTAAAGTACTAAATTAATCCTGGTAGCAACTCAACCTGGAATCAGTTTAGGTTTCTTATCTCTCGGACATGTGGAATGAGAAAGTCAATAGGTAAGTTCGCCTTCAACTCTATGCCATGCTATTTGTTGTACACAAATACGAATTTAATGTATGTCTGTTAATTAAGAAGGAAACTTTCGATTCTGGTATGTATCAGGATATTTTTAATTTTTGGAAAATAATATACAGATATTGTATTTAAATATATAAATATTGAGGTCATATCTTAAATTTAACTTATTTTGTTGGATCAGGAGCTCCTTTTAGATCCTTGAATAACATGTTTGTAATGAAATTAATTTCTATGTCGATTTACATACCGATGTATCGCATATACAGTATAAACGGCGAAATTGATAGTTTAATTGTGTGGTTTAAACACATTTTTTTAAAATGTATATATATACATTTTAAAATGGACGAAAATTGATATTATTTTGATTTGCCATACAGATTAGGGTAGACATAAAATTTCACATTCCTTAGAAGTTAGAAATAAAAAAATAAAAAGTAATAATAATAAAAAATATATAACAAAACAAGCAAATATAATTCAGTTAGTTCAATAAAATTTTAAGCGTTTAATTAGAAGTTAACTCATTTGTAATTCTACGTTATTTATAGATTATTATTTTACGTGATCATTTCAATTTGAATGCAAATATTGTAACGGCCTTCTCATCGTCTTTGCAGTTTTAATTTTAAGCTATCCAAATTCCATGGTAATACCAGGTCCATCAGGTGGTTGCGCCTGGTGGATAAACTCTAAAAACGGCCTCACGCGATTCCACTCTGAACTTAACCCCAAGAGATAAGAACCAGTCTAGATATTACAGTTACAATGTAAAGTCAGTTTTCAATGCTCGTGACCATTTTTTCTTTCTACTTAAAAAACGTTAAAAAATTAGTCAAATTTTTTTTTCCGAGCGTGCAAAAACCCTTTTCTTCTAAATTCAATATGTGAACATGCATTATTTTAACCAAGTGCCTAGTCTTCAACATAAATAACATCTGAACATCATAAAGGCTTCATTCATTCATACCAGGTAACTCAAAGAATTTCATTTTGGAGTAAATTAAGTTGACCATATTAAGAAAATATGTATTTCTATTCCATGAATGTAAAATTTAAAAACCTTTTCAATACATAATTAAATTTTAAGTTATCTGTAAACTCTTTTAAAGCGTAAATTAAAGTAATTGATCTTCATTATAAAATCAGTATAAAATCAAATTTATAATCTTCAGGTAATTATAAAATCAAAGCCTTGAATCATTTAATTTAATTGCAACTAATATTGTATTGCTTGTAAATTGTACTAGCTTAAATTTAAACAAAAGGAAAAGCTTCTTTCTATCTTTGATAGCTTAAAGTCATTTTGTAATTTAATTATATATATATATATAGCATTTTGTCTTTAAAGAAATTACCTTTTTTTAAAAATATAACTTAATTACAGAAAAATATGTTGCTCATAAACCTGCAACAGAAATGTTTAAACCTGTCTAGAAGTGTCTGTGCTCTATTTAATTACCATATGTATTTGTGCAGCAAAAGCTGGTTTAAGCATGGTGTAACAAGAAACTGAGTTCCATCAGAGTTTCAAGTTCATGCAAAAAAAACAGGACTTCCTAAGTCATAAAACAAAAACACAAAATAATGAACAATTTAGCCTGAGAGTTAACTTAGTGAGAAATAAACTTGAACTGTTTCTGTGGAATAATATTGAACGTTTGATGAGCTAGATATAGTAAAAATTCCTTTTAAAAAAATATGTACAAAATGTAAAAATAAAATGAAATAAACACGGATGGGATACGCATGCATTTTTCTGCCTCACGACCCCAAAGGGGTTAATCTTCAAAATTTAAAATACTGACGTCAATATACTTTTTTAAATTTATATCAGAATAAATAAATTTACCTTTGTTAAAATATATAATTAAAACTAATTTTCCTTTTCAGTTGGCCAACTTACATTTACAGATGTAACTAATTACTTCTTATATATATATATATATATATATATATATATATATATATATATATATATATGTGTGTGTGTGTGTGTGTGTGTGTAAACAATAAGTTAAAATTTGTTAATTTTAATATTTGTAATTTTAAAAAAATAAATTTGTAATTTTTAATATTTTGATGAATTTTTTGTCTTTTTAAAATGCACTTAGTAATTAATTGTATGTGGGGGTTAATTAAACTAATTGTTATCTTTCAGATTGTTCTATTTATCTGTTAAATAAGTAAGCTAATCTATGTTACATGTTTCTTGTGTAAATGGTTAACTTGATTTTGATCAAAACTTTAATAAATTGCAGGTTAATCGAAATTCTACATCTTTTCATTCAAACATGTTACCATACCTGGTTCCAGAGTTAAATTTTTAAGGATCTCTCCTCCTTAATTCTTAAATTAATAATTATATTAGCAATATAATGTAGTAAATGTTTCACATTTAAAATGTAATAAATGTTTATTTTGTTTTAATTACTACTGTACTTTACATATTAGTATTTTGTTTCTCTAGAGCAAGATTTTGGATGCTGTATAATATTTATGTATATTGTAAAGGTTGAGCTGAATTTAGTAATTTTATTGTTTTTACATGGATTTGTGTTCCCTTAATTGTGCACAAATTTAATATAACTAGCTATTTTGAACATGGGAAGATTTGTGACATACATTTTATTGTTTCTTTTTGAAAGCCAAGTTTAATTTTGAAATTTTTTAAAGTCTAATAATTATAAGTAGCAGATTCCGAAGTCAGAATATGGGAGGAGTTATTTTGCTTGAACATGGATATTTAATTTCGTAACGAAAGAAGCCAGAGACAAAAATAGACCTACGCTGCACCAAAAAGTATAGGAGGTTCATAAATGTCGATGTATAGAACTTAAATTGGCGACCCTCATGTATTAAAATAGAATAGTTTATTTTAAAACCAATATCAGTAGTTTTAGAATTATACTTTTTATGTATTTAATTACAAATGCTAAAAAAATTTACTTTCATAAATATTCAAGCTAATTGTCCTTTACGTATGGTACTGAAATAATGCAGATAACAGTAATTCGACATCATTGTTTATACATAAGCAGCGTGTTTACAATCGTTGACATTGATTCTTATATTACATATTATTCCTCAAATAATTACATTTTTGATAATTCTGAAACTACTGACATTGCCAGACTTACTTATTACTTATATTGCCTCTGACAGCTGTAAATTACCTCCCCTTATTTAGTGCCACATGGAGCAGCTTCATTTCTTGTTCGATTTTATATATTTTATTTCGGGATCTTTGTTTTAATTTTAACCTGTAAAGAAATAATACTGACCATCCTCTCAGTGCTCAAGGAACCGTTATGATTGTTTTTTTTTTACAGAAGAAACACAACCACTATGTGTAAATTTATATAGGTATTATGAGCAAATATATCCGTTTATGTCAAGCACATTCAGTAACATAGTAAAAATATACAAACTATTACAAAATTATGAATAAGTCAAAGATATTTGGCAGGTAGTTAGTTAAACAAATATATTTTTTAAATAAATGAGTCTGGTGTTTCATCTGTTCCTCAAATAAGAATTTCTAACTGCAATACTGTTTTATTATTCATTTAAAACTGCTTACATACACTTAACTGGGAAAATAGTTTCATTTAGAAATTTTAAGTTTAGATTCAATATTTTTTCTTCAATTCCATCTAACTCGAAATCTTGAAGAACATCTATTTCTGGGAAAATAAATTATCAACATTCTAATAGTAGAGGTATTTTTTTTATATTCATATTTTAATCCCACTTTTGACAGCTACATAAAGCTAATGTAGAATCTGTAGGTGTTCCCCAAGCAGTTACCTTCAAAATATTATCTTTGTCAGGCCTTGTAATGATCTTATTAGTTCGTAAAACCCATCCACTTTTTACCATCTCCACTTTTGAAGATTGTTAACATTTCCAAGTGAAAGTTTAACTTAGTGATAAGTTCTATATACATGATAATTAGCCACCTCTTCTGCTGGTAACAAATACTTGTCTCTGTTGCTTGGTTTTTAAGAGATTTCGAAAAATAAATCACATCTAAAATGCATTACATAAGAACAATATAAGAGATATTACAAGATTTTATTTCTTCAACAGATGGTTTATATTTTCAATAAAATTTTAGTTTTTAACAGTTTTAGATTTTTATTATTATTGCAACTATTCTTATCATAGCCACTGTATGCATGTGATGTTATTATAAAATCTTTTGGGGATAAGATACTATTTTTTATTCAGGAAATTTACGTACTATGGGTTTGATCAAATACAGTTCTCGTGCTAGTGCAGTTGCAATAACGAGACGATCAGTGTCTTTAATATCACCAGTAACTTAAATGTTACTTCTTGGTTTTGAATCGCAGTGTTAACGATGGGTATACCAGCATTTCCCTCAATTAACATCGTTTTAATTTTTTATAGATGTTTTCTATTTAAGCATCTGAAAACATGTTTACATGTTTTTTTGTTACGTATATTTGATAGAGATTTGTATGGATTTACTATATTATCTGTTACTGTTACTTCTTTTATATTGAATTTCAACAATTGCTCACGTGTATTCGGAACAAGAGTAGACTCTCTTGTATTTCTTTCAAAATAGTTCGATTTCCTTTCTGTTCAAAACACAGAATGTTTATTCAAGGCCAATCACATAAAATATGATATTGGATATAATTATAGCCCCCATATCTTTCTAAATATCATCTAGATGGTACTTTTACGAGTCGGAGAAGCTCATATTATTAGTATTACAAGTACATATAATACAGAGAACATTTTGATATTTTGTGGGTCGCTTAGTTTAATTTCCAGGAAAGATTTAAGAAGAAAAATAGTAGGAAATGTCACAAGCTACATCTTTTGTTAGAAAAAGGTTTTCAGAAGGACAATATTTAATGAGAAAATTCCGAAAAACCGTTTTACCCCCCATACACTCCTTCAATTCCACCCGCTCAACCTCTATGTTGGGCAGTCTTCTTAGTGTTAAAAAGTAAATTTGCTTAACTAAATGCCTGCCAAATTTTATTTATTTAAAATTATTTTGTTATCAAAACCTATTAAATCTTCTTATTCTACTGAACTAACATTCTAGTATTACTTTAAAATAAATTAAAATATCATACATTGTTCAACTTGAGTATTATATTCTATATTGCACAAATAAGTTGTTTTTGAGAATAATTGTATTTCGTTCATTTGGTGATTAGTAATATTATTTATAATATTTAGTCATAGGGATAAAACAGTTGAAATATAAACGTCAACAAAAGTTTTTTTAAATGTTTAGATGGAGGTTTTGACATGTAGGAAAGTATATGTAAAAAAAAGCTATTAACTGTACAATTTAAAACAATCATTTGAAAAATGATTTGTAATAATTAAGTTTTTTTTAGTCCCATCCATTTCATTCATTTTTTAAAACTTATTCACCTTTAATACGTAATAGAAATAAAATTAACCGTCTTAATATATTTCAAAATCAGATTGTAAAAACAAATTTATAAAGTAATATAATTTTGTACTATAATTTTGAAATACGTTATAACGCATAGAAGTAACAATCTAATTTATTTTGAAAAAAAAAAATGTAACTTTTTCACTTACAGCAAGTTGAGGCATAAAGATTTGTATTTGAAATAACTATATTATTTCAGCATTAATCATAAGCCTTTCCTGGAAAAAAAAATTTTTTAAGATAAGTAACATATTTTTTTTCTTACCGAGTTTAGTTTGATTTGATTTTTAAAGTTTCACTGAAACGTAATATTTAATGTTCTAACGTTCTTCTTTTCCTTTTTTACCAGTACAAAATGTTTGAGTAATACAAGAGTGTAAATCAAGAGTAAAAGTGTTTATTTTATATGTGAAAGTATCATTTAATTTGTTTTGATGTAAATGGGATCATGTTAACAAAATTCATTTTATTTCTACATTACTAAAACCCAACGTTTCTCTATCTGTTTGAATGCTTATAATTAATTAAAAACCCACTTATCTCATTTATTTGGTGTTTTCTTTTCTATACAATTACGTTATAACATTTACCTATAGCCTCGGAGATTAAAATTTGTTTAGTTGTTCAGAAGTTAAAACAGTATATTTCTGCAAATGACATTAATAGAATAAAATATTTCTATATATGTCATGTACTTTCTTAAAATTTTCTGTAACAACATATATTTTATTCCGTGAAATATATGATAGCCTACATTATATGAAGGTTAATTGGAAATGAAAGCATTCATTAAATCCGTATAAGAGTTTTCGAGTTAAAATCGTTTTTCTTATAAAGCTTACAATTTTTAGTTGTCGGCACATTTTTTCATTTTCTTTAAATTTTTAGTGACAACACAAGTATTGGCAGTGACAAAATTATCATACGATTTATCAAAAAAAGATCTCGAATCCCCAACTAGATCAAAACTTTTTTCATGCAATCTTGGTTTAGATCCCTCTGTTTCATCTTACCTCTCAGTTATCCCTTGATCAACGTTTGTTCTTTTCCGACAGTTAGAGCAATAGACTATTAGACAATTAGAGGACTAACGATCTTTATTTTATACCTTTATTCCTTTTGATTATAAGGAGATGATGACTTAGAGATTTTTGCCTTTCAAATAATAGTAAACGCTAATTCGAACTGAAAACGTTGTAAAATTCAGTGCAGTAGTTTCCAAATAACAATTTTTTTTGCTACCGATTAAAAATAAAACATGCTCCGCATATTTGTGACTTTTCAACGGGAACGTACATTTTATTAATAACAAAATTAGAGAATGATTAAAACATTATTTCGAATCAGTAAAGTTTTATAAGACTTCAGAGTTATAGGTGGTTTATTTTTATAACTGACATTCATATATTATGTTGAGTCATCAGACATGTATATTTAAGGATGCTTGTCATGATGTTTTGAACAGCTGCAATGATGCTTGCCACATGAGAGATATCTACCTGCTGACACGTAATAGTAACACCAAGGTAAGGTAAAATCGGCTCTTCTATTACGTCTTCAATTATTTTCCTTATTATAATCTGTAAATTATTCTGTTCAAAACAGGTTGATTATCTAAAGTGAACTGTAGTTTATGAATTTAGGTGCAAAAGTTAAAGTGAAACATTGATTCTAGATTTTAGTACTCTTAGATTCACACATTAAAACATGCAAGTTATGTATTTCCCGCGGGTGGAACGGAACTAAAATTATAAATATTTACACAAAAGCCGATTTCAACCTATAGCAAAGCCTGTTTAATTAGGCCTAACAATAAGTCAGACGATACAAAATCCAAACATTTCCCTTTTAATTGCAAGGGATTATACAAAAACAATTTTCTTTTAAACTATATAATGATGGAGTCTATCATTTATTAAGGGTTATTTAACCCTCGTTAAATATTAAACCCTCTATAATAATACATTATAAAAGGAATATCGACCAAAGAAAATCGCACTATCGAAGGTTGGTATGTCCTCCTTATTTAAAATGTGACCGATAGACATACAAATTAGAAATTTTTTTACACCTACAGGATTTTGATTATCAAGGATAGGTCTACAGCTAATTTAGAGAAGAATGTATTGATATTATAGAAGTAATCCCCAAACGAAAAATAAAATACTAACACAATTAATGTTAACAAGTTTAATAAACCCTACTGTACATTTGGGTAACATGGCTAATATCCTCACAAAGATACAAAAATACTACAATATCTTCCTCTACAGTATTGGTTTATATCCTTCTGCCGATGATAGCTATACTACTGAAATGTTCTTAAAGGTTTATTAAACTAGATAACGTTCGTTAATTGAGTGTTTTTTGAGGTTTGCGGATTACTACTTTAATATCGTTATTAACTAAAAGGGTTCATTGGATATTGTTTGTTTGTAGAACAAATATACACCTCAGAGTAAATTCATGATCTAAATTTAATGCAGCAAGATTATTAAAAAATAAATATACAATTAATTCATAAAACGTTCTAAATATTGGTGTCCAATGATTACATGTACGCCAGAAATAATACAATAACTACGTAATAAAAAAATGATTGTTAATAATGTTTATTTATTTTTTTAAACCGCAAGAATAGTCAGTATAAACTAATTATTCTTATTTCAAATTAATACTAAGTCTGGAACAAGTCTCCTATGAAAAAAGTTATTTCTTGTGTTCTTCATGTGTAAAATCGCAGTTTTGTAACGTATTAAAATCTGTAATTTTGAACTATAGATGACTGTGTGGTCAACGTCGTCAATCATATGATAATGTTTCTTGACTTCAACCTTTGAATATAGAGAGATTACAATATTATCGATGTGTGTTATATTAGATCTAACAGTGTAAGTACTACCATCAGACTTTTTAGAAAACGACCATGCAATATAACATTGATATCTCGACATGGAAACCGTGTCACCCAAATCGATCCGCAATTACATTTTTGTGATTTGACTCCGTAGCCCAGTCTTTCCACTTTGTTTAACTGTCCATCATATTTGAGAATTCAAATATCGTTTTCACTATTGAATGATGGAGGAACCTACTATTATGCTGATTATTTTTTTCTGAATCAGGGTGCTATTTTCTCATTAAAAGAGGAAAAAATTCTCTATTCAATCTTCGAGTATACCTATTGTGTAGGGTTTCATAATTCTTTTCCGAATTATACCATGAGGAAGTATCCTCAGTTTCAGAGAAAGTAGGTAGTATTTAGCAGATATAATTTGGTTCAATATCATGATCAGGTGTAGGTGTTAACACTTTTGCTGGTTGTGTAAGTTTTATAATTATAAATAATAATAATATGAAAGTTTAGTAAATTTTTGAATATGTGTTCGATTTTTATTTTAGCACCTGATCACTAAATTAGTTACATTCCTTTAAGTGTTTTCAGGAGCTTTGGGATATTTAATCTTTGACAGAAATATCGTTATAAATAACTTCTTGATTACTTTTTTTTTAACTACATTGATATGTGGGGATCTTATTCAATTATATTTAGAATATCTTCAGGGCATTTACGTTGTACGTTCCTTACCCAATTTTGAAGAAACGATATTAAAAATAGAAATATTAAAAAAAATTCTGAGAAAACATAATTTAATACTTCTATTATTTCTGCTATTTTGTTGGCCAATTTGATTTATTTATATTTTTATTACAAATATCACTATTTCCCGTTAGGTTGAAAAGAGTTTGGGGTGATTGTTTGGATAAACTATTACTAAAATTGAAATCCCGAACGTTGGAAATATCTAAATTTAAAAGCTTTTTTTTAAAAAAATCAAATGTTTCCCCTATTTGATTTTGAAATATTTTTATTACCAACATCGAATTTCTTGAAAAGTAGGGGATTCCGTATTAGAACTCTCCACCAACTTCAGATAATATTCCAGAATAGAAGACGTACAAGCGTAATAATTCATCAGGAAGAGTTGTAATCTAATTTACACCAAATTACGAATGTGGTAGATTACAATATCCCTTCATCTTATTTAAATTTGAAACGTTTACATAATTTCGTAGAATATCTTATCACTGTATTTTAAATTATACGGATTATAGATGGTGTCATAGTGACTTCTAACGCGGAACCAGAAATCTTGAACAAGTATGAAGAGGAATCAATTATTGCGCAATAAAGTGACGTCATAACGCTCCATAACGCTTCTAATACAGAGCTGAAAATCTCCATTCTCTTCGAGTAGGTGTAGGAAGAAAGACTGAGCCTCAATGTATTCAGTACATAAATATGTATCTATACATATTAGGTGTTTTCTTTATTACATTTAGCTGTCGCATGCGGAAGAAAGTTGTGTATTTATCTTTTTTACAATTGAAAAACATAATCTTAACATATTTTAATATCTATAAATAAAGAGACACTAATTTATATTTTAATATCTATAAATAATAATATTTAAACATTGTACATAAATATTTTTCAATAATATCCATAACACGACATGTAGGAAATACGGAATAGAAGCTTCCGAAATAGTGGAATAACATGTTCTGAATAGTAATAACAATAACGGGAAGAAAGGAAAACTATTTATGTATTACAAGCGACATTGAAACGTCTTTATTGTATGGAGCAAACGCTCTCTTTCATCAAAACTTTCATTGCTAACACTTATTTGTATGGAATGGTAAAATAGTTGAAAATATTATCTTTTACGTGGAAATAACCCCAAAGTTTCTTATATGAAGAATTTTATTTCATAGAAAAATGTCAATATTTTCACTTAAATACATATTAAATATAATATCTACTGTAGGTTTATACCGTACTGAAATAAAAATGCATTGTTAAATCCGTTATATTGCTGTTACATACTTTAGTGATTTTGTTTACATTTGACCACGTTATTTTAATTCACCTAATAAATAGTTATTTAAATTCAACGTGACTAATACCTAGTGGGGTACATGATTCACATTAATTTCCATAAAAGGGGTAATAGTAAATAATGCAATACAGAAAAACACTCTCACGGATAAATAATGAACGATAAAGGAGGGAATAACTTTAGGGATGGATTTCGTATTGAATTGTGATTGCAGTTACCATTCATTGGCATCACAGTAGTAGTTAAATGTCCACATATAATAAACTAAGACATGATGATTGATTCGATGTCTGGTGAAACAATATATTCAATCCCAAGGAAACCGATTAATGTGTATATTTCATTATATTTCGCAACAGACACATATACAACACTCTAACTTTTAAGTAAATTATATTTCGTTAAATGTTTTAATAACTCTGTAAATATCTAATGGGTTTCAACTCATAGAAATGAAAACATCAGTAGCGAGCAGAGTTTTTATGGCTTTATTTAGATATAGTATACTCTCAGAATTGTTTTTAAAACAATTAACTTTTTTTTTGAAATTATTTCATGTTAAAATTTTCGTTATGCTTCCTTCACACTATTATATTAAATAATTTATACAACCTTCCATTTTAAAACTAAATATAAACTTATAAAAACCATGTAGATAATCAATTGGCCTGTTTGTATAAAACGTTATTCCTAAATTTCATAAGTTCTAGTCTTGGTTATAGTTATGGTAGAAATTGAAAGATAAGAAAGATAGTCTCTTTTTTCCAAACTGGGGTAAAGGTTTGATGACTTAGGTCGTAAATCTCTTGAAAAAAAAATCGAAAACTTAATCTGTGGTCAGATCTTTCTATTTACTATTATATATCGGCACTAAGCAATATCAAATTTTTCAAATATCTATATTCGTGAAATTTAATTTATTGTATCTCATTTTAGAAATTAAGATTTTTTGCTGATTATATTTTATTCTGAATTGTGTCGGAAGTAATAAGGATTTTTGTTTGCTTGCATTTTTATCCCTACCAGATATTCAGGATTCCATATTAAAACCATACTTTTCGAACTGTAGACAGACTTACATACAAGAATTTAAAAATCATTTTAAGTTATTACTTTATCTTGTAATTATTATTTTAAAACTACTTCTAAACCAAGTTTGTAGGGTGAGAATCCCTATTCTCTTCTTAACAATTTACCTCAAAGAACTTTCCAACAGAAGAACAAATAATAACATTATCATTATTTTTAATGATTTGGTCTGTTTATTATATGATGCACCCTATTGGTTAATTTAAGAGACTATTTTAACGTAAAGTGGGTTCTATTGGTAAATATAACAACTTGAACATAGATATCTTGAATACTACAACAATATAAACTATTAACAGATTTAAACTTGTGGTTGCTCAATCAATGGTAGTCACTTTCGAGGAACCGGTAATTATTATCTCGTGTCGATGTACTGTAAAATATTGATTCAGTCGGATACAAACATTTGAACTTATCTGTATCATTCTTGTAATATATTAACATTTCACTTTTCGCTTTTAGGTACGAATTCATATAAAGATAAATATGGTATAATGTTATTATTATTTTTAATTCGTTTAGATTTATTTTTTTTAAATTTATATTAATTTAGTTTATAAATTACCATCATATAATTTATAAAATTGTGTGAGTAATATATAAAAAGTGATTAGAAATGAAGTATAGATATATTTTTATGTCATTAACTTATTATATAGTGTCAAAATTAACATTTATTCTTTAATATTGTTTTTTAATGATGCAACTATAACAGGGTTGATATGATGGTTTTATTAAATATATTGGGATTGTAATGAACAAATCAAAGCGTGAATGAATTAAAATGTTAATGATAATTTACTGTATGATTAAATATTACAATAAATCTTTTTTTTACTATTCAACAAAAAACAAACATTTACAATGTCCTGCAAAAAATCTAGAATTAAATCTGTGAAATATAAAAGTTATTTAATTTAGTTTCGTTTAGGTTTATATATATTAACCTGACCTTGACTGATCCGAAAATATTTTATAAACCATTTTAGAGCTCTTATATAACTTATCAAAAAACCGGGGTTAAAAAACTAAATTAATCTTCAATCCATAAATTGTGATTCAACAGAGTACGATAATAAAAAATTGATTTGTTCTAAAACACTCTCTAAATAGTATATAAATGTTTCATTCCTCGTAAATACCTGTTGTAATGAGCCAACCAAAAGTTTTTTTTTCCATTTTAGTAAAAACCGAACCACAAAATTAATATTATTTTATAATTGCATAACGCACTGATATAGCATATAAACTGTATCTAAACGTATAAAAACTATGTGGATTTATTATGCTAGAAGAACAATACTCTAAACTAAAACGTTTGTCAGTATAAATCATGATTTAACCATGCGTTTATGCAGTAGCAAACAACATGCTTTGTAGTACGAATACGTAGGTGTATAACATTTCACACTTAAGGCGTAAACTTGAAATATGAATACTACATCAGTTCTTGTTATAAGATACATTCTACTAGACCTATGTTAATCCTAGACTGCATACAGACAGTCTGTAATTTGTTATAGCGTATGCAACATGTGACGCTATGAGCAGTGATGGTAGCAAATCAGTATGCATATTTAACGTAGATTCAAGACAATAATTAATTGGTAATAGGTTCACGGCATGATGTTTCATTTACATTATTATGTTAGTTCATTTAAAAAAACGTTTACATTTGTACCTGAAAGCATTACATATAATCCATTCTTACATCTTCCTTAGTTTGTTATTGTTATAATTAAAAATTCTAATTGTAAGTTAATGGTTCATATCTGTATCTATACATAATTCGCTATAACCCTAATTATTTTACTATATTTTTTGGGCATTTTCTACTTCTAACATTCTAAACTAACATTTTGAATCCTTAAATCTAAATCACTAGAGTGAATACTGATATAATTTATTTACACTTTTTGCATTGTAGAATATTTTTATAGACAAGTTGGTTGTCTAATAATATTTAAGTCATATTTTAATTATTATATTCGCTTATTTATAGATAAAATGACAAATTTAAGTTTGAAATTTTAAGATAGTATATAGAATAAATAGTAGAAAAAAGAATCGATAAAACTGTTTGAAATTAGCATTACTTTGTTGATTAGTATATAGATATCGGTGATATGTATGTATATATATATATATATATATATATATATATATATATATATATATATTCCTTAAAACAAGTAATAAAACAAACTCAGAATGGTTCCAACTATTCTTAGTCAAAGTATTATAATTTTCAATTGATCCTTGACACATTAAGTTTTTCTCACCCTTTTTTGAGAGTCTATAGCTTCGCTGCTCTGGTTTCTAGTGTGTTAATGTCATCACGCGCCAAAAAATGATTTGGCTATCTACTCTCTCTGTCATACCTCAGTCCGTACTATCTATCGTGATAAACCTCTTCTCCTTTTGGTCAGGCGTTTATACATTTTTGTATACCTTGTGACGATCTTTTGCCGTAGCAAGGTAGCAAATTTTTTTTCTCTTCTTTTATAATAATTGTTTCTATTCTGAGTTCCATACAACTTTGTCTTATTTTTTCAACCTATAATCCTAACTTATAAACCTTATTCCAAGCAGTCGCTTAGTTGGTTACAACAGAGCAGTTTTGTTAAGTTTATGAAATAAAATGATATATATTTGTATCGTATAGGATTTTTATATAAATTGTATTTTCGATGGTGGTTACTAGATCATAAAATAAATATCACGAAAAGGAGTTTTATTACTTAAAAAGATGTTTATATATATATATATATATATATATATATATATATATATATATATATATATATATATATGCATCCTCCGTTTGCTTTATGTATAAATAAACTCTTAAAAATAAAACTCTATAATATTTTAATTTAAATAATGGGTGGTTTACAGAAAGAGCATATAAACATTTGCGCAAAATATGTTTACGTAATATTCAATGGTACATGAATATTTTATAAAATTTACACTTTAGTAATATAAACGGGTAACTCTGAATGTTTTGGACAGAAAAAATTCACTAATATAGTTTTACATTTCTAAAAATTTTTAGGATTAACTTGGCCGTTCAAACCATATAATCTTTTGTGTTCTGTGGTTTTCAAACAACTGTCTTTATAGGCTACGAACAAAGAGGGTACACATTATTAACCTCCTACTCACACTATCATAAAGGACCTAACAAGATAAACTGACATGTCATGTAAAAACCTTTTGTAGCATTAAAGTTAAACCTCGCTTAGACTGCAGCCATCAAGTTATTGCATAAGTAAACCTAGCATAACATACAAGAGTAAGAATACTTGAAGGACATTCATTTTTAGCTTGCCCCCTAGTGCGATGATAAAACTAACCATGCCTTGATTTGTGTTTGAAATTTTCAACACAAATGTTAATAATATTGTCTGTGCATATCAGGTATGACAATGTCTTTTTTTCGAAATTATTGTTAAAATGATTTACCTATAGATTCTGGTTAATTCTGTTATTTATTACTTGCAGTTTGTGATTAAGAAAATAAATTTCCAAAATTACCAATAATTGTGGTTTAAACTGAAGAAAAAAATATCACACCGTTGATACTTTTAAATATGTTAAATGAATGAGGACTTATTGACAATGAGAACTAAGGTAATTAAACGGGTAAATCTATTATTAACACAGTTAGAGTAATCTGTATATTACCGCGATAAAAACGTATAAATTCCATTCATACATTTAATACTTATAAAATTTTTAAAATTTCTCTTTTTTCATTATATTATTAGTTTACAAAGTACAGCTGAATTCGGATATATAATATGATGAAGTAGACTTACGGATGACAGGTAGGTTTCAGATTGAGATATGATATACCTTTATAAAACTAAAACTTTATTAGAAAAACGGAAAAGGGTACAACACGGTGTTATTTTTTATACAGTAAGAGTAGGGTTGTAACTATTTCACATCATATTAAATTGATTTCTGATTATTTATGATATCAAGGCGAATATTTTTAATATTTAATATTGATTCAAAAATGTTCGCAGGAAAGAGATACAAAGTAAAAAAGTTGTATATTTATAGCCGGTATATTGTTTTTAACTATTCCTTACCATAAGTGTAATTCAGAATTATTTTCGATAGAGACCATATGTTGTAAAATTATATTTTTTTGAAAATCGTTGGCTTTGAAAAACGAATAGGAGTACAAATACACAAAATACATTGTTTGTATAGGGTAGTAACTATTCCATATCGTATTTAATAATATTTCACTTTACGTTATGATATAGGGGACAAAACTTTTAAAATTAACCTTTTTCAAAACCTTAACGTTCGAAAAAAGGAAAGTATACAATCGATATAAGTTCTGTTAATCAGTAGTGGACATGGTTGTTTACTATCCTATAACTTAATTATTTCAATATCAGCTTTAATTTAAATATAGATGAGAAAACTAATGTATGATTTTACAAGTCTTGTAAAATCATACAGTAGAAATAGTAGGGTTACGGTGATATGTATTCAGTGCTACACCGACCGACCTCGACAAGATGTAATGAAATTCCTCGAGAAGCACAGTGTTACCTATAACGAATTTACATATTCCTTTACAAAAAAAATCCTTTGGTATTATGTCATGTAATATTACTTACTTAATGTATAAATGTGAGTTCCTTACAATAACGTTATATATATATATATATATATATATATATATATATATATAAAGTTCTATCTATACCGAAAACACTTTATACTTATTAAATTTAAAAAAATAAGAGTAAAGACCTGTTTTATTTTATTGGTTTCATTTTATAATAGCGACAAAATGATATTAGTAGTGATTCAACGTATGTATGTGGTACGATTGATATGATGACCTTCATTTTTCCCAAAGTGTTTGTTATACGTTCCACAGAGTAAAGGCGTCATAATTAGGCAACACATGTGTTAGTACATCGAGAGTGTTCAATGTATTCAGGTGTTGCAGAAGTGTATTGACTTAAATTCGAATAGTCTGTATTGTGTATCAGGATTATAAAGGAATTATATTTTGCGTAAAAAGGTAATTATTCATATTTATTCTTATTAGATAATTTAGAAGAAATTAACACTTCTATCCTATGCGCCTGCACTATAGCTAAGAAAATACGAATGTATCCTTACAATAAAACTAAAATGTAAAACATTTCAAGAATTAAATTTTGTAATTATACATTATTATGCACAGTTTATGTATCTTTTAATAAAGATTTTTTGTTATAAAATAAACAAAATAACTTTTATAAGTGTGAATTCTAAAGTATTCCAAATATAATATTTTTCAATGGTAGACTTTAAAAGCTTCCATATAAATGTATTTTTTAAATAAATAAAATACATAATTAATTAAGTGATTTCAATAAAATCTGCCACATGTATAATTGTCACCTACATACCGGATTTTTTCATATTATAATTTGGTTTAATAATTGAATTTATGTATTAGTTCGGCAACTGCATATATACCGATTCAGAAACATCGCTCTTAATTTCTAGAATTCCGTTCTAAAATAAATTTTACACGTAATTGTATAAATGTATGTGACTACAAATAATTCTTTGTTATATTGGTAATTCTGATGGCATAATCGGTCTCGCCTCAATCAAAGTCTTCATTCACTAACCTCGTGTTATTTAATCTGGGATTAATTGGTAGCATAATATTATGTTATTCTTTAAACAAAGCTTCCAATCCATATGCTCGTCTAGTTGATCTGTTTTGGAATGGGTTTATATATTCAACTTAAAACAAAATGTACCATTTTGCGCTCTTTTCGTAAGATTGGTTTATTCGATCTGTCTTTTATTTTAAAATGTTTTTTTAAACAAAACCTCTTTTCTTATTAAATTATCAAAAATTAATTAATCGCTAGCCTTGTAGTTGATAATTTTGTACTTAATGATGATGTTATGTAACTTCCAATCACTTAAACTCAATTTAATGGAGGAGGAGCGTTGGATGACTCTTTGTATTCGGATTTGCAAAAATTGACTCTAAACATATATATATATATATATATATATATATATATATATATATATATATATATATATATATATATATAATGAGAAATAAAAAGTGTGAATTGATGTTTGCACATTTTTTTATAAAATTTGAGAAATAAATTATTAAATTACCTCCTCAATTACCTATAAGGTCTAAGTCTAACGTATTGGAAATACATGCAATACAAGTAACTTTAGTCAAATATTTTAAAATAACTTACTGCAATGGATATTTTGTGCATTTACTAGTTTAGTTTGAACATCCCATGTCATAAAATTAGATTTGTATTTTAAAATAGGGTTTTCCTTGCAAATGTAATTTTATCTCTAATATGGAGATTGTTTTTCAGGAATTATTTTAAATTGGTAAAATTAAACGTAAGCCTAATTTATTTGTAACAACCTTTTTTTTTTTTTTTTTTTTTACTTTCACAAAGATTTTACCAACAGATACTTTTTAATTGCTCAGCTATGACTAGTTACAATAATACACTATTCCGTAACGTATTTTTGTTTTGTTTTAAAGAATATCCTTGATTAAGCAAAGCATTAGTAATTTGAACGTACAATTTTCAAAATATATTTTGTTGTTGCAAAGTTCAACGAGAAAATTAATTTTGCATATTTACCATTTTGATTTTACGGTTTTTATTTCCCATCATTTATCTCAAATAATTATGGAAGTTTATTTCTATTTAATGGATTTTGAACTAAGCTATTGCATTTTCTTATAATTTAGGTATTGTTTAAGAAAAGAGTTGATGGTAGGTATTTCTTAAAAATGTTCTTTATAATCTGCTGTACATGAGTGGTTAGGCAAATTAATGAATTTACTTTTAAAGCAGTGTTGCAATACGTTGTTTTATAAATTTATAAGTAGCCTACAGTTTTAAGAGGGTAGGTATGTTAACTAGTGTTCTATGTTTATATTTACGAATAATATTGTATCGTTTATTAAGAAATCTACAAATTCAGATAAAAGTACATGGTTTATGCTGTGTTTAAAGCTTATATTGTTACACCCCGTAGAAACAGAGGTAACCTCAAGAGTTGGGAATATTTAAAATATATAACAATGTTATTATACAAGGAAGAGTTTAATATACAATTACCCAATTACAAGTGTACAATCAGAAGATGTACCATAATATTAATCAACATTTGTCTAAAGGTTATTATAAAAGTACAAATGTTTTGACATATTGTACCTTTTAATTCACCAATGACAATCTAAAAGGTAATATTTTGACAAATAATGTTGAGTAATTAAGGATTAACAGTGAATAATAAATTATTATATTTCGTTTTTGAATAACCTATAATTTCCCGAAATTAAATTTAGTTAAGACACAATTAATGTCAAATTAGTGATTTCTAATTTTGTAATCTCACACAATACATATACAATCTTATCGAATATAAAATTTTAAAAAGACATAAAATAAGAAAAACAAAATATATATATAACATGTTAGACACTAAGCTATTTATAAATTGAAAAGTTTCTTTTTCGTTCCGAGAAACAGAGTTAAGTTTCTTCATTTTTCCTTCCTTGAATCAAATGAAGTTGAAATGATTTAATTACTTACAATTATTTTGCAACACTCACAAGCTTTGATATCAGAAAATGATTTGATACTAACCATTTTAAAGTATGAGATAAAATAAAATGTAACATTTTGACTTTATTGATTTAAATATTATAATGATTTCTTTTGTTTTTGAGATATGGTGGTTAGGAAATTACGTAAGTCGTTCTGCATTGAAACAGCGAAAATGAACATTAGTTTTGTCCTTTAAAAAGTGCTGCTTTTATTGTTAAGAAAATGTATTACCAAGTAATCGTGCAAGTCCCTACAAGATTCAACAAAAAGAAAATAACTTAATATATTTTTGCTGTACTTTGTCTGTCTATCAATTATACTACTTCAGGCGTTTGTTTTCTTTACAAATTTTTTTTTTAAACTAAATTTATTAACAAGTGACGTTAGCTTAGATACGTTTAATTTAGAGGGTGAAGATATGCCGATTGTTACAAAATAACAGTGAACTTCAAACTGTGCAAATCAAATTTATTAAAGTTACAGCACTTCAATTCGTTGGATCAAAAAACAACCTTTCCCTTTTAAAGAATGTAGCATGGTTAAAATTTTACAAATATTACATAGGTTATAGTAAAGGTTTTTGTCATTCAGAACCCAATGAATCAAACAATAATTTACATTGACAAACATTGTCGGTTCTAGCATGTGTCTATGTTTGTGGGTGTGTTTGTGATTGTATCTAATACATTTTTGATCGGTTGATGAAAATGCAAATTTAATAAACTTATCCAAGTACTAAAACTGAAATTTTTGTTTTAACTCTGGTTTTTATTTAATTAATACGAGTCTTTTTGAGGGTGGGTGGCGTGAATAAAAATAACAATAAAATCCTTAAATATGTTACTAAATTAAACACAATAGGTTCGAGTAAAACTTTTTATATGAAAATTTATCTTATTACAACAATAATAATGAATATGGCCCAATACAAAGTTCAATATTAATGTATAATAAAAAATGTATTGTTAGATGTAAAATTAGTTTAGAATATTGTATTAGGTAGATATTAACTCTTAAGTTATTTTGATTGACGATAGGAACTTTTTAACTACTTATTATTAGAAAGTAGGTTTAGGACACGTAACTTCAGTTTTCATAAATACGGGGGTTTGGCGCAGTCATAAATTAGTTATTGTAGCTCATGTATCACTGAGGACTGCCATTTCGTCGTTGAAACGTGATTTTGTGTTCCAGTCTTATTCTATCTGATATTATCTCACAAATCAAGCTCAGTATTTGTAAATAATTAAAAATGTGTTTTTTATTAGCTATAATTGATATTACATTTATTTTCATACATTTTTAATTATATATTTTCAAAAATTTTGGGTGGATATATTAGATATAAGTCAATGTTGCAAGACATCAAAATCCATTTCTTTTATATGTAGAATAAATCTTTGTAATTTTATTTTTGGCGACCGATTCATTAAATAAACTAAGAATTTCGACATACATTTGTGACATATCTAAGTATTTTTATTTTACAAGTGGAAAATTATTTGTTTTGTAAATTCCATGGTCTTATTTCAGACACGTGTTGGGAGACAAAATTGTTTTTACATGTTTAATCAATGCAAAAGCAACACCTTTGTATTTTAATCTTAACAAACTAATGTTCTAATAAACGTGAAATAATAAAAATATTGTTAACTTAGTTTTCAAATTATACAAATCTATGCCTAATTTGAATTTTTTTTATTATGAAAATATCTTTTATTAAATAAATATTACTGGGGCGGTTTTTTAACTGATTGATTTTTTGTTTTTACAGGTAAAAACTGCAAGAAATTATATTTAACTCTGTTGTTTATCTGTTAACATTTCTTTACATACTGTATTAGAAAAAAAAAGTACTGGGAATTTATAGCATTCTATAAAATATAATTATTAAATGTTAAATTGCCCACATTGTTCTTTGTTCTACTACCAATAATGCACACTTTTTTAATTGTTGTAATAATGCATACCTAATCCATTACATAACAACAAAACATGAAAAAAAAATTTTAAATGGACTTTAAATATTTCATCCAGTATTGGAATTGGAATTGAATACAAAAATGTGAATTTCGTCTTTCCAACTTTGGATTATTTGAATAAAAGACATGTTTTCTTAATGAATTGACTACCTTTACTAATAAATAAAATTAAAAAGTTAGTTCTTTTCAAATGCTTCTAGGCATGTCCTGGGAATAAAAGACATTATTGATTGTTTTTTATTTGAGGGGAGGGGGGTAATATTATCTCAAATTTCAAAATTGTCTTCTGATGTAACATGATGTATGTAATTTGGGGTTTGGGTTGTTGATCCTCTTATTTTTTAATGTATAAACATTGTTTCCAACTAAACGTAGTGCATATATTCATATATTTGAATTGTATTTTTATTCCTTGTATTCACATTTACTCTTTTATGAGTAATATTTTAATATAAAATGATTACTTTCATCGAAACATAATACATTTTTCCATGACCAACAAAATAATATTCAAAAGAATTGAATATTCTTTCTTCTTTTTAATACAATGCAATTCCTCTCTCTCTCTCTCTCTCTCTCTCTCTCTCTCTCTCTCTCTCTCTCTCTCTCTCTCTCTCTCTCTCTCTCTCTCTCTCTCTCTCTCTCTCTCTCTCTCTCTCTCTCTCTCTCTCTCTCTCTCTCTCTCTCTCTCTCTCTCTCTCTCTCTCTCTCTCTCTCTCTCTCTCTCTCTCTCTCTCTCTCTCTCTCTCTCTCTCTCTCTCTCTCTCTCTCTCTCTCTCTCTCTCTCTCTCTCTCTCTCTCTCTCTCTCTCTCTCTCTCTCTCTCTCTCTCTCTCTTAAATACAATAAAATGAAACAAAATTAGTTTCAACAATAAAACTATTTGATTGTAGATTAACTGTTTTTCAGAAACACGTATAGATAATTTATGGGGTACCAATATTTACTAAATTTATAAAAATAGGCAAACGAATTATACTTTTTTTAAATACTTCTAAAAGTTTTAATACTATAATTTCTAATGGGATATTACAAAATTACCGAAATTCCAATATACCATTTACCTAATTATTTTTTGTTTTTTTAATGTGTTTCAATGAAACTCAGTTATTTTTCATATTAAAGTTAAATTCTGAGATTTAATTCAAACTTTACAAAATATGGTAGAAAAAACGTGGTAGCTTACAATTAATTATAAATATATATATTTTTAGTATGAACAATATATTTATTAATTACTTGGTGAGACCGTCTTTTCTAATTATCTCAAAACCTTTTACATTACAGATCCACTCAAATTCCTGTATATTAATAAAATGTATTAACTACACGTATACGCCACACATATAACTACACAAAATAATAAAACATACCTTGTTTTCTATGTAAAATTCACGCTTTTTTAACTACAGATTTAAGTTCATATTATGTAAATTTGGTTTTTAATTAATATTCATGTACGTTTAATATTAACATTGTTATTATTTTAAAATATTTGTGGGAAATATCAAAATAGTGATAGAAACCTTATTTGAGTAGTCTTATCGTAGCTTAAAACAGATATAGGCCTATTGATAAGCTCTTGAGACTTATTAATATCACCTGCATAATACCCGCGTTAGAACAAGTAATTTACTTCAAATAACCAGTAACATGTAGATTATATTTTATGATATGTGTACCGTTTTTTATATCGATCTGATGATAAAGACTAATAATGTATGTATTGATTTCCAAATAGTGGTATAATACCATTATGTATATTTCATAATAGCAAAAATAATTAAATGTAAATTTTTACTTTATCTTATACACATAGTATAAAGAAAGTTATGTAATAACTCAAAAAGAAATCGAAGTGGAGTTTTTGCGGGTATATCAGATTTCCCTTAAGTTTAAAAAAACGTAGTTTTTGGAATATCTGTCATGTGTCGGTCGTATTTGCAGTGTTCTACAACTTATAGTCTGGGATAGATAGTATTCAAATTTAGTAAGTGAGCATATTTTGGTCATATCTATCGTCTTTTAAATATTTATTAAATATGAATTTTTGGTAGCTCTGATAAACAATATATACAATATTACAAGTAATAAATATTACAGTTTAGAAGAAAATTGCTTTAAAAAAAACACATGCAAAATTACAAATGAATTTTGACACCTTCCTTAACAGCTAAATTTGATTCAAATATATTTACTCAGTGGATGTATTTATGGCTCATTGACACAATAAAATTAAGGTTAGGCGTTAATTTGCATATATATATTTAAGTCGTCCGTAGTTCAATTTATTTTGATTGATAACTTCCGAACCGCCATTTTGGATGACTTTTAGCTTTGTTATGTTTTTATTTGGTTTTCGAAATAAGAGAGTGAGGCGAGTGAGGAACATTGCCCCATTATGTCTCAATTTAGTATTAAATTGAACAATTTAAATAGTTCGTACCATTGACTAGGTACGTCATATTTTTCTATATCAAATTCATGTAAATTGAAATGCGATCTAGCTCAATGTAATTTGTACAAAATATCTGTCTGTATACCTATGCGTAATTACTACACAAGAGTACTTCAAATATAATTAGACCGCGGAAAATTCATGAATAGATCTTAAGAAAAAATAATTAACTTTAGACCAATAACACACCAATATATGTTGACGATTATATATAATTAACATCAAAATGTCTGTTAACACTTTGATCAACAATTAATTTCAGAATTGTTGGTAGTTTGGAAGAGTCTGAAATTGAAGTGTAATGAAAAGTAGCTAAAACACTTTTAATGTAAAATAATAATAAATGTGTACTCTGGGTATCTTGTCTTAGTGTATGCTCTGTATTGTATGCAACTTTAAATGTTAAGATATGTTAAAGAGTATAATTCATTTAGGAAAAAAAGAAACAATCTTATAAATGGAAAGTGTTCTAGGTACAAATATTATGGCAAAGTTTTGCTGTACTTCTCTCAATATATTATGATATCATTTTCCTATATATCGTATTTATATTTTCTGGATACAATATTTCTACCCAGCTCACATATTTCTATTTGACCAATAATAATAAAATTTATCACCAAATTCTTATTGTATAAAAAACATTTTAACCATCAAATAAATTTGATTATGGTGGACATTTTATGTGTAATGAATATAACATATTACTATTTTTTTGTAATTTAGTGTGTATATTATTTTATCTTTGTATTTACTATTGCTTTTTCAAACTTTGTTTCAGAATGTGTGATACAACCATTGTGAATTTAGGCTTAGTTGTTATTTTATTTGTTCTATGCTGCATTCTCTATTACAAATCAACTTTTAACTATTGGAAAAATCGGAAGATACCATACATAGAAACTCTACCAATATTTGGTAATACAATTGATCTTTTTTTCTCTACGAAAAGTGTTTCTGTTGTATATCAAAACATTTATGATCAATTGAATGGCCATAAATATGGAGGATTCTTTCAGATGGGGATACCAACTATGTTAATTAGAGATCCTCAATTAGTTGAGAAGATTCTGGTCAAAGATTTTAAACATTTTAGTGACAGATTATCCATTCCAAGATTAGAGGGTCATGGTGGCAGAAGCATTGCTGTGCTTGGTGAAGCGTTGTTTGAGATGCAAGGGGAATCTTGGCGTAATTTGAGATACAAACTGAGTCCGTTTTTCACAACAGGAAATCTTAAAGTGATGTTCGACCAAATTTGTAATTGTGGTGGAGAAATAGTAAACACTATTACAGAAGTTACTAAAACAGGGAATGCAATAGATGGCCAACAGTTGATGAGTAAATTTGTACTCGATGTCGTTGCTAGTTGTTTTTTTGGGCTACAATTAACCGAAGAAGATGAAGTATCAAAGGAGGTACGGTTGTTTTCTAATCACCGATTTAGCACCATAATGTCGAGTGAGCGTTCAATGGGTCAAATCTGTCGACTACTTTTATTAATGTACGCGCCAAAACTAGCAGATAAATTAGGTTTGGCACAGTTTCCAAAAGAAACAAACAAATTTTTTACTTTAATTGCCAAACAAACATTTAAATACAGAGAACAAAACCAAATTGTTAGAAATGATTTTTTGCAATTTTTATTGAATCTGTACAAAAATGGTAGAAAAGACATCTTAACAAACATCACTAATTCTGAAGAAAAAATAGATTCAAACAAATCTAATTCACTAAAGGATGATAAAAATGACTGTATTGATGATAAGCAAAAAGGTATGTGATCCTAATTTTTAAATAATTCAAATGTATAATAACTAAATATAAGGTATTTTATAATAAAATAGTCACGGAATGTTTTTTTCGGCGAACATCTAAAATTTATTGGAGTAATTTTCGTTCAATAATATAGTATGGCTTTCGAAACAGTAGCAATTAAATGAGGAAACTGAAGAGCTCTGTGTATCCATCGTAGTAACTCCTTGGATATAACTAAACTAGACACGAAAATATCCTACACATTGTGTTAAAAATATCCCTGCAATCAATGAATCACCATTACAAGCTATACAACTAGGCAGTTTGCAGCTTTTTCTGAGGACACATTGAACTCCGTGTAAATAGGGCCTTTAGTAAAAATCCCCTGAAGAATCGTCGTTGTTACAAACAATATGACAATTACAAACGGGATATAATCTTAAAAAATAAAGTATAATATAACTTGCGGCGTCTATCACTTCCGCCAGACAGCACCAATGGTTTGGTGAATAGGGAGTTGTAATAAATATCTTGTCTCTGACTTTCATTCCTTAAATTGCCTGTGTAAATTGCAACAGTCTTGTTATGTTTGCTAGCCATAATAAAATAATATAAACAGAACAACCCGTTTTTCCTATTTAAGCCTAAATTATGTTAACAGACTTATGTTACACTCTTTACAATTGCTCGGTTGAAAATCTCGACAATCGGCATTGTTTATTTTGCCCGGGAAACCACTTTATAATTTAAAAAAATGTATTGAATTTAACTTTATAAGATAAAATAAAAATTCAGTATTATATGCAAGAACATATTATATAAAAATGTCATCTGTCGATAGAGTTCAAAAGCTCTATCACTTGATAATTTAGTTCACTAAAAATACCAAAAGTTAATCGTTAACTTCTCATAATTTATATGATGTAAATCTACACTTCAACCGTGCACAAAACTACTATTAAAGTCTAATTTTAGTGTAAATTACAATCAAATAATTATATAATATATTTTTTAATATATTATTATTAATTAATCAAATAAAACACAGTATCTATCTCGTAGATTGTATATTATTTTTTGTTTAGAACCGAAATATCATTATGTATTTTCTCTGTCCACAGTTTTCATAACAGAATCACTCATTACAACTCAAGCTTTTACTTTTCTTACTACTGGTTTCGAGACTATTTCTCGGACGCTCAATTATTGCTTGTACTGCCTGGCACAAAACCCTCACACAATGGACAAGCTTCACGAAGAAATTGATTCAGTTTTAGAAAATCATAACCACGAATGGAGCTACAAAGCTGTCAAAGAATTGATTTATCTTGACAATATTATACAAGGTAATTTTTAAAAGAAAAAAAAATGTAGTTCCATGGGAAGAAAATATGGTTAGAATTAATAGTTTATTACAATATCTGAGACATTAATATTATATAATTATTTTGATTACATTTCAGAAACTCTGCGAATATATCCAGTAGCACCAATTCTACACAGAGTATGTACTCACGATTATAGGCTACCTGATACAAACTACTTATTAGAGAAAGGAACGCCAGTTGTTATCCCTATACGTGCAATACAAAATGATCCGGAAAATTACGAATCTCCGGATGTATTCAATCCCAACAGATTTCATAAAAACAACTTTAACGCTAGTGGTATTTATTTACCGTTTGGATATGGACCAAGATCGTGTATCGGTAAGTATAAACCTGATTCACGTTAGATTTTATGCTTTAATTATTGTAAATTACAAATTCATAGAGTCTTAAAAGAACATTTAAATTTATAAACAAAAAATAGAACAATTTAAGAATTGTGTAAATAACTGAATTTTTATTTCAGCTTTTATAAATATTAAATATAGTGTTGCCAAATTATTAATTAAACATTACATTAATGTTAATTATTATTAATGTTAATTATTAATTAAACAATTAATTATTAATTGTCAAATGTAAAACTTAATTCTACAATGCAAAATTGTAATAAAAAGAAAAATTTAAAACGAAGATTTTGAATATGCGTCATGTTATGTTATGTGTTATCAATAATATATACTGATTCCGAATTGTTTTTAATAAGAGTAATTTTTGTAAATTAGGATAAAAATCAAACGTTTGTTCTTCTTAGGTAAATGCATACTACTAAATAAGAAATATTCTTGATGTGTATTACTGATTCGGATATGTGTCATCATGTGTTTATTATAAAGTAATACATTCCTTTTGTGGAAAAAATCAAATTAAGTAAATTAGTAGCCAAAAAATTTGATGAAAACCAAACCCAAAAATGACAATCGAAATACTGAAACAGTAATAAATTTCATATATATTGACAATAAAGGATGTCTACATATAAGACTGAGGAAGTACACGATTAGGCCTAATAGATCAATATAAAATATCTAAATATATTTGTTTCGAAAATCACAAGTTTAATTGGAAATTATCGAAGATAATACACCGGGGGGGGGAGGGGAATATATAAAGAGTAAATATATTAAAACGCAAAACAGAGCTAATAAATCCTATCAGCCAAACTATTATAAACATAAGGGTATTAGGCTTATGTTTTTTTCATTAATTAAAAAGATACGTAAGCCTGAAATATTTATAAATAATTAACTACAAGGTCACGTTATAAAGTCCTGAGAGACACCAGAGGGAGAGATGACAAAATATTGATCACCCTGGTAAAACTGTTGGTACTGTACCCGCTTTATTAGTTAACCCTATATTATTCCGATTCAAATTGCAGTGTCTTGTAATATTTTACACTTCTGTTGACGTATGGTTTTTTCCAGATAACGTTTATATATAGTATTTTGGACGGTTAGCTCTAGTTTTAGCCCTGGGTTCTTTCATATCTTACCAATCAAATCAAATAGAATGAAGTAAATTTTTATTTCACCAGGAGTATGGTAAAAAACATTTATTTAAAACATATGTAAATTAAAAAGTAATGCTAAATTTAAACATAATGAGATAAAATAATAATAAAAATATTTATATAAAGTGAATAATATTAACTATTGGAAAGATAAAAAGTACTGTGTAACATTAAAAAAATAATAACACAATTATTGTATCATATTCAAAAATTGTCATCAATATTTAGGGCTATAAATAAATATTGAGCTTGACTTGTGAGATAATATTAGATATAAAAAACTCGAACACAAGATCTTGTAAAAATTACTTGTACTTAATCAAACGCATTTCAACGACAATGTCGCCACCCTCAGTGATACATGAACATACAATAACTAAACTATAACTCTTATACTGTAATATAGTCTATAGGTTATAGTTTAGTTAGTGTAGCTGATGTATCACTGAGGATGGCGACTTCGTCGTTTAAACGCGTTTGATTAAGTACAAGTAATTTTTGTAAGATTTTGTGTTGAAGTTTTTTTTTCTATCTAATATCTAGGGCTAACATTACAAAAATCAAAATTCTTGGTACAGCCATTAATATTTACCATTTAACTCAGACTTATACTTCAATAAACAAAACTATAACACAATCACTCATTCAACACTCAAACACAACTATATACACTCTCACTACAGTTATACTCATGTAAATATAGTTACTAAAACACACTCAAATTTTGTTTTTGTTTCTTTCTAATAAAATCTTTAATATATTTTATAATTTTACTGGTAAATATTGTACATCTTTTCCTATTCCAGAGAAGATAAATAATGTCAACACGTTCCAAGTTTGATCCTACAATGAAATATTTTTAAAGAATATTTTTTAATTTGAGAATAAGGAGTTACAAAATTTGTGTCCGAAATAGATGAATAATTTTATTAAAAAAAGCATTACGCAATTTATGCATCTAAAGTAAACTCTTACCGATCTGCCTTGTGTTATAATTGAAAACAAATGCTTTATTAATAAAAATTCTAGAAATGAAATCTAAAACCTTAAAATTAAAGAGATAACGAATTGGAAGAACATTCATGACATAAAACACTAATGAGAACTGGAGAGTTTCTTCTTAAATAACTTCTTTTTTTTAAATACATTTTTGAATACTAAATATGGGGTTGATTTGTGTTACAATATGCACTTCCCCAAATGGATAAACTATAATACAACTTATAGTGCATACATGCAAAACAAAACTGGCGATGAATAGCAAAGCAAGGTATTTAATATTTTGCCCTTGCTCGATTTCGCTACAGCCAAATGACTGTTGGTCACTGGAAGCAACAGAAAACATTAGATTGGAAGTTCAAGCTTAAACTTATTGAAAAAATAAAATAATAATGTCTTTGTAACATTTATTGACAATCTATTATTATTGAACTATAACGTTAGTAAAATCCCTCGAAAAAAAATTTACTCGCCAACAATTAGTGAATATTTAATCACCGGTTAGAACTAATATGTAAATAGCACATCGGAAAGAGCTGCAAATGATCCAAATTCCAATAGTGATGATTTTACATATTTTTATAATAGACAATATTTGTTTACCACATTACACAGTTTTACATGAAAATAAAAACTGTATTCTACCGATGAAGTAAATTTTTTTATTATTAGCATTTTATTTATATTCTGTCCCAATTTTAACCATTGGAGACTTTATTACAGTACAATTTGCATTTTAAATAACAAGACACTTTATACTGTATGAATATTTGTTTCTAATATTTAAGTAATGAAATAAACTTATATTTGAAGGCTAAACAAAAACAAACTTGTTCAATAATATTACTTCTATAAGAACTAAAAAGACACCAAATTTTGGATATAAAGAGCTCGTGAAATAAAAAACTTTAATTTTTTAAGAATTACGTGACAGTATACAGTTACATAAAACGGATAACATTAAATTTCTCAAAGGTAACGTGAAACGATTAATGGTAAACTCGGTTTTAGGGATACGTGTATATGAAACATTTACACGTTAAATTTGGCTGAATTTGGTAACTTTTGAGAAATGTTCTACTATGTTGTATGTACAGATTATAAACGAAAATTGTATGGACACCTCTAAACCAATTAAACTACGTTTCTGTGCAATTTAACCAAAAGTAGAATAATTTAATTTTTATTAAAAATTAAACTCAAGATAGTCTTAAAGATGGATAAACCAAACAGGATTTGAGGAGCTCCAGAAAACCCTTCAAAGGTTTTGAATAAAACATTTTACAATTTTGGATTTAAGAAGCTCAATAGGGAAATGACGAAGGTTTTTTAACTTTTATAGAAAAACGACAATTTAAGTTTCAAGTTCCTAAAAGATTTCAAGGCCAAAAATAATTGAAGAGGAACCAAAGTTGGATGTTAAATGCCAAAACGTATCTCAGAGGACGCAAAATTTGATTTTAATGTCATAAAGAATCTATTAGGACCCAAATTTGGGGTCCAACATTTTAGTTTACAAGCATGCAATTTGGCGGGGAATGGAAAAAAGAAAGTGAACACAGTGTAGTTCTGTCTGTCTGTATATGATTGAAATTGTATAATATTTTATTTTAAAATGGTAAAATATATATTCATCCAAATTATGAATCTACAGACAGAACAACAAATGAGGTTTTTCGGTTTATGTTTTTTTATTTCCCAATCAAATTACATTCTTGTAAACTAAAATATGGGCCAACTTAGATCATTTTTGGCCTTTATAAATGCAAATTTAAAAACGAAATCGGAAACATTGAAAATGCTAAATGACAGCAGCTGTCAAGAATCGCGCTATCCAGCATGAGCCAGGTTTAATATAACGTGCTTTGCATTTTATGTCCAAGTATTTGCAATGTATTTTTTTAAAACATATTTTTGATATACAAAAACAGTATTCGAATGCAATATTGTGTCAAATTTCAAAGCAAACTTTGTATAACTTTCGGAGTTTTAAAGTTTTGAACAAACGAACAAACACACACACACACACACACACACACACTCATAAATATATATATATATATATATATATATATATATATATATATATCGTAGGAAAACTATAGTATTACCTAATTCTACATCAAACCGTTCTCCAATAAACGATATTTGAGAAGCCTTATTTAAATCATTTGTATTTTCTCTTTATATCACATTATTTGATATTATTTTTCACTTATTTACATGGAAGACTTTTGTTTCAGCATTACGGTTTTCAATATTGGAACTAAAAGTTGTTCTGGCAAGAATCATGGCAGAGTACACAGTAATTCTGAGCTCTAAAACTGAATTGCCTCTCAATTCATCTCCAAACCATTTGCTGCTTCAGCCCAATGGAACATTGTTTTTTGATTTTTACAAACGATTAAAAATTTGAAATAAAAATGTCATGACATTTAATTATATTTATTGTAAAAATAGTTTATTTACAGATGTAAAAGTATTGATCTTAGTATATAACACGATATTTGTGTAAAGATAAGTTATACAGAACGATTTAATATAAAGATTTAAACGTAAACCATTTGAAATGTACTAATTTTGACCTTCTCAATGTGCATAGTAAATAATGAACAGTAATGTTAATAATATCTATTTTGTAATATTGTAATACCTAAATAATAATAGTAATGTTACTACCCTATTTAGTGCATAAGTACCAAAGTTGTGAATTTCATATTATTTTTATAAGTGGGATCTATGTGATTTAGGTTGGATATGTTAGGATCTGTGATTTATAATTTCTTTCTTTTTTTTACAGTTAGAGATTAAATTTTGCTTTGTAGGAAAAACGGAAATGCATTTTATCTCATTTTTTTTATACAATAATACTAAATCATGTGATCTTCATACTTTGTTCAAAATGTTCAACATCATTATAAAGAATTATTACTGCACATTTATCTAACCATAATTCAACTACTGAACAAATATTGAATGTATTCTGCTATGGCAGGTGGTAATGTTTGTTCTATTGAAGTATTCTGATTAACTGTTTGTTTTCTTAGGCGTTCAGAGTACTTTAATTTTTTTTATCAAAAATTAACGGATATTACAGATATTAAGTAGTATGTTGTAGCTTATGATTGTTAAGTGTTTACTAAAATATATAAAGTATAATAATTTATTATCAACTCTTTGTAAGAAATACAAGTATAGAGAACAATTAAAAATTGGTATTTAAAGCAAGAATTTGTATGTTATATTATGTCAAAAACTTTATTGTTTTTATAATTTTTGTTTTAACAAATATTCCAACCATTCCAAAACTGTACAAATCACAATTCTTCTTGTCATTCATATATTTAAATAAACGTTTTATGACTTGTATGGTTTTTCCATTCCTAGTTTAAAAAGTAACTACTGATTAGATGGTTTAGGGGAACTATATTGAAATCATTTCTCTACCATTGTATTCATAACAATCATATTCAATGATTTTGGCTGAAAGTCTGAAATATATATAGTTGTGAGTATTTTAAATGCATTAGCACAGTAAATCACCGTTTATAGTTATAGTCATCCATTCCAGTTTTTATAGTTAATTGTTTCGTTGATACACTAACTTACGTTCCACATTAAAGAAGACGGTAACATTTTTAATTTCTTTTTTGCATGTATTGCTTGTATCATTTCATTTTATAATATCGATTTACTTGTTTTTAAACATGTTGTGTTTATTTTAGGTGGTGTCTTAGCACAATGTTTATTATATATGCAATAGCGTAGATTCAAAGTATTTATTAAACAATGCCAACGAAACGTAGAACAGAAAACATAACTTCTTGACATTTTTATTTTTTATTTTTGTTAAGGTTTTAAGGTTATTTTTCAAAACTTTTAATTTTTTAAAATAAAATTTTAACGATAAAGTTTAAGATATTTTAAAGTAGCAAAAATGAGGTTATAGAAAGACGTGGATATTAGTGATTTACAAATTTGGATTTATGAATTTAATTTAAACCGATACAAATTAATAAATATATCAAAATGGTCTGAGTTTATAACTTATGGGAGTATCTTAGACTTACATACATACCCACATAATCAAAGGGTTCGAAAATCTGGGGTCTGTTAATAGGATTTAAATCAAACAGAAGTTATGGCTTAAAAAATGCACCAATGTCAATATAAATGTCACTTGTTAAGAGATTTTGTGAATAAATAATTATTTTTGGTATCATTACATAGTTCTCTCCAATCGGAAAGTAATACCACTCTGACAGTAATATCTAAACTGCATTACGGGTTGTTTATACTGTACAAGAATTTGTATTTATAAAATGAGGTTATTTTTTAACATACTCATATCATACACAATTATATGATTTAGCTGAAAAATAATAACAGAAATATTTATTTACATAAATAAAATTTATCAATCCATTATCCCAAATAATAAATCAAATAATATTTCCTTACAATTAGTTGGATTTGGATATATGATATCTTTGTTATTTTTTTTCTATTTGATAAGAGTAGTAACGTTTTATTTCTCGCTTTCTTTATTTTCAGAATTTATGGTCTAATATAGTACATATGGAAGGATGTTGCTAAATTTGTTTGTTTTGGCAATCTGAGGTACAAAATAATGTACTTAAAAACCAATTAAATAAAGTGTAATGAAAATAATTATTAAAATTCAAATTTTTATTCAAAACATATGTAAATCATTTTGCTTTAAAAAGTTTGTATCGTTTTGTATTAGATGCAATCCAGTGTCATATTTTCTAGTGATCAATATTTATCAGTTTAGTCAAAAGTAGTTCTCAGTTATAATTAGTAGGTACAGCTGTATCACACTCACACAGGCATCGTCAGGCGTAGTCCACACAATAGACAAAATACGTTCAGTTATTCCTACATACACTAACACGTATATTGACACTTAACATTTAATCTAGTCTACTAATTCAGTATTTGTTGATTTATTATAAATAATCGTTCCAGGTTGTGGCCACATCCTACTGAGTTGAAGGTTGCTGGGCTACTCATCTACTTACTCAGTAGCTCAGCAAATGTCAACCTAATAAGATGTGGCCACAACCTGAAGCGACTATTTATAACAAATCAACAAATACTCGATTAGAAGACTATATTAAATGTGATATTTATTAACAAAAAAGTTAGAAAAGGGTAAAATATTTAAATAATAAAACTAGTTTTCATAAATTTGGAGTGTTTACAAATAGAATCAACCCCTGAAAGACAACGAATTGTTTTTGTATCATTTTGTAACAGCGTAAAATATTTTATAACAAGCACTTTGTAGCGTTTTTGTAAACACTGCATACCTTCTTAACAAATACCTCACAGTTACACTCTAAAAGAAATACCTTAACAAATACAAGAATTTACGCTGATAACGAAAGCTTTTATTTTCGTAAAACAAAAACTGCATTACCGGCCAAGCATATCTCTAGAAGTTCCGTGCCAGGCCAACAGAATACAGCACCTACTGTATATTTCCAAGATATGAATTTGTAGATAACACTGCTCCTTGATCTAGTACAAAGTGATAGAGATACGTTCACAAAATTAAAAAATTTTTAATTATCAACTTCCTGAGCAACATCAGTGTAAAAGTGCATTATATTTTGATATAGTAAGTGTTTAAAGCCTGGTATATTCCACACTTAATTTTCATAATTGGGTTTTTCTCTGTTAGACTTTGACTATGTGACATCAAGTTGTTAAGCTATGTTAATTCTGTATATAAAAAGAAAAATATAACAGCGTTGAAAAATTAATTGAATTTTAATTAGAGCATCGTCACCTAATGCATATCTGATCATTCAATAGTTGATTGTTCAACCATGTTTGCGACATATTTGATTTTTTTACAATCCATTATCGATTAAAATAAAACCGCTATTAAGTTCGTTGAATACAGAATAATTTAGGATACTTTATCGAAAATGATACAATTGTTTAAAGCTGTAATTTTATCATTTTTAATTAGGAATGGATATTTTGTGGTGCATACACAACAAGTCTCAAGCTTTTGTTATATTTTTACAGCTAAAATTTGGTCCAAGTAATGGTATTATAAATCCTGAAATATTACAAACACAAGCACCCAATATTTAGTGATTTTTTTCTGTATGGCGACAATATCAAAAATTTAAATCATTTCCTTAGCGTCAGAACTGCTGTATCTACTATTTACGTAACGTTTGATTTCAACGGATCTCTCTCTTAAATGTAAAAAAAAAACTCTCTAGTATATATATATATATATATATATATATATATATATATAAACATTGTTAAAAAAAAAGAGCAATTTGTTTTGGTACTTAGTCAACTACCATATGTATTTAACAGATAGACTGTAATTATATTATTATATTTTACTGAATTTGGATGGGATTTTCTGCCTTTAATCTAGAATTTGCCCATATGGCGCTTTAATTTAGTTTAGTTTAAATATTTTTTTCTAAATTTATTTCCTTGGCCAAATGTATATTTAAAATATTAACGTATAATTAAAAAAAAAGTATTATTATAAGAAATATTAAACAATAATTGTTTATCTTAAAGTTTGTTATTGAAAACAATTAAAACTGATTTTTATATATTCTCTGGGGTTTTGTTCTTGTGTTATTGATATAAGTTTTGTTATTGTAAACTTTGAATAATTTGATAAGTGCACTAACAGCTGTTTTTCTTGGTGAAACATGTTCGTTGTTTTTGCAGACTGGTAAGTTCTCCTTTCATTTCTTTATTTTAAAATTTCAGCGTCACTTCAAATTTTCATTTCACTTTATCAACCCTTCAACTTTTCTCATGTTTTTCTTTTACATAAATATAAAGGGGCAGATAATAAAAATACATTTTTTCACTTGAAAAGAAACAAGTTAATTTTTATCTCCGCAAATTTAGAACCAAAATTGTAAAAAAAATAATGTTGGATTGTAACAGGAGTTTTAGGCGTATGCAGAACGTAAATTTATTGTTGTTCAATAAATGTACTATTACTAAAAGATTATATTTTGATGGTTTTTGTCCAACTTTTCATTAATTCCTACAGACGCCTACAGTAAAAAATTTCATAATATTTTAATCTGAATATTATGAAACTTATATCTACTTAAGTAAACGAGCAGATACATAAAAAGTATCAGAATAGAGTACGTTTTATCAACATAAGGAATAAATGTTTAAGCGAATACAAAACGTTTGTTATCACCTAAGTTCTTTAACATTAAAACTAAAAATGAATAACAATGATATATATATATATATATTAAGAATAAAAACACCACAAGACTAATTTTAACAAACCTAAATTGCGACCCGACGTAACAGAAAGCTGAAATAATATATTACGGGACTGAAAAGAGCCTCTGAAACAACAAACTTAAAGCGCTTCCCTTCTATTAAAAAGATTTATTAGTCGTAGAAAGGATAATATCCCCGTCCAGAGATAAGAATCATCGTCTCAATTAGATATTGTACGTTACAAACCCTAAGTTGACGTTTAATTCTATTGTAGTAAAAAAAAAAGTTTTCCTGTAATAACATTTTGGCAAAGTTGGGATTGTGGGGGGACTCTACATAACCGCGAGTTAACTTGGTATGTTGGATGCGAAGGCTGATAGCCATCACCTCTTCTAGCCGACTTTTACGACTTGAATATACAATATATCTTTTGTTTAGTTTATAACTAATTCCTATTTCCAAAAGATAGTATTTTAACCCCTAGACAAAATCAGATGGTTTACCTGTTTAATAAACAGATAAAAAGTTTAATAAATAGCGACATGCATGTAGCTTCCTAGGCTGCAGGGTCTGCGATAGTATTTTATAATATTCAAATGTAACCTTGTATCCTTCAGCTAATTGACTCTTATACACACTTAGAGCTTAGGTATGTGTATGTTATATGCAATGCCACACTGTGGTTATTACATGCTTATGAACACTGTATTAAATACCAACAATTGATTTATTATGGAGGCGTTAACGTAGCTGTCGCCATATATCGAATACTAACGTACAGATAAATAGGTTTAACAGGTTGAATAAGGTAGTTTACATTAATAACAATGGTATTGATGACCACTGCATATAGAGTTATGCTAAACATACATTACTGAATCGTTCCTATCCATAAATCAAAAGAGTTGGACATTTCAACTCCAAAACATAACCAGAAATATCTATTACTAAAATATGATTGATAGAAATGCTAGGACTCTTCAATTTACACTCCAAGCCTTCATCTTTAAGATTCCTTGACGCTGATTGAGGGATATCAAAACCCTTTTCTAGGTCAAACAATACTATAAACAGCCTGACGCAAGCAAGAGGCTTCTCTTACGTTGACTCCAATGAAAACGACTGAACAATACGTAAAAGATTGGCCATAATTGAAGCCAAATTTTGCATCTTAACATTTTTCTTTGTGTTAATAAAAATACACCGGTTGATGTCAGAGTGTCTACATGTAATCAAAAAACATCTGCGAGAGAGATAAAGTAATACCTGACCGCTTTAGTTATGTGCTTACCTGATTGTTAACTTCTATCAAGCATTGATGAAACTACCCTCCTCTGATATATGGCTGTATATATTCAGGAGAGGATGTAACTACTGCAGGTGTATAATCGTTGGGCGGGCAATGTTGTTATACCCCGAAGCTGAATCACGTGTCGTAAACTATTTCTTCAACTAATTATTCATAAATTGTTATATTTAGATATTTGTGTCTATCAAAATTTCCTGGATGGTCATTTTAGAGTTGTTAAAAAAAATTCACGGTTATAGGTTAACTACATAAATACAATGGAAAAATTATGTCTATATAAGTTACTTTCAATAGAAACATTACGGATTCAGTGAAATTTAAACACTTTTCACGATATATCATAGATTTTAAACTTTTGAGAAATTCAAACATAAATAATATTTTGTTTACTATTTTAGTGTTAGTGGTTCATCCCGCTAAAACATATTAACACTAATAAATAAAATAACATTATGTTGATATGTAAAAGGTGTATATTATTGACTACAATGTGATATTATCTTTCTTGTACATTTTGTAATTGAACTCCATTATGTCATGATAATGTGAACGTTGAAAGAAAACTGTTCTAAGTGTTATTTTCGATTGAAAGTTTAGCGTTAAAAAGTAGTAATATGTAATTAGTAGTGAATATGTAATACAATAACATTGGAAGGAATTGAATTACACCGGGGGAAAGTTAACCATATTATGACTTCAAAATCTTGACCATATTGAACCATATTGGCCAAAATATTCATTGTTGAAAGATGTCACTATAACTAATTTTACTTTTATAGTCTACCTTATAAATTTGTGTTATTTTGTAGTCCAATTATTACCAACTAAAGGTGAATATATTTCAAAGGAAGGTTCTCGGCTACTTTGCATCGCATAGTGCACAAAGTAAAAGGTTGAAATTATAAAGAGCAAATTAAAACTAAAAATGAAACAAAATAATGAAAACCGTGGATTGTAATTTAGAATAGTGAATATCAGAGTGTCCGAAACTTACATAGGTACTCTAAAAGTAATAACTTATATGTGGTCCAAAATTTTATCTAATGCAATTTTTAAAGTTCATTTTTTAAGTTTTGTTAATCATAAACATATCACCTCAAAATATAGAATAAAAAAAACTTTATCAGAATCCGACAACAATTTACACATTAAGGAAAACTTACAAAATATATTAAAATAAATTGTAAACAACTTAAGTCATATTCTAAATCAGGGTTTAACAAACGTGTTCATATTATATTCAACTAAAATTGTTAAAATTATATAAAATATTGATACGTGTATGTGTTTTATTAAAAAAAATGGTCATATGCACCTAAAAAATATACACTAATTATGACATTTCATTATGAAAAATCAGCATATTTTTAGGACGAATAAAATTAAATTGAGTAAAGAAATATTCTTTGAAATAAAATTTCTCAAATATACGTTTATTAAATCAACGACAAGGTTGCCATTTTAAGTTATGCGTGAATTACATTATTCAAATTAGTTAGTTTTAATAATTTTATTATTGTTACTTACTCATCACAGAAGGAGTCCACGTTGTGGTGGAAATATATTTGTGAGATATTGGGTTCAAATGTAATTTTATTTTTAAATCATCTAGCATGTCAAACTCAATATTTATTTATAATAAACTATTGATTCTGTTTTGGAAATTTATATATAAACACTGAAAGTGGATACATGTATATATATATCCTCTTTCAGTCAAATATTGATACTATTTTCTTTGTATTTCTCAATTTACCACATTGTCTATTAATACCTTAATCTTTAACTTTTATTAAATGTGTACGATATTGTGGGTCACTGTTCACGGTATAGGACGACAGACAATATTAATAAAACACGGTTTTTTGTCTCAGGGGATCTCAAAAACCGGCACATTCGCAAAAACTCGACTTCTGTTTTTCACCAATCACATGACATTCTATTTATTGTCAATATTGCGTAAAAATTGGTATGTGAAACTAAACTTATTGTCAATTTACAATAAATGATTTTGAGGATAACTTTTCATGTAATATATGATCTAAGGCTTGCTGGACATTACAGCGCGTAAGAAACGAGATATTTATTCTATAAGCAAGGTAGTGTTAGTGGCAGTTCAAAAAGGGTTGAAGTACCTAAACATGTGTACAGCAGTACGATAACGTTATCTATCATAAGATAAGCAACACCCTAGGCTTTTTCGTTTTCCAAGTCACGAGTTATAATTAGAAATGGAAACTTTCATTGCCTATATTTTTAAATTTTTTTAATTTGTAATCGTGTTGAGGTAGTTTGTTTGTTACTACTGTGTTGAACATTCGGTAAATTATACTTCTGCTCCACATAACTCCTCCACTCCTGTTTTTTTTCAAATACCAATAGGTCACGAATATGTCTTATTCACTGGAAGAGTTCTATGTTATAACTGATGAACTGTCTAGAAGGAATATCACCTCCCAACCTCGTATCGCTTTGGTGTACAGCAAATTATCTAAAGATAAAAGATGAACATGCTGTTCATGTGTTTTTAAATATGTTAAAAAATTCACCTCGCTATTTCAGCGAAATTATTAAACCAAATATTTAGTTTTTTTTTTTACGATTGTTTAATCTATTCTTCTACGTCAGAGCAGGTGTTCATAGTAATTAGTCTGATGAGTCCATTGTTGTAATAGACAACAATGGAATATTATTATGCATATATCCAACAGGTAACAGATATTAATATAATGAAGAATAATAGTTTTGTTATAAGATTCTTTTCCTTAACAACCACATATAGATAAATTTTAGTATATATCGTGATATAATAAGTAATACAATAAGTTCACTGATAACATTTATAAATTTCATATGAATGTACAGTTTAGAAATTAGGATTGTTAATTAAACAAAATAAGATTAATGATAAATTTGTTGTATTTAAATAACAAAAAGCGGGTAATGATCATAAATACCAAAAAAAAAAAGTTTTCATCCCTAACTTGACTTATAAAAAAAAGTTGAAGGTTTCTGTTCGTTCTCAATATGTTTTACATTTTTCAAATAACAAATAATGATAAAACTCAGCATTTAATTTCGATATATATATATATATATATATATATATATATATATATATATATATATATAATTTTGTATAAACTACTCATCGTATGAGGAAGATCTAATGGATAACTATCATAATTACACTGACATACAGAGCAATATGACCATTTAACACATATTAAGACAGGAACATTAAATGAATGTTATGGAGGAATTTGAAATTTATAAACAACAGAAGATTAATCTAACCAACATTTTAAACGACAAACTAAATTTGACCTCCAACTACATGTATGATTTTACATTTGAACTTCAGAATAGGGCAAAATACATATCTAATAAGGAAGTTTAAAGTGCCAGTATCTCAATATAACTCAGGAAGTGAACATTTGGCCAAAATACTGTATTTTTTAAAAATTTAACTAGTGTCGTTACTGCATGATTATTTGTTCCAGACCGAAAATTTCCAATGTGTTTGTGGTGTGTTTGTGAACAAAGGTGTTATTGTTATTAGCTGGCCTGATGATGCTGTCTATGGCGCGAAACATGTAGCCTTTACACTAGTATAAGGAACTACTATCGACTTGAAATAAGATATGGTAAGTAAAGGTAAAGTGACCGTAATAAATTCAGAGTAATGAAAACTCATATTGGATGGAAGAAATACATACCCACACACATGATAAAGATAATATTTGGGTGGACTGGTGATGAGATCAAACATGGGTTCTTTATAATCGAAGAAAATTTAACTGGCGATTTTTATGGACTGGTTCTCTGCAACCAAATGATGCTCTACTCCAATTAAATACATAAAAAAATTGGTAGAAATCTCCAAGAGATATGGTTTCAACATAATGGTGCACCTTCATGTTTTGGTTTACGAGTACGAAAATTCTTGAATAATATTACCATGAAAGATTTTCTGGCAGAAAGAAAGCGAGTGAAGACAATTTTGGTTTCACTACTTAACTAATGTTTTTGAAGGTACCTGAAATGCATATGCAAGTAAACCTTCCGATATTCAAGATATACTATAAAGAATTACTCATAAAGCGCCTCACATACCACAAGATTCGATGCAAAATGCTACTTCTACCTTGAACGTTCGGACACGGACAAGAATTAGGAGAAGCAAATTTGAGCATCTTTGTAAACTTATTGGTAGCTGGATATAACCCTTCAATAGACGCACAAACATGCTCAGCGTGAATTATTGATTTAATTAAGTCGTTTGAGATAATGATAAGGATTTTCAGAATATCTTTCAGATTGTATTGTATAATTTTCCTTCAATTAAAGTTGTCGTTAAAGTAAGCGATACAATGAGTTACTAATTATTGGTACGGATCTGATTTGGTTGTGAATTTTATTATTATTTAAAAAAATGTTTTTGAAATTTTGAGATGGTATCAAATTATTGAAGTTCAGCATTTAATTTGAAAACGTTTTATCCAGGAGGATGGACTGGCTATAGGCTCCCCACTTTCTGGATATATATTTAAACCATTTTTAAACACAACATTTATATTGTAATAAAAGTAAATTTCAGGACCAAATAATATATTACACAAGATATCTTGATGATAAATTCGTCATATTTAATGGATCCCTTCGCCAGATAGATAACATATATGGATATCATCATTAAAACATTACAGTTCATCCTTGAAACGCATATAGTGAAGAAACTAAACTTTTTAGATATATCACTAGAAAACAAGCAAGTAAATTAAAATACAAAATATACAGGAAACCTACCACTACAGAAATCACTATACACTCCGAATCTCATTATCCCATCTCCCATAAAGTGGGAGCTTATAATAGCTTTGTCTATAGACTGATAACACAAATGGAAGTGGGCGATTTCCAAGAGGAATTAAAAACCAATAAATTTATTGATATAGCAAATGGATATATGGGGTCGAAAGACTAAAAAAAAAAAAAAAATCCACAAACACAAAAGACCGAAAAGGAAAAAAAAAAATAATAATAAACATTTTGTCTCTATTGAATCGGGAGTGTCTTTACAGAAATGTTAACCAACATACTTAATCAAATTAACGTTATATAGACTTTACCTGCAGGTAATTTTAAACTGTATTCAGAGAGCACCTCCAAAATAAAATTATTAATACAAAATCCAATTATGCACGCCCCCTAATGGACAACAACCACGATTTCACAATTTTCAATAGTAATTTCCAACCATTACATATATGCATGAAGTGCCGATACATGGGTGCCATTGAGGAATTTGAAATTTAAAAATCTTTCAATAATATTAAAAATAATTTATTGAATGATAAACTTAACTTCCGATCAAACTCGTTAAACGATACCTCGATGACGTTGATAGATAAAGTATTGGAAAAACCAAGATAAACAAATTTTACTTCAATCGTTCTTGAACCGTTGGTGTACACATGTCGTGCATTTGAGGGTTATTTGTTTGTTGTATGTGACGTGTACGTTTTGTAGTGTTTTAATGTTTTAACGATCTCTCAGGACTGAGTCTGAAGATGGAACATACGTTCTGAAACCCGTGACCTATGTTACAATGTAGGAAGTCACAAGACGAGTAAGTATTAAATTTTCAATATTCAATTGTAACTCACCTGGTGTTATGCGGTTTGGAGTTGTTTCTCTAAGAGGTTTTGGTTCCTATTTATGGTTAATTTAAAATAATATTTTGAATGTGGTAGTATCAAAACTCTACTAGTAGATAGGATTCTCGTTAAAGATTTTAAACAATTTGTTGATAAATTATCTACGTAGAATATTCGTTGTCATAATCAATAAACACAGGCAGAGGAATATACGAAGAAAACTAATTAACATAGGGCGTAAGGAGTTTATATATATCTAATAGTCATAGTTTCATTAAAGTATGAGAGAACTCAAATTACATTATAAAACTATACGAGTAATATATATATATATATATATATATATATATATTTGATAATTATTTAAAGTTTTCCTTTATATTTATTTAAGAATCCATACAATTCAAATAAATTCTCTTTGAATTCCTTTGTGAAAGGAAGCGTTGAAGTTAGAGAGTTTCAAATACTCTCAGTATGGCTCGTTATCTTGAATAATTTCTTATCCCCGCTGACATTCTTATTTAAGTCGCACAGCATTTATAAGAGAGCATGTAAATGTACAATCAAAGTTTCAGTTTCTTTTTATCTTATACTTTGACGGCTTTTTAAGAATAAAAGTCATATATTTGAAATTTGTAAAAAAAATCTTAATAATGTCCTATTATACAACTCGTCTTTATAATACTGTCTAGTAGACAACGTAATAAATTGGAGTTTCCATTACACGTAGTAGAGGATTTACTTATTTGTTCTACTATTACTCTCAACAACTATCAAAAATTTGATTTCGTTTTCATTATGTAATTATTTGATTCTGTACTTGACTTGACTTCAAAAAAGCGGCCAAACTCTAAAGATGCATATTTAACAACCGCCCACCATAGAAACATTGTGTGACATTTTAATATAAACGCCAACAACATTCCATTATAGAGGCTACGCCCTGAATTACAAATAATTCTTTGACTAGTATCACAGTAAACTGATCGTCTTCATATCATTGATCTTAAAATCAATAAAACAGCAAAAGAAAATAATAATAAATAAATCAAAACAAGTAACATACGTACTATGATATCACGTTAAACTACAATGGTAATGGTGTCTGTAACATTTTAGTAATGATATTTAAAACGCTATGTGCATTTCAATTGAACCGACTTGTAAAACTTAACAGGCTACCGTTTGTGGAAGAGTTTTCTCTCGCACACTATTTACGTGGCGTTTTAAGGTAATTTTAAGCACTTTAAAGATATATATATATATATATATATATATATATATATATATTTTTTAATATGTAATCTAAAATTTGTAATATTTCCCCTTTTGACTCATTAACACAGATTTATTACAGGAAAACACGTTACAATCATATTTTAGTTTTTGGGGAAATTCTTTATTCTATTTTGTTCATAAAAAATATTTAACTATAGAGTTTATAGCAATTAATATATTTTAATGTTTACCAAGTTCGTTCAATAAGGCAGACTGTAAATGAGATTAAAACTGTGATATTAAAGCAATATGTAACTTGAGCACTAGGTGAGTTACAATTTGTACTTTGATTAATTACCCTCTCTTTACTATATCCATATATAAAATGGTGCAAATAGTTCTTAATCGAAATAACTTACAGACGTAAAACAAAAGACTTTTTTATCATAAAACTAATTATCTCACCTTAAAAATAGTTTTTAATGGCCTATGAAAATAATAATCCAAATAATTTAACAGACAGTAATAAGTATAAGTTCTTCGGTTACTGGTGACATCGTCAAATTTTCAGCCCATAACAAATTATTTGATCATCACTTAATAATAAACAACTTGTACTAAACGTTGTTTCTTATAATGTCATTTTCTCCCCATTCTTTATTCTTTGTTTTCAAGCCTTATCTTGTAAATCCTCTCTTCACAGTAAACCCTTGTGTCTGACTTGACACTGGAAACGATTCTTGACTTTGACAAATGGATTGAAACACTGTGTTACAAGAATACAAGATTTAGTGAAGAATTGTGTGTGGTCGAGTTAAAAAAGACATTTTCTTTCTCATTATTTATTTATTCCACTGCCCTTGTCAATATACATATATAGGTTAGTTAAAAATACCAATATAACTAAATTTTAATTATCATTATAATAAATAAACTTTTACTATAAATTTAGACGGAATATAAAACATCAAGATAGTTTTATTTTTTGATCGCACTAAAATTTAAATACATTTCCAGTAAATAACAATAAATTACTGGAATCTCCCATATTTTGAATAAATAGTATAGGATGAAATAATAATTATTATTATTATTAATTATATTATAAAATTTTAAAGAATACATATACTTTGAAACTCTCTAACGGAATAGAACCTTTAAAAGACCAGCTATTGCTACACACTTTTCTTAATTGAAATTTTGGGAGGTTATTCTTTCATGTTAGTTGATAATAAATGAAATTCGCCGCAAAATGTTGGGGATTGGTTGTTATGACCTTTTTTTTTGGAGAAACAATAATCATGTGGAATTATTCTTTTTTCCTAGTATCAACTATAAATTTGCTTATTTAGAAGGAGATTAAATTAAGAAGAGAAAATTAATAAAAACGACTCTAATAGATATAGCTTATACAAAGGAAAGTGAGTAAGTTATTACATTTAACTGTTTAATTATTAACAATAGTTATACAATAGTTTAATAGTTATTACAATAGTCTGTTTAATTTAAATATATTCTTAATGACTTAATTCTGAGCTAAAAACTCTGTTAGGCTCAGTGGTTTGGTGGTCAGATTCACGCCACACTTAAGATGGACATAAATGTGTAACACTATTAGACACGATTCTGTGGAGATAAATTTGAGTTAATCTTCACAGCATGAAAAGGGTTGTATTTAATGTCTTATACACATGGTGGTCTATCAATAGTGTCATGTGAGACATTGATCAACAACTATTTCCAGGAACTGATTTACATTAGTTTTAATAATTAGTCCATCACCTATGAAAATGGTAGGGGTGAACTTCCTAGACGAGGTAATATAATGTGTTTTATTGTAGATAACGGCAATTTTAGTACAACTAATCCCCTTTACATAGAACTTGCTAGTGTCGGTTTAGATTTCTAGACTTTCAGGATCTTTACTTTCAAAAAAGAATATGAAAATAATTTTTAATTTTTGTGGCCTAGCGTGCTCGGGAAAAGGAGTATAAGTAAAAAAGTGTAAGTTTTCAGTAGAAGCATTTATATGTTTAAATTACAAGCATTACTCATTATATACTAAATTAAATGTTTATTACTTATAATTTTAAGTCCCATTTTCATACAAATAAGTAAAAAAAACAATATTGGTGTGTAATTAGTGAATCGATGACTTATCTTTATTTGACCAGTTAAAAAAATTGACTTATAATTTAGGTAGCACTATGCACATGATTTTAAAGTAGCAAATTTTTAATCAAACAATATTAAATAACTTAGGATTTAGAAACAAACTAATTGTAAATAATTGTCACCTAAATGTGTACCATAAAAAAGAGAACTAAATAACCACAGAAAAAATAGAAACATAGCCTTAAGTATACTAAAAACATAAACAGTATTTCAAACTTTAAAGAAAGTCATACAATAGATACCTAAATTTATTGTAACACAATTGTTTGAATTATTTTCACTGTATTAATCAGTCGTTGTTTTCATTTTCTTCAATATCAGGATAAACTTTTGGTATATTTAATATTTTGATATCATGATAAAACTGATGAAAAGTTAATGGGATGAGTGGAAGCAAATCAATTATATCCTTTTTCTTTTCTTTTGTGATGGGAAGTTTTTGATCATAACACTGTTTAGGAACAAGCTGTAAGTTTTGTTTTGCTCTACGACAAATACATAATGATTTTAATGGAATATCATCATTTAGAGTAGTTTTGAATTGTATTATACCAAAATCTTTAGTATAACGCAGCCATTTTACACGTTGCCAGCTAAAAGGATTACCTTCGGTGTCTTTTTCCCTGAGTACAAGTGATGTTCTCCATAGCCCTGCGAAGTCAAGGAAATCTTTGTATGTAAGTTCTCGAAATTGGAACTTCTTTGTTTTTCCAACTGAACATATTAACTGGCTCCAGTCATGTGGATGATGAATTGGGAACTTCAATTTTTTTTCTGCTTTTCAATTAGGCCATGATCTGTATCACAATCAAGATGGCTATGCCCACTAACCATAAACTTATAATCAATGACATTCAGTTGTTGGTTCTTTCTGAATAGCAAATAAGAACATTGCAGCTATGTGTGAATTTTTATTTTGTCCTCCGCAGCAATCTGAGTACAATGTAACATGTGATACTTGGGGAGACAAATTTATTAATTCATTGTAAATGCAGGTTCCTTTTTGATTCCCACCTCGTCCTCCTTCTGTTTCGTTCCACATGTATCATGTGACATCTCTATGGCTCGTTTCATGCATGGTAAGATTAAAAGTTCATAACTGTCGTTTGTAGAATGAAACTGAAGTATTGAGAAAAGGAGTTGGTAAACATTGTTGCATATCAAATTAATAACATCTTACAGAATCATCTTCTTTAGCAAGCTGCTTATCTTTATCCTTAGCCAAGTAGGCAGCATCCGCTTCTTCATGATGAAATGCTAATTATTTTTCAATCATTTTTTTTCATCTTCATTTTCTGTAATCTTTATTTGTGTATGTAATAAATCACACTTGTGGCATGTGTCCACCTTTGGTTTTTTAAATGAAATATTCATTTTATGAAATTCTCTTTCATATATTGGCCGAGATACAGGATTTTGTTGGCATTCACAGTAGAGTTTGTACATTCCTGTTAGATCAAGGTGGGCAGGTAAATACAGGCGGGTGCTATTGCGCCTTGTATAGTGCGACTCATAGGTAGGGAAAGATAATATGTGTTGTTTAACTTCATTTATTTGGTCAACAGAATGTTTGTTTGCAGGTGAACGACGTCCCCTATTATCACAGTTTGTAACACCACTCACACTTACATTCTGATTTAAAATGGCCAAAGTTATAAACATTTGAGTTACATCAAGTGTTCTCATAAAACAGTCCCGACAAACTTTAACACGCTTACCATCAATTTTAAAATAAAAAATGTTGGTTACTTGTCTATGTTTTTCTTTATCTGGATCTTCTGTACGTTTGCGAGATACAGCTGGAACTTTAGATTCAACAAGACTAGCTACATATACAACCCTTCTATTCCTGTCACCAAGAGCCCAGAATTCATCAAACAACTCCTCTCTAATTAGTTTCTCTCTACGCACTTTCTCCAAAACCTCTTTGCATTTCATTCGACAGTTTTTAAGAGGCTTTGACTTTCTGGCTTTAACTTTTTTACCTTTTGCTGTTGTATAATTTTTACCAGTATTTCTTTTTATTTTCCTTTCAGCTCTGTTTTTTCTGGAGAAAACATTGTTCTTAGTCCCTATTTTCTTTACATGACCGTTATTAATTTGTAGAACTTACTTGTTCCTGTTCTGATAAATGTGGTCTTAAATCATTTTCTGGATCTACCTCCATATCACTGCTTTCTTCACTTTACTCATGTTCAGGTACATAGTCTTTATCAATATCGGAATTAAGAAAGAATGAGTTTTCATTATCTGCCTGACCAGCATTTAATGTTACTTCTGCAACATTATCTACAGCGATTGCATTATTAACATTTGTCAATTCTAAATAACTCAATGAATGTGAATCAGGTCTCAACTCATCAAAATTGTAGTCTAAATTTCCCATTTCAGAGAATGACAACTCAAAACCGCTCTCACGCAATTCAGAGAACAGCTCAGTATTACACTTATCCACTTCATAATCACCAAGTCTGTTTGTCTCGTCAACATCTGAAATAAAACACAATTATATACTATGTTTATTTTAATAATAGTATGCGAGGAATTTTCCCTGAACCACAAAAACAGTAATCACAACTAAAATTAGTAAACATGTATTTATTATGTAATAAACTACCATGATGTATTCGACAACATAATTATATTTCTAAGAAAGATTCTTATTTATTTATTTGTAATTTATTTTAAAGCCAGCAAAAGTTACTTCAACTAAATAGTCGCATAAAAAAGGATACTCAAGAAACCATTCACCAGCAACGCTTTTTATTAATGGTTTTTATAATGCTGCCTATTTATTATTCACAATAATACAACTTTATTTAAAGAAAAAGCTTTTTATACCCATCGATATAGACAACTATTGTCTATATCGATGTTTATACCTTCTCAGATAATTTCACTAATAGTGGAAAGTAGAATATTTCCAATAGATTTACTTAAAAAGTCATATTGCCTAAATAAAATTAATGTAGATTTACAAAAAGTCATAAAGCCTAAATCAAATTAATGTTGCAATATCTTTGCAAACAGTTGCAGATTAACGTAAAAAGTAATACAAATATTGTACATTGGGGCACTTGCCAGTAGCCTACTTACAAACATGATAATACAATTACCAGTAGGTCCACTTGAAATAAATTTAATATTCTATAGGCCTAGTCAATAATTATATAGTTTGAATAATCATAGCTTCTTAAATAGCCAATTTTAAAACAAATTGCAGTATTAAGTTTTCTTATTAATTTTAGGTTAGGAAGCATATTATTGATTTTTGTAATTTTTAAATTTCTATAAATATTAATATTGTATTCAAATTTAATACAAACAGAAAACTATAAATGTATCTTCTACTATAGATTAAAATTAAAGAAAACTATGGGGAAAATAATTAATAAAGAAACATTACAGAAATCCAAAGAAATCATGCTCACCTTTTAATTGAGTCTGTTGCTGAGCTTTAACCATTTCTATCATTCTCTGCCCTCTTGAAGCCATTTCCTTTATTTCGATTGAAATAATACTTTATAAAAACAAAAGTAGTAACTACAAAGTTCTGAATCTTTCAGAATAAAACACCAAACTAAAACCATACACAAATATTTCCAGTCATAACAAAGACATATTTTTCTAATATTACCAGCTGGACACAGATAATTCACATAGAAGCTGTCTTCACAAATGGTCACCACAGATAAATTTATAAATTTATAAATTTTAAACAGTTATACTTCACAAATTAATTTTACCTTGTTTCTAAACAAATATTAATTGTTAGTAAAAAAGTGATTTAATATTGTACTGTGGAATATAGTATAAGATGACTTATACTCTATTTACCAGACTTATAATGTTTTCCCCAATTTAAGATACAGATTGCTCAAGTGATCCAAGTAGTACAAAATGACTTGTTCTGTTTTTCCCAGTCACAAAAGGCAAATTTTAGTTATACTACTTTAATCATATACATTTAATAATAGAATCATAGCAAATAGACTTATATTCTTTTTACCATAGCTGGGAAAGTATATAAGTACCTAGAAAATTTACTTATCTCATTTTGACCATTTTTTGACTTATACTCCTTTGCCCGAGCACGCTAATCTTAGAAATAAAAATACTTTTCCGTTATTACTCTTTTGTCGATCAATTAAATATCAGGAAACATATATTCTTATTTTATATCATTTTATCGTATGATAATGATGTTAAACTATAGGAACCTCCAAATTATCATATGTAATGTCCATTTTATTTACTATAACTTCGTATTTATCTTCCTTCCAATTTCTGTACTTTATCTTAATATTTTACAGTCCGTTAAATTGCATCGCATTTTTTATTTATATACAACGACCACTATTTCCAGTGGTGTATCTGTATTAATTTCGATGTTTAATTTTTATATAAATGTACGGCCGCTTTCTTTCTTTTATTATACTCAATAAAGATTCCAGACTATGAGATGTCGACATGTAATTTTGTGCAAAATATATATATAAATTTGATAAATGTATGTATATTATATTTTTAATTTGTTTTAATGTGTGATGAAAAAAAAAAAAAATCTTAAATTAATAAATGCAACTTTGTATCTTTTCTTAACCGCATGCCGCACTAACATTGTTTTTGTGTAAATGGATATGAATATCAGGAGCATTCCATTATATAAACCCTGGAAGCATTTAAAGCAATGAACCTTATTGAGAGCAGTGGAAACGCTTTCACTTCAACAGTCCCGTTCACAGAGGAGTTCAAAGCTTGGAAGTATTTTTATTAGCCCTTTCAGCAAGGCTATTTGAATTTTACGTGTTCCTTATTTGAAATATAGGACAACTTTAAACTAGTCTATACGTTGATAAAAAACAGAGTAGAGAAAATTGTTTAAGGGAGGGGTGTATCTAAAGTTTTTACTCTAAACTTAAATAAATGATAATAATAGAATTAAATTTTAAATCACACTAAAAGAATATTTCTTCTTCTGTATAAAAATAAATACTACCAGTAACAACATTTGGATATTGGAAGTCTTAATATTCCTAATAACATTATTGCAGGTTCTGAAAAACATAAATTTTTTCCAAATTTTAAACAAACAAATCGCCAACAAATGGTTAGGTTAAGTACATAAAACACAGTATTAAATTTATAGACGAAAGTTTGTTTTTAAGGACCGGAATGCGATGAAACCAAAAACTTACTAAGTTTCGTTTCTGACTTATAGGCCTACTGTTTAGTATAAATAAGAATTATTGCATCGTACGAAATCAAAATATCTGTAGATTGAAAAAAACAAGTATTTTTTTTCTAAAGATGTCTTAATAATTTGCTATCAGTTGCAGATAGAGGATATGGTAATTAGTTATTGTCATCTAAACCGTTATTCAAAGTGATAACGTTATGCCAAACGACAAGCTCAATTACGACATTGATATACCTCGGCCATTTTCAAACGTGAATGTTTGACTGAATGTTGACTGAATTTTCAAACGTGAATGTTTCAAACGTGACTGAAAATAACTGATCTTAAAACTGCTTACATACTGTCATGTAAAAATACAGATTGTAATAAATTAAATTTAGAAATATCACACATTTGAAGTTATGAATAAACAACATATGAAGTGTATTTATTTTTACCGCTTATTCTAAATTCGTTTTTGTGGTTTGGCTATTTATAATGAATATAAATATAAATCTATCCCAATAAAATTAAAAGTATTAAACTAACGGAATCATATCTATCAAGTGACTGTTGCTGCTTAAAGAAGAACATAACGATCAATGCAAGTACTCAGTTTTATGTCTGATTTAATAGATTATTATTTTAATATAAACCATTCCACGAATATTTAAAGAAAATGAGAAAAAAGTAAATATGAGAAAAAAGAGATACGTAAAAAAAATTAATAATAAATTGTTGCTTGCACTTAAAAGAAAAATAAAGTATCATTCTCAAAGCACACCTACACAACAATTAAACATTTTCTATATAGAAATTGACATCTCTTAATAAATAATATGTGTTTGCAGGTCTCACAGGGAATTCAGGGCGATTTTGTACTTCACAGTAACATGCCAATAAGGTGGCATCTTCCTTAGAAACCCGGACGTACCGAACACTTATTGGAACTAAAAACATTTATTGGACTAGTTATTGGAATTAATAACTTATAATAATATATCACGAATTCGATCCTTTCAAAGTGTGTTAATGTACGACACATTACCTCCATTTCTATAAGGTATAAATCAGCTATAGATAATTCGGACAGTTTGAGAGGACAAGATTCACTTTAAATTTGTTACAAAAATGTAGAAATATTCTTCACTATTTTGATAGTTTTTGGAAATCCAAGACCGCCTGTGAATTTGAATAAAAAAATCTAAACTCAGAACCACAAGTAATTATTATATTTAATCATAAAATATTCCAAAAAATTATTCAATCAACTGCGGATATATATAGACTTTGTGACATCACAGTCATTAAATGTATATTTCGAAGGAGTTCAAAACTTACATATGAACTTGTACTCCTTATTGATTTTACCGCATCATTAAAATGGGAAATAGGATTAGTTGATACAATGACATACGTATCTATTCCAACTTTTCATCAAAATATCAATGATATATTTTTCGTCGAAACTTTGAAGAAATTGTATTTCCAGATGGAACTTATAATACACGCCAACCAAACGCGTCATTTCCCTGCCCTTAAACGGCTTTGCTTCGGCCATCTTACCTTAAACGTTCCGCACTCGCAACTTGTCTCTGATTGGCCGAGAGCTTCACGTCAATTGCGTCAGCGCCTAACATTCCGCGTCTGCAAACAATAGCGCCTCGAAACACTATTCCGAACCAATCATAACTTACCTCGTATCACTAACTGGTTCGCATCAAAGAGAACTTAAACAATGGACAGCTCGTTGTTTATGTCTCAGCCAGTCCTAAGTATGCTAAACTATTAGCTGGCATGGCTAAAGTATTATAAGTACTGGCGGGAAACCACCAAAAATTCACTTCACCTGTACCTTTCATTGGGAGGACCTCACTGATACTCAATTCTTCTACACTCTCCGGGGAGATTAACCGAAGACACTTCACCTCTACCCTTCTGTGAGAGGAAAACACCTATTAACTTCACATACATACTTCGGGGAGACAAATCAAACACTTGCACCAACCCTCGATGCACAGGAAACGCCAATATTTATACACTCACTTTGCTAATTGACCCTGAGACCCTGCCACATCCCAGCCTGTTAATAACCTTACAGCTTTAATGCAATCACTGAGAACAACTTCCACCTGACTCCTGCCACCTCACCGCATGGATCGCCACCTCTCTGATAGTTGCCCCTTTGTCTCCGGTATGGGAAATTAATCAGAGAAATCCGGTCAACGACAGTATCTTGCTTCCCCACATCTCCTCTTGAAAATAAATTGTAGACACAATATTGTAGATGGCCAAGACGAACTAAGAGCTGTGATATCACCCAGCGTAAGGCCAGGAGGTAATCCCGAACCAAGAGGATAGCTGCCGAGATGGCATATTCCTTCCCATCCCTGATATATATTTACCTAGACGATATATATATATATATATATATACTTAGACGATCAGTTCGTCTCGTATAGATATCTCGCCCCCGGTGCTCTAGGTACTCAGGCACACTGGCTCTTTTCAGGGGCAACATAAAAGTCCCCAGTATGAAGTAATAAAATTGACCATTCCCTGCACCAAAAGAACTTGACCATTCGGGGTCGATCTACCTATCCGCTATCCCATCTACCTTTCACCATCCCGCAGCTTCTACGAGCCCAATGGGACTCCATCCCCGAGGCTGCAATATGTTTTTGTATTTAGTTTTATGCATGCAATTATAGCAATCCACTTTTCACATTCATACAGTTTCTGCATAATCTGTAATTAGTATGGCCGCTAACACAAAACAATATCTTTATTGGCATAATAGATTCAAGCGAAATCCAATATGGTCAGTGATGTTGACTTTCACAATCCTAACAAATATTTCCTAACTCTATCTAATTTCTTTCATCGCTAAAAAACAGTCCTGGATTGAAGAATAACAACGCTCTTACCAATGAAAAAATAATAATACGTAAACAATTCCTAGGGAAAGCCGACATCACGATACATAATATGAATTAAAAACTATTTATTATTTACAAACAAAATATATAAGTATATATTATTTTTACTAATTAATATCGTTTTCATCATCATCACATCATTATCATTATTATCACCTAAATCATTAGAACATTTTTTTTTTCACATCTATATTCTAAAACTATTGTAATTGATTGAATAGGCTAAACAATTTTTATCCAAGTTTGTTTCTGATTTTTAAGTTAAAAGTGTTGTAACGTGAAGCCAACTTTTTTTCATTCTTGAGTACTTTACTCTAAAATGTAACATTGTATCAAATTTATAAATTAACAGTTCAGTTTTAAGTACAATTGGCAAACAATAGTATAAAAGAAGTTGGATTTTGCAATACATAAATATATTTGGGTAATTTTTCAATATAAGCTTAACTTTTCAGTAAGTCACTATAAAAATTGAACATTCAACTTCTATAATTTATAAATTGATCAATTTATTATTAAAATTTCTTCACAACTACATTACAAAACTTGTAATTTTCATGAAAAAAAAATTAGAAATATTGTTTATGGTATTTATAGACTATTCTTTGGCGTTTTCACTTTTTTTTAACATTTTTAATTTCTAACAAAATAAATCCAAAAACGTTACATTTAACTTTTTATGGTTAGACAAAAAAATTCTATGCACATTTTTGAGGAAACATTATATATTATAAAAGTTGTGTTTTGTATAATGATACTTTACATGAATTTGAAAAAATACATAAAAAATAGATAAAATGCCTCCCTGTTAGGAAATTAACATTTGACAGGAACAGTGTTAACACAATGTAACTGTCGAATAATAAAATGACAGTCATAGTTTGAGCTAACATACATAAATATTGTCAGAAACGTTTTGTTTTCCGTTTGCAAATTGCATGAATTACATAAAAATAATTTCAATTAACAAGTGATATGGCACTGATCAAGTTCTACCGTATTAAACATTGTAAACTCACAATCACAATGTTTCCAATTTAAATGTCTCCAATTTAATTTGCAATTGATATCAGAAGATACATAAATGTTTTCGCAGCATCTTTTCCGCGATATATAACTGGTTTGTTAAATAGTTTACTCAAAATTTCTTCAGAAAAATCACCATCAACAACCATATGACAATGGTTCATGAATATAATTTTTTTCTACCCTTACTTTTTTTCATATTTACGTGATGAAATAAACATTCAAATTCTTGATATATTACAAATAGTAACTTACGTTTAGTTTTACAGTTTATAGTATGTTTTTATAACAAATAACTTTTGTTTTTAGAAGAGAAATGACACAAACATCTTTTACATGTCACGGATTTCCAGTGGTACTTCCAAACACACACAGCTTGTATATATTAAATACATTATCTTGTATTTCAGATGCTCATTAGCTCTTTGCCTCGATGTTTGAGAATATAAAATTTGAGAAGATAATATGAATACTTATTATTCAGTATTTAAAATAACAAGGACTTCGTTCTTCGAAATCTGAAGAGAAGTCAAACAAATAAATGCCTGTACTCCAGCATTTTTAGTAAAATAACAGAAATATTAAAAGGTCGCGAAGGGCTTTAACAAGGACATACATACTTTAAAATATATACGCGGAAAACTTCAAAAAGTGTAATATCACAATCCTTTTGGTCGGTAATATAGAACTGGTTGTTAACAAAATGATATACTACTACTGGTCAATAAATTTCTAATTTTTATATTTGGCCATCATTAAGTCTTGACTTGCACTCTTTATTATGTTTCATTCGTATTTCAACAACTATATTTGGAAGATATGTTTGCTGATTACTGTCTGTTACAAATGTGCAGTACGTATGCAAGCAAAGATGCAAGTAAGTTAGTCCTTTGTATGGGGTGAAACAATAGTTGTACAAACACCACCTGTCTGTACTCTGGTGAGCTACCATGTGACGCTGTAAACGTACTGAGTAGGGAAATGGAGATATTATTTATCTAAAGCAATCTTAAAGATAGAAGTTGATTAAGTTACGAAGAACGAAAAGAAATTGTTTTTCATGTTTTATCATTCATGGTAAAAAAAAAAAAAAATATAAAAATAAAAATAAAAAAATTTAAAAAATAAAAAAATAATGAATCTATTGTTTAGACGTGATGACATTTTAAGTTTCAAAGAATTATCATTGTTTTTTTGCCCTAATTAAGCATTTACTGTTTTATTAGGACTAATAAAAATATATATATCACATTAAAATTAAAAACAACATTTGCTATTTTTCCTTAAGGCCTTATACCGGTATAAACTTCTTTGTAATGGTAGGACTGAAACCGTACATGATTTAATACTTCAATTTACCAAAAAAAAAATAAAAATAAAAATCATGTTTAATATACTTTGGCCTTATGCCATTTTCGCTCATATAAGATCTGATTTTTTTTTTAAACTAAACTATATATAAATATATTGAAATATTTGGCGTTCACAAAATATATCTTCTTCAGCCTTAATAGATATGTATGTTTTAACTAACTACTTATATATTAAAAAAATTGTTAAAATGAGTAAATATCTATTTGGTTTTATTTCCTATAATATATAAAATACTTAGACCTATAGTGCAAACAGTGTAAGTTCCTTTTGAAGTGAATGGCTTTGAGCACATTTTGCATAATAAATTAGAAGATAAGATTACAACCAACTTTGTTGGCGTTAATTTATGCCAATCCTTTATTATGCATTTTCATGAATACAATGTTACAAAATCCAAAAGATAAACGTTAATTGTTGAAACTGGCGATAACGAATTTAAATAGCATATTTTATACAGATTCAGGTTTGTTTAAAGGATATTAGGAATAGACTCAAACATTTTCAAGTGCAATTAAAGAAAACCCTTGATGTTTTATAATTGAGAACTACATGTTTAAATTTAAACAAAATAAGGTAATAATAAATATAAGTAATTTATGTTATAGAGATATATTCCTAAATTAATTTATACATGAAATTTAACCGATAGCACTGACAATTTTAAATAATGAACAAATGAATTTGGTGTGGAAATATAAATACATTTACTAAATATAATTTAATTTCTTAATTTATTTTGATTAAAAAGATAATTTAACTATTTGGAATATTTACGCTATTTTAGATGTGGCAAGACTATTACATGTTTTATTTTTTCTTCTTAATTGTAAAACCATTAACTTTCTATTATAATCTACATATATTTAATCTACATTTACAGTAGTAATTAAATTGTGTATCAGAATTATAGCAGGTGTCCCTCAAAATGTTAGTGTAATAATTATTTTTACGTTAATTCACATAGAATAGAAAATTCTTTAACATTAAAAACTATCCGTATAGAAGCAAGACTTGAGACATCATCTAGGACAGATACCATTTAGGCATGAATACGTCTACAAATATATCTATATATAAATTGACTGCCGTAAAACTGAAAGGAGTTTTTTTGTCAATAAATCTGTTAACCTTTCACCTACAGAAAAATATACAAAAACAGTTCCGTTTGTTATTTTTAAAAAAAATCATTTTTTTCTGTTATGAATTTATTATAAGTTAATGGTTTTTGAAGTATCAATATCAAATATTTCAAATTGCAATTATTTTAAATATAAATAGTCTATATAAGTATAAATATTATATTTAAGAATTATGTATTAAGTTTAAGCATATATATATATTATATATATATATATATATATATAAGTATTTATTTTCGATGCGATTATAAAACGTAACATACAAAATCCGTACAGTAAATCTGAACTCAATATCTTTTCTGTTTTCAAAGTTTTTTTTGTGAAAAAAAATAAATGGTGGTTATCCGTAAAACTAAGCAATTTCGAGAAAAAGAATAAACTCCGATTTGTTCTTTATCCTGAAACACAGAATTATTTTCTAAAGTTTGGCAGGTTAGTTATGAGACAACCTGAATAGAGGATAATACTAGTGGTATAATTTTCTAATCTCCTTTGATGTTGTTTTCAGAAATCATTCATCTTCAGAAAATTTATCATCACTTTAAATAATATTTAGAGTTACTCAAATTAAAAATGAATTAAATAGATATTGGAACTTATATGATATATAATTATTAAAATATAAAATAACTACTTATTTGAATGTTTGAAACTTCTTTTTGTTTAATCCGGAACCAGCTGACAACGAAAGTAATATCAATAAATCCTCACCTGTGGACATAACACAAATCTGATATAAGCTCTATATACAAATTAAACATTAAAATTGTGTACTAAATATATTATGTATATTTCTATAAATATATTACACAGTAGTTACAAAATAACGTTAAATAGGCTCCAAATTTTAATATTCAATGAATATTTGGTTGAGTCAGAAGGCTCCAAAAAACCTGTTTTAACGCAACGCATGACAACGCAACGCATGACATTCATGTTGTTAGTTGGGGTAGAGATGACCTTGAACTATCACGTTGTTGAAATTGCAGAACATCATTTCCAGGAAAGTCTGTGTAAGTTTTTATTCCTTATTTAAGAGAAAAGGAAACATTGTTTTTTACCACTCAAAAACTCCTGCACTATGTCTTAAATAGGTAACGAATTAGTTTCCATAAAATATTTCAATCTATTTCTCACTATATACTCACTTTAAACTTGTACCTAGTAATTGATCAATATTATTTCTTATTTAGATTCGATTAATTAAGATATATTTAGATTTTTTTTTCGATGTTGCAATAACACAACTCTAATCATTTATGTAATCTTTATCCTTGTACAGCAAAGTCTACCATTTAATGATTTCATTTTTTATATTTTACTTAAATATTATTTTTAACACATTTATATTTTTTTTACACATATCTAAGACCTATTGCATAACAAAATTTGTATGATTTAAACAAATGTCCATTATCTGTAAATAATTTCCACAGATATTAATAAGATTTGACGGATAAGCCGATTTTAGAACTATATTCTCCATTGTAATACTATGTTTGATATTATCAATTATAAAGATGTATTATTTTTTAGGAAACATCATTCTGATCATCAAATTCTCTGCATTTTACAAGACATAGAGAAAGAAGGAAACAGATCATTGACATTGGCAAGTGATGTCTGTGTGTATTTAGCCCAACTCCAAGGAATTAGTGGACAGATGAGGATAGCGCTGATGAGAATGAAAGTGGTACCTTAAACAATTCGAACGCCACCAGCTCTCTGCATAAGGTGAGCTAGTTTTGAGCAACTATGACCAGGATTTTTACACATCTCAAATGATGAGTATAACAATACTCAAATGCAGGTTAGTGAAACAAATATTTATAACCTAAAACTTCTACTGGTCTTTCATTAAAAAAGACCACTGAGTAGACAATGGAAAATAATTCTGTTCCTAAAAAAAAAAAAACTTGCTCCAAAAATCTAAATCTAAAAGATCACAAAATAAATGGAATTTGAAATAAAAATATACATAGATAAAAAGAAGACCTTCCTGTCCTTCTTACTGTCCGTAAACATTGAGAGACTATTGACGTCACGTGAAATAGTTTTCTTAAAAATATAGTATAACAATATGTAATTTAAAAAGGCATAGGTAACAGATGTTTCAGATGTATTTATCAGAGTTTAAAGCTGTTTTAGGAATTTTCATTTTGAGTGGTTACTCGACTATTTCTAGAAGGGTAATATATTGGGAGGAACAACCTGATGTTCAAATATTGCTGTTTCCAATGTGTTAAAATGAAAACGTTTTGAAGAAATAATGAAATATTTACATTTAATAACAGAACTCAACTTGATGAACCCGACAGATTGTCTGAAATTTGACCTTAATTAGAACAGCACAGAAAAGTGTTTTATGATTATACTGTTGGGGAGACCCAATCAAGCATTATCGATGACTCTATTTTCAATATTACTGTATTTTGGATATACAGTCTCAAGCAATGCATTAGAAATAAACCTATTCGATTCGGCTGCAAAGATTAATGTCATAATTTCAGACTTCTCAATAAAAATTTTGAGTTTATCAAGGGGCCAAGGGCGGAGGAAACAAATATGAAACAGATTATGGATTGGAGGGGGATCATTTTATTATTTTTTTCTGATTCTATTCCTAAAGAATTTGATGGCAATTTACAAACACACCAAATTTAAACACGCAATTATTTCAATTTTTTGAGAGTAATGGATGCAATTTGTAACCTATCGCTAAGATTGGGAGGACTGATAGAGTATGAAATTGCTCTTTTAAAGATAAACCAAATGTAAAAACATAGAACCATGGATTATTTGACCCTTGTTATAAAAAGAAAAAGAAATTTATGATATCCAGCTGAAATGCAAATTCTGTTGTTTCCGTTCTCAGTAACTACCTGTCGGTATAACCCACGTCACATAATATACAGCAAGATACTGAGCAACAGAAAAACAAAATACAGTTGACACAACCTAATGTAATACAAACTTTTAATCAATACATAGGATTAACCGACAGCATGGATCAAAATGTACCGACTAATCGCACATCTATCAGATCAAAAATTGGTGGTGGCTTTTGTTTCTTTGGGGTATTGATGTATCAATACAAAATGGATGGTTTCTATACGGAAGATCGGTAATGAGCACAAACCAATCAAAACTAGACCATCTTGGCTTCAGGCAAAAGATTTATCGAGAGTTGATGAACTGATTTTCAACCAAAAGACAAAGAACTGGAGACAGCACCATACCAGTAGCAAATTGCGTTTCTTCATCTACAAGATTCGATGAAGCAAGGTATTATTTGGTTCATCAAAATCGTCGAACACCGTACGGACTATTTCACTCCCAATCTGTAAACAAATATGAAAAATGTGGAATTGCTCTTAACATGAAATGTTTTGTTTAATTTCACACAACATGACAAAATTGATATTTTAATTTTAGGAACGTTCCTGTGTTACATAAGTTTTCAACTATCTAAAAATTGTGTGAATTCATCTTCTATCTCTCAGGCAAATTAATAAAACAACTCTAGTGCTACGAAAACAAATTACTTAAAAAAGAATTATTATTTTTTAAATTTTCCAATTTTTTATTTGTGTAATTCTTTAACAGCACATTAACATTTTTTTATCGTATCTTTAAATTGTTAATAAACGAATCAAGGTCAAATACTATATTGATAAACAAATCTGTGTGTATACTTATTATATTAAAGTTTTATAACATCCTGTACAACTCACATGTCCAGTGATGTGTTTTTGCAACGCATCATATATGTAAGACCAGTAAACCATATGACATATTACTTTTTTTATGTCATCACTAGATTCCTCTAAATCTAGATTTATTGTTTTGGAAATATCAAGAAAAATGTTAGTGGGCGTATGTGGGTTGAGCAACTGAAGTCATGATGACGAGTAGCAATGATTTTGGAATAAAGCCAAATGAAACAGAGGCTAGAGTTATGTGTGAGCACGGACTTTGCATTCTCCAGTGAACCTAGCTAGTTCTCCAAGTTTTTATGTAGTCTTTGTTTCGGTCCCTCTCCTTTAACTCTCCTATCCTCTCTTGACAAACACTTTTTTTTATTTTCCGACCTTTACACTATTAGCGTATTCGATGACAAGGAGTTCTTAATTTATGCATTTTCAACTATTTTTTATTTGGCAATGATGGCTGACAGGTGTTTTGTCTTTAAGCAACAAGGGAATATATAAGCACTGATAACAGAGCGTACTGTTTATTCCTAGACGACGAACTTTGCAAAGTAGTTATTATTGAATTGCACCACTGTTTTGTTTATATTACGCGAAACCCAACAATATACAAATATAATCTGCAAACAGGCAAAATTATGAAGGTAGGTCTAGAAATATCCTGGTTAATTACTACTCTTTATATAATGCACTAATTAACACATCTGATAAACAGAGTAATTTATGATAGATGGGTGTTCGTCAAGTATACAGAGAGGCAAATCATGCATAAGGTATTGTTATAAACGAAGCCACAAAATATATCAAGCCACTTTGCTAACCTCTTAATTAACAAAAGTAAGAAGGAAAACTACAAGATTGTGTGACAATCGACAGTAAAATACCACGTTATTAATAAAAAAAATTTCAAAAATTTCAAAATGAACAGTTCACAGAATAATTTAAATTTACCATTTATTTTATATGATATGGAGGAGTAATATATTAAGGCGCAATTTTTGTATTTTATGTAAACTTTTCTTCAACTTTAAAATAAACAGGTTGGACAGGTTGGAAAAAATAAAAAATTCTAGAATATTTAAAAAATAAACATTAATGAATATCAATTAAGACTTAAGAGAGTACAGTACAAGTTTAGGTGAATACAAGTCTGTAAACACTGCTCTACGCTAACTTTTTAAATACTTCATGAAGAAGAAAATCCATTCAGAAGCAAACGCGAGATATATTAACGAATAGCACTTTAATTAATTCAATAAATGTTTAAAGTTATTACCTTAATTGAAAAAGAAAAAGTGTGGGGACGCTTCAGAAAGTCGCTCTCAGTAAATTTCCTGACATCAGATCAATCACACGTAATAAAATAGGCTAAGTCACAACCCAAATACATAACAAAAGTTCATCAATAAAAATAATTGGAAAAATTAAAATATTTAATTATAAAAGCCGTCAATAATGCAAAGTGAATAATGTTTGTGAAATGAAACTTAAAGTGATAATAACCGAAACTCAAAATAATACTTAATAATTTTGTGATCTCACAGTTTATGTATGGAAGATCAAAAAATTAATGAATAATTAGTAAAACGTAAAATCAAAATAATATCTATAAATCCAAATCATAACCGTATAACGTAAAACCAAGTATTTGTAAAAAAATATGATTTAAAGATGAGAAACTCCTTTTATACAAATTAGCTAAAAATAGGATGTTAAGATACCTGCCAATCCAATTTGTAGGAATAAAATTATCAGTAGTCAAATGAAATAAAAATTAAATTAAAAATATTATAATAATGAGTATTATGAAAATATTTCACTATGTGTAGTAGGTAAGAAATAGTATATTAAATAATTAGGTAGTTTATTAAAAGGGCTAATTTTAAATAATTTAATGTTGTCAAAGCTGTATACAAAGTACATACAGAGTTCTGTCTAAATTAATGTTTATAATAAAATAACTCAGGGATTTTTTTAAAATACACATAATTGACAGTTAGTTCATTAAATCTAGTAATACGACAAAAACCCTTTAACTATATACATTTTAAAAATATGTTTCGGACAATATGTCAATACTTTTAAACACCTCAAACTCGTCACTGTAATTAATTTTACGTATATGTATAAATATACCTTTCATGAAAAAACAATGTTGATTCGAAGAATCGAATCTGGTGTAACCCACCAGTTATAATCAAAGTTAAATATTAAAAGAGTGACATGTCTGAGTAGCTACACTAATAGTAGGAGGAAATATGACACTATTTAGAATAATATGCCCTTAGTTCTCAGTTCCAAAGAGGAAACTATTTGTGGAAATTGTCCGCATTATGTTTATGTAGTGGAGGTGTGTCTGCACGGATCCGCACACTGTTTATGCTTTCCTGATAATGTAAAATTTAGATAGACATTTAAATGAAATTTACCAAAAAAAAATCACTTAGAAATTATTCTGAACTTATTAGGTTTATAAAAAATATGACCATTTTAGGTTTATCTCTACGTATTGTGACAGAGAATTTTGGAATATTTACCATTAAAATGAATCTTTCGTGTCAATATTAAAGACATTTCTTGAGTTTTTGAAAATTGCAACAGTTTCTTAATGAGGAAGGTTTACACTTTATTCATTCCGAAAATACCGTACTGATTTTGATGTTAAATAAATTTATTGACAGAAAAACTAATTTTTAGATAATGTTAACATTTATGTAATTTTTAGAAGTTTGTGGTTCTTATTTTGGAAATATTACATGTTTTACCTAATATTGACTGATTACAAATAGAGTAAAATACAAAAGTTTAATTTAAATGAAAGGATGCATATTTATTTGAGAGATATCCATGAAAAAATAAAGGTTCTATTCAGCAGAGTGTTAAATTTATAGGGTATTTAATAAAACGAAATGACAGTCTTTTTCCACTGAGAGTTATATATATACAACAAAATCATATATCTTTTTACACTAAGTACGTTTATGTTCATTTCTTTGGGACAAATAATTGTGAGAATTATGTTTTAAAATGGTAAATACAGAGTAGAAAAATAATAATGGAACTATGTTATCAAATTGGCTTTAAAAAATGCACTGTTTCCAATTACATGTGTAAAAAAAAAAAATAAAAATAAAAAATCCACTCTGCAATATTTATTTCACACATTGTATACAAATATTTTTTTTTTTACACAAATTAGTTAGGAAATAAAGTAATAATTAAAGAAGATGTATTTATAACCTACCATATGAATACTAGTTTTTTTTAGTTTTTTTTTAACGTATTGTTTTTTAACTATATTTTTGTTTTGATCAGTAATATACTTATCGTTAGAATTTGATATTAAATTACATAATATTCTTAACATTTTATAGGTTTTAAATGTATAAATAGAACTAATTTATAAATGTATAGAATGAAAGTTCGATCTTTAAGCAGGAAATCATTATTATTTCAGAACATAAAAGACGCATAATGCCTCTTGAGTTTCACATTATAGACTATATTACAATAACCCTTATTATGGTTATTATTTATCCACTCTTATTGTAAATACAATATAGATAATAGTTATTAAAAAAACTTTACTTTTTATTTTTAAATTTTAAATTTACACACATTAATTTACCGTTATTTTAATAACAATATTAATTAAGTACAATTTACATTAAAGTTAAATATATCGTGAAACACTGATAAGGACACAATCTATGTTAATACATAGATTGGTATATTTTCTTAGCTTGATTAACAGATAAGAGAGTTGACGAGTTTTAAACCGAATTAGTAAAACCAACAAGTAAATTAAGCGACAAGCGACATGCAATCCGATTAGACTTAACTAAAACCTTCTGGTTAACCTTATATGAAGTGAAGCCTACAGATATTTTATAAAGCTCAATGACTTTAAGATGTACAAGGAAACAAAGTTTTTTGGATATAAAAATAACTGGCTGAGGTTATAAATAGTTTGATATAAGTCATCGTAAATATTTCTTCAAATACTTTATGGGAAATAATAACTAGGGTTATTGATGACATGAACTTAACAGTCTAAAATTATCAGCAATTTTAACAAACTGACTCGATTGTTTAGAACATCTAATTTTATAAAGTCATTCTCTTCCTATTCGTTATTATATGTTTTCGATCCCTACCTTTAAAATCTTCTCTTCACAGAAAGCCGATGTTTCTAAATTCACAATGGGAACGATTCGTGACTCTCACAAATGATTTAAAACATTACTATGAGGCTTCAAGAATTACTGTGAAATTTTAGGTTATTACTAAACAAGAAATTGTCTCTTTGTCATCTTATATTTTATCGTGACTAACAAAATCAACAATACAATAATAATTAAAAGTTTTTTTGTGATTATTAAACATTTTTTTTAGCGTCTAAAGATATTACAAATATATTTTTAAAGGGGTATACAACTTCCGTTAAAGATTACAGAAGAGTATCGTGAATAAATAATATAGGTTGACTCCATCTTTCTGTTAAGCTGCATTTAATATAGAGAGAAACATAGATTGATATACTAAATAATTTTCATTAATGCTAATGATGATGGTAAAATTTAACGAAACATGTCACATTAAAAATCATTACTTTGAAGTGTAAGAACCGTATTTTATATAAGTTTGAATTCTTGTAAATTTTATTGGATACCATCATATTTTACATTCAGGTAATTCGTATGGTTATAACTTGAACGCAGAAAGTACTTATGTTAACGTCATTTTGTATTGAAAGTATGGCGTGACAAGTTAGTGGAACTAAAATAACATTAAAAGTAATTAGGTGACTAAGCTAATGTACTGTTTTGAATTTAATTTGCCTACCAAACCGTTAGTGTGAATATTTACATTAAACCCTATGTTGCAATAACTTTAGGCATATAGATGATGAGATTCCCACATATTGAATCGAAAGTTTCAAGATTTGAGCTATATATATATATATCATTATTTATTAAATAGCTAACATTCATTAAACGTACAAGTCTTTAAATTATGACAAAATTCACATAACTTCATTCTTGATAAAATGTATTAATCCCTTATTTTTATTCATAAAATAACAAATTAATTTTTAATATATGATTTTGAATAATGATCTATAGACCATATAATATTTGCTTATATACAAGGCAGAATAACATTTACAAGTGTAGATATAAGATATAGATATGTGGATTGAGAAATAAATCCTCCCTATTGGTTATTTATCATTTGTTAATTCTCGATTAAGGAAAACTGCACTACTCTATTATCAATTTATTTTCAATCTGTTATTATTATAATTCAACATTTGAATGCAATTCTAAAAAAAAAGTGATCTAATTCTTAAGATGGAACTTTGTTTCTTTGTTTAAATAGTCGCTGTACAAATATTGTATGCCAATACAGTAAACGTGAATGTCGGCAGTATTCCATTCTACACGCTCTGAATGCATTCAAAGCATTGAGCTCCACAGAGAGCAGTTGAAATCCTTTCATGTCAACGGGTTCTTTCACTGTGGGGTTCTAGGCTTGTAAGTATTTTTATTAACTCTTTGAAAGGGCCTATTTCTATTCTACGTATTTGTTACAACAAATAGAAGAAAACGATAACTTATTCAATTTATAGATAAGAGTTCATTATTTTATGTTAAATACTTGACCGAGTTATTACTGTTTTGTTACAGAAAGTATTTAAATAAAGTTATTTGTTATTTTATTGTAAAATAACATCTATGGTTGTAACAGTTTTCATGTAATTTCAAATTCACAGTTAGTTTGTTTAAAAATAATGCTTTTAATACCTTTATTGAGGTAATTACAAAAATAATTAATTATTGTAAAAACCGTGAATCGCATTTATGGGTTAATTTAAAATATGAAAATATTTAACGTAAAAAATGTGTATTTAGATATGTTTTGTGAATTAATCATTTTATGATGTGCATAACTAATCATTAATCGAAGTCGTTTTTAGGTATTCACCTTTTTACTGTCACAATGAATAGACATACACTTATATATCGCCTAGTATTAATTGAGTTTAAGTGGTGTACGCTTTTTCATGATTAATCATCATTTATCATAAAGGATTTTAAACTTATAAATAACTGGGGCGTTCAGAAATAACTAGAAACAAACAGAAAGATTTTTTATTAACAAACTATGTCGAAATAAACGACGACGTGCAATATATTTTTTAATGTTATTTATTAGAAGACGGATATTAACCTAATTAAAGTACAAAAAGTTGAAATGTTTTGTTACTATTTTAAATTTTAGATCTAAAAACAATAACAAATTTGTTGCAATGTGTACTAATTCCATAAGTTTTATTGTAAAATGTGGGGTATTATAAATTACTCGAAAGTGTTATATTTTTCAAATGTCAGGAATAATATCTTAGTTAAATATTAACTTACAACACTATCCATATTAAATATTATGGAAAACTCATATTTCATCAAACAATTATGAGTTGACACGCTCTATCCGATGCAAATACCACCAAACACATTTTCGGCAAAATAAAGTTTATGTTTGCATCTTCGTTTTTTTTTTTTTTTTTTTTTTTTTTTTTTTTTTTTTTTTTACTTGTAAATCTAGCTATTCTCTTCCTGTAATTGGCAGAGAGGACATTTTAAATCACAGAATAAAATCAAATATCATCATGCAGGTAGCATATTTGACTGTCCTGTCAGTCATATTGTTTTAGTTTAATTCAACTTGATCCATAATCTAACATGACGACCACGCACCATCACTCGGTTGCTAAAATCCGCCTATGTTTGGATAGCAAGCATCCTTTAGAGTTGATATAAATATATATATATAGGAGATAGTGAAGAGAAGCGAAAGAAGGTCGTTAAGGACTTTAAATATTATAAGCAGTGATGTTACATGTTTGTCACCTATGTGAGTGTGCGTCTCAAAATGGTAAAATTACATCCGCCTTCATTGCAAAAACAAATCCACACAATATTCTTGTGTATCAACTTCTTCAAAAATTACAGTTTGATGAACTATGTTTTTTTACTATGAAATCCATATGTAATATTATGTAATAAAATAATATTGTCATTTATTTATTGATATAACTATATAAATAATAAAACATAGACATATAAATCTCAAATATAAAAAAGAGTATTATTTAGTTCAAAACACTACTTGTCCAACACGTTTGTAATAATTTCGTACAGTATCACGGTAAATTTAAAGGAGTGTTTTCTGTAATTTTTCTTGTTATATTTTCTACAAATAAAGTGTAGGGTTTGTTTTGTGCAACAATACATTCATTAATGGGCTTAATAATGTACTGACATAAATTAATTGCAGCTAAAGTAGTGCATGGTATGCTGTTATCTTTAAATTTGAAATGAAAAATAACCTAATGCCATCATTTTCCTATTTATGAAAGGTACATAACATATTTAAGTATGGTACAAATATAAAAATCTGGGTATTGTTATTTAAAAGATTTTATGTGACGTTAAAAACTGTTCTGACTTTTTCCGATATTTATTTTTAAACTTTGTAATTTTAACGTATCAATTTAAACCAAAAAACATTTCGATATACAATAAAATGATTGTTAATATTGTTCATACTAATAGTACTATAGCTCGTGCAACACTAAAGATGGTGTACTTTTAAAAAAAAAACTTTTGAATACATAAACTTATATTTTGGTAAAATTTGTATTCAAGATTTATTCTATTAAGTATTTATATACTATATAAGTATATCAATATACTATCAATATTTATTTGGTTTGTAAGTATAATTAATTTGAATTTTTTTACTTTTAATAATATCTGATCATACATTCATAAACCTAGATGTTTCAATAGTATGAGATCATTTTAAAATACAATTTGCATTAGAACAGCAATGAATATCAGTCCGATAGTTAAAAATTTTGTGACAAACAAGTTTCCAAAATCTAAAATAATGTCAGTGACTTTTATAAATTAATAAAGCTATTTTTATTACAATCCCTCCAATTATTCCAAACCAGTGGTAAAAGGGTTTATACTGTTTAACGATACTATAATATAATATATACTCTCATTTGACCTTAACAGAGAATTTAAAAATCTATCCAATTGTTGTGTTTCATAATACTAAATAGTAAATATGTCAAAATTTTTGTTTCATATAAAATTTGACCCTTCAGTTTACATTTCTTATTTATTTTCCAAACCTACCTTACCAGTATAATCTGAATGGAGACAGATGTAGTAAGATGGTCGACTATCTGAGTTTCTTTGTAAATGTGGATACAAGAGTTATCATAAACTAGACACAATTAACTCAATGGCATTTTTTTTTTAAATGGTATATAAATCCTAAGAAAAGAAGTATCTCAATCATAGCAAATTTCCAATGGAGGGTTTAGGTAATTTTTGTGTCGTTTTAATATGTATTTCAATCATAACAACAGTTCACTTGATAATTTAAACAACATATATAGTGGAAAGGAATGTAAACACATTGAAATAGTCTCGCTTTATGTCTTGAAAATTGTCTTCAGTCGTTATTAACTTTCTAAACAATTGGCAAAACACAAAATCAACAACGACGAATATTACCGCTCAACACAGATTGAGAGACCAGAAAAATAATAGCAATTATTTGTTCAACCAGTGTAACATAAATAATAGCACCAAAATAGAAAATTTCCTTATTATTTCTTTTTTTACCAAAATATATAAAATGTTTTATAAGACTTTCTTTTTGTTTTGTTTAAGAAAATAAAACTAATTTATTTTCGGAAGTACCACCAGAAGAAGAGTTTATGAAACAACATGAAAATATTAATTCGATTAACCTATAGATGTAGTACCTAAGTTTTATGAGAGACATTCTAAAAGTTGGTCGTCGCCGAACGGTATTGTAAAAGCTACACACAAAGATTTATGTTAGCATAAATAACTCACTATTTAAGGTCAATTTATTGTATTTAAAACCTCCATGAAACTAATTTCATGGTTTTACACGTATGCGTAAAACAATATTAAATATTTAGAAAACAAACTCAAGTAAAAGACACATTTATGTACTATTTATCATCAAAAAGTATTTAATATAGGTTGACTGATTATTGGAATATTATTCTTACATTTGCAGATTCAATAGATATTTGGCTTAAAATATACAATAAAGAGATTTTTGTTTATCGTTAAGTTTTCCTTGAAAGTTGATACCGACTGAGTTTATGCTAATACACTGATTTGATTGTTTTCTAAATTTGTCCGTCAGGGACGACAGTTAACGTGTTTTAACTCGATTAATACCTACAAGTAAATTGAGCACTAAGTGAGATAGAATCCCCTCTGGTCTTATAACCATTGAATCTTATAGTTCTTAAAAGTAAAGTAGTTACATATTATATTCAAGATGAACATAAAATAATTGTATCGTATTGTTGCTTTCTGTGAAATATACATTCGATTTTATTCCAATGAGTGGATTTTCAATATGCTGTTGTTAACTTCGTAGATTACTGTGTTAAAGTTTAATGAATGTATAGAAAATAAATAGTACAATCAACTTCAGCGGTAAACATTTGTAAAACGTAGACAAAATACTTATATTTATATATTGAAAATTAACTAGTAAAAGGAACCGAAAATCGTAAAGTAGCAATCCGCCACTAAATGAAAAAATTAAGTAAAGATCTAAAATTATCCCAATGATAGCTCATTTTGGTTGTCTATCATTAGCAGGAAAAAGTTTTATAAAACTGAGTCCCCCATTGCTTTGATGATGATCCATAAAAGTTAAAACATTATTAACTTACCGTTTCCTTTACTTTGCATTATTAACAAAAATTAAACATCGGTTTAAAATGATTTTTATAGATAAGGATTTGTCATCAAAATGATACAAAAAGTAACTTAAAATACAATGACATAATACCTTTTCATTCGCAATATTTACCTTGAAATATATGGAGTAGTTACAGGAGAATATTGGTAATTGATTTCGATCACTCTTAGTACAGTGTACCTTATACATTTTATATTCACAATCGTGTGTAGCATAGTTATAATCACTCTTACCTGTTACAGAATATTTTTCTTATTTTTTATAAGTGAAAACCTCTGTGTCGTCATTGCCTTATACAAAAAAATTTAAAAAAATAAATAAAATTATGAAGTAAAACTCCAAGAATCTGAATTTTCTAATACAGCAAAGATCAGAAAAAATATGATTTGAATTAAACATACTAAATTCAAATTTGTTTGTATTTTTCCAAATTTATATTACATTTGAAAGTGTCTCATAATTCATAAATAGTGGTATTACACCTAATATTTTTTTTTGTTACGGAACTTTGGATTTGAAAAGAAGAGTATTTCATTTGAGTGACACATCCAAGGAAATTGTAAAGGATGTCATCAGCAGAGTGTTATAATGTGACAGGTTTATTTATGATAGAAAACATCGCTATCTTCTTCCAATATGAGTTATTTATCACACAAAAACCTTTCTCTCTTTGACACAAATCTCTTTAATGCTTATTTCTTAATATTATGAATATTATACATACATAAAAATATTTTTCATAATATAACTAAATACGATTTTGTGAAGAATCAATTATGAACAATTTATCAAGAAGGTCATACATGTCAAGAAGGTACACTCTCAATGTCAAGTGTATGATGTGCCACTATTTTGAAGTACTTATACCATATATATATATATATATATATATATATATATATATATATATATATAGCGTAACAAGGTTTTTTAGAAACCTAATATATATATCATTATAGTTACTTACACTTATAATTTAGCTAATTTTACTACTTACATTATCAATTTTATCATGAAATAATTGCCAAATCAATTTATATTATTCTTATTGTAATTTGATATAGGTCATACATAGTTACATCTCATAAACTATGCATATTAAAGTATACGTATTCTTCGAAAGACAACAATTACACTAATGTACAGTATATATATATATTTGACTATATCCTAATCTGGGAAAACAGTTTACAAATTTTAAACTAGATTAATACATCGAACAAATAAAGGGTGTGCTAAGTGTGATTAAATCCATATTATAACATAACAAGGAAAATAAAATTAATACTGCAGTTATTATATTCCAACTAATTTTGTACTGAATATCATAGAAACTTAAAGACGTCGATTAATATTGAGCATAAGCTTGACAGAAATACTTTTGGGGAAGTTTTAAAATGTGATTTAAAAAAATAATATTAAAATTTATATTTACTTATAAAAATAGACGTCTTTCTTCAAAATAATTATAACCTAACCTTACTTTCTGCGAGAAAAAAAAGTCGTTTGATTAAGTTTCGGCTTTTCCAAACTGTGGTTTCTTCCTAATATTCTGTAGTAAAAGGTATAAATATTCGGCAACAAAAATAGTTTAAACAAAAATACAATTTCTGTGTATATGATTGTAAGTATAACGATAGAAAAATTACCTATCAAGAGAACCTCATTTTCTTAACAAAGTAAGGAACAACTAATCTCAATATCATAGGTAGGTTAACTAATATAAATAAACCAATGATAACTTATTTAGGATATATAACACAAACAAATCTCTCTCTCTCTCTCTCTCTCTCTCTCTCTCTCTCTCTCTCTCACTCTCTCTCTCTCTCTCTCTCTCTCTCTCTCTCTCTCTCCCTCTCTCTCTCTCTCTCTCTCTCTCTCTCTCTCTCTCTCTCTCTCTCTCTCTCTCTCTCTCTCTCTCTCTCTCTCTCTCTCTCTCTCTCTCTCTCTCTCTCTCTCTCTCTCTCTCTCTCTCTCACACACACACACACACACACACACACACACACACACACACACACACACACACACACACACACACACACACACAAACATATATATATATATATATATATATATATATATATATATATATATATATATATATATATGTTTGTGGATGTGGACGTGGATTACAGAGAGATTAATAAATTTGAAAATAAAAATTAAGACTAATTTTGGTAATTTCTTTTTTTTTTTTTCATTTCATGCATTTCTTTTACAAGAAATGTAGATAACAAATGGTTCTTAAGATCTTATTAGGGTTATTTACATTTTAATTTAAAAACAAAAGTAATAAATCGGTTTTCGGGCACACAAATAAACTATCTAAAAAATGAGAGTAAAAATCTGACAAACTCTTTTAGATATAAAAAATATACATACACCAGAATGTATATGCTACTTTTTTCATGGATTTTATATTACGTAGGTAAGGAAAAAAATGAACCTTTGTAAATTGTTTTACAGTATCCACTACAACAGTTTAAAAAGTGGGAGAGTAATAATAATATACTAGCTTCTTACTATGTAAAATGCACATTTAAAAGTTGTGATACGAATGTTCAAACGAAATATGAATTAAAGTTATAACCCAGCTTCCGAAAAAGCGGAGAATTTATTTCTTTTTTTTAAATAGGACAGTATCCTTTATTTTGCAATCGTGTATTACGTTTACCCGCTGCAAATTCAATTTTATTTAGGGTCAAAATTTTAAAAAGAAAATAAAGAGAACTCATTCTAAAAAACTCTATTACACCCTACCTTTCATTAACAAAAAGAATTGACATCGTGGCAATAGAAGGATTAACCTTAAGATATAGTCTTAAGGCTAGATTAAATTATGAATCTAGCTTCTTATGCTGTATATTTTTCCATTTTATTTGTTTAACTATAAGTGTGGACAACATAATCATACATTGATTGTTTTTAAATGGATACATTTTCAACTATATACTATTCGTTCATAAATGTTACTGAATATTAAAATTAATGATATACAAAAAGATGATAAATATTTACTCATTTCATCAGTGTAAACATTTCTATTTTATCTTTTAAAGATTAAAAAACTTGAATTGTTACCAAAATATACTACTGAAAATTGGTAATGTTAAAAATAAAAATAAATACGAAATTACACACTAAAATAATTACTTGTTTGATAATTATAACCTTAACATATCAAACATAAGATAATAACGTGCTAATAACTATTTTTTAAAAAAATTAATCTTTTATTTTACTGTTACTGTATATTGGCTATTAATAAACATTTATATGAAATGGAAGAGCAGTAAATAATTGTCTTAATATATTTAACATGTTATTAATGTTATAATTATTTATATGTATGATAAAAATACTATGCACCTATTTTCTTTTTCCAAGATCATTGGGTTACATCCGATACTGAAGTAGGAGGTTCAGTATCATCAACTATAAATTCTGATAAAGTGGTGAATCATTGGTAGAGATAAACAATTGTAATGATATAAGGTCAAGTAGTGTAGAATACTGCCTAAATGTGGCGTCATAATGATAGAATTTCAAATAGGTCAAGGAAAAAATTTATTGTTTTATCAAGTTTATTTTATTTCTACAAATAATTGCCGTTACACTATTTCTTGACTCACACTAAAATGTCTATTTTAATTAAGTTCAAAAGAAATCTTGTACACTTATAAGAGACAAAATATGTTCGGAGTTTTGATTTTAATTTGCTGTCTATAACAATCCTAAACAATATTTTACTTGCCACTCCTGACAGAGAGTATTATATCAATAGATGTGTTGATTGTTTCAATAATACAATTAACTGTTAAATTGTTCCGATTTTAGAAAATATTACACAGAAGTAAATTAAAAATCGAATTTTTTGGTAATTTAAATACGACTAAATTTTGTATTTTTTATATAAATACCACCAAATTTAAAAGCTGCTATACTTTCACATTACTTTTATTATGACCTCCGTGTTTCTATGGCTCCTATTAATAATCAAATACTTTACATAAATGCCCCACAATGTATCATTTATTTGTTCATTTATTACTAACATTTAATTTTTTTAAATCAGATAATTGATCTAGATTTTTATAGGAGGGAATACATTTTTAAACAATCCTAAATTTTTTGTATTCACATTTTGAAGGAGTGTAATACATTGTGCGAAGCCAGTGAAACAAGCAACAACTAGAATTTCAATTATTATTAATTTTAATGAATTTTTTTCGACCAATGGGTTTTTTTAATAACTCAATAAATGTGTTAACACGTATTATTATTATTTGTGTATTTTTAAGTCACAAATATTTTTTAATATTATTAAATAATTGAACAATTACGAATATTCACCTGCACATTTATTATTAACAACAACTTGGGCTGTTGTACAGTTTATTTCTAAATAACATAATATTGAAGTGGCCATAACTACTCGCAAATCAGTTGTAATTTTACATAATATTACTTAATATTGTGCTGGTGCATTATACCTTTGTATTTTTAAAGAAATGTACTTTACAACAATGACTTATGCAAGGAAATTGGAATGGATGTCACAAACAGCGTAGAATAATATGGCAGGTATATATATAACAGGATAATGTCAGTGGGAGTTGTCTTTCTCACAAAATCTTATCTTTCTTTGACTTCAATCACTTTGATGTTATATGTGTAAAAACGTTATTAATATACAAAAATTTATTTTGAAATAGAATATTTACATAAGTAAGAAAAATGTAATCTTTTAATGATTTGTGAATGCTGGGATCATACATTATTACTTAAATAAGCCAGTATGCAGTAGGTACTGAAATACCTCACAAATATTTCTCATTAAAATATTACATTAAAAATATTACACTTATTAAAATATCACACTTCTTGAGCGTTTTCTTGTCACTAGTTGGGAGTTTTTATTTTTGCTTAGTACTGTATTTATCGTTAGGCTCTCAAAACATTAAAAAAAAATAAAATAAATAAAATGAACGCATAAAAATATACGAATAGTTTATTATTACTAATTGCATACTGGATAAAGAAATAGGTTTTTTATAGAATAGAAATTATTTATTATGGCTATGAAGATTTAAAGGTAGGTATTTTTATTACTTATTTTCCACCTATTATTTTTAATGTCTTTTAAATAATTATTTTTAAAACTATAATTATGATTGGGACTTTATTTATTTGCGTATGAACCCATAAGACGTAATTATAAAACGAAATAAGATTTACTTCCATGTTTAATTTATCTACCAAAGTATATGCAAATTGAGCGATTTAAATATTTACTAAGCTTGTTTATGAGGGAAGACGGTTAACAAGCTTTAAACGAGATTAGTATAATCAACCAGTAAATTGAACGCAAAGTTAGTTACAATATGCTCTAGGCCCAATTAATTATGACTTGTGACAAAAGTTTCAAATATAAATTATATTTTAAGAAAATATTTTTCGTATAAAATTATGGTCAAATGTGTCCCACTCAAATTATAACATTTTTCCAAATTGAAAAATGTACGGATACCATTTTAAATATTGCTATTCCGTTCCGAATTTTTGTCATAAGAAAAGAAATTTTGTTTATTGAAATAGAAACGATAAAATACATTTTAAAATTAATAATAAATAAAAAATATAAATTAATCAGATATCGAAAAGAGTTTTTTTTATTTGTTTAATCGCCTAATTTATAATAAAATTTACTATTTTTATACAGGATATAATTAAAACTCTAATTAGCATTTCTGCTAGTTTTGGAAAACGTAAAGTATAATATTGTTTCCTAATCTTTAAATTTTATCACTTTCATTAATTGTATCGACAGCGTAAACACAATTTCTCTTAAAAAATGAAAGTTGTGTTTGCCAATATATCAAAAATCTAACATATCCAATCAAAAGGTTTGAAACGTTTGAAATCTTTATACCTTTTTTACACCATTCCATAATTCAAATGTCTATATTTAAAAATATCATTTCTTCAGGATAGTTTTCTTCATACTTTTTTTTGCAGATATTTTATACCTCAATATAACTAAATATAGTAGAAATTATTAATGGAACGTTGATAGATGTTTGTTGTAAACTGACCGGAAGGAATCTAGGATTTTGACATTCCTATTCAGTTAAATCAAAATGTATTAGATTGTCTCCACGTTGACAATTCTAAGACCACACTTTCTAATATGAAATGGATATTTTTCATGTCTGTTATATTTCTTTTACCAATAAAATTTTTTATGTCGTTTTAAATTCGATCAACGTTACTAATATTTAGAGAGAATATACGTTATTTTTAAACCCACCTTCATAAATCGGAACTTTTACATCATCATAAAATCATACATCTATACGAGACAAGACTACTAAATAAAAATCTTTCACTGCTCTTTCATGTATAAAGGAGCAGTTTCGTAATGTATATAAATCAGTATTTTTGTACGATATATTAAATTAAAAATATCTTGTTATGCCTGGATGATCAACATAATCAATCATATAATTTTGTTTCTTGACTTTAATCAATATTGTCGGTGTGTTTTAAATTAGGTCCTTCAGTGTATGCACTACGAATAGACATTTAAGGAAACGAGTGAACAATGTTAAATAGATATACCTTGATGGCAAACGTTACGACACGATCAATCACATATTTTTTCATTCGGTGGATAGAAATTGATTGTGCTCGAGAGGTTAAATGTATTTTATTCCTTCCAGCAGTATCATTTTTACATTTCTCGAACAACTTTCCATCCTTCACTATTCTAATATTTAAAGTAGTAGACCTATATATATATATAAAATCTGTTGAGAATTTTTTTTTTTTTTTTTTTTTTTTTACATTACGTGATACTACATATTATGGATTTAAACTACATATTCACAAATCAATAAGCAAAACTAGCGGACAAGAAATACTTATTTCCAATCGACTTTAATATTGCAACATCAAACCATAACATTGGGGATAATAATGCAATACAAGTACTCATAAACAGGTGTGTATTAGTAGAATAGTTATGATTTCTATCGTTATTGCAGTACAGATCTATTACGTTATTACGGTTTATGGAAATATTCCAGTCAAACGACAATGTTCTCTCACTTTACCTTTTTCATTATAGAATCCCCTCACAAAGGTGACATTGCGTGCCTTTTTATCTAATTTTTCACCTTCTTCACTCATGTTTATCACAACATTATTGCATATTATTTGCTATCGAATTATTGATGCACGAATTCGTAATTTGATTACTTCAGGTAATATTATATAGGAACTTTCAGACATCAGTATTTGTTTTCAAAATTAAACGCTTGTACAATTTGCTTCTACAGTTCATATTGATTGCATTGTTGAATAAAATGTCCCCAAGTCTGTCTGCTACCCTTTGGTACAGCCATAATAGTAGTTCTCTTGAAACAACAGATTTACCCATACAATCGACAAATAATTTATCGTATACAGTATCTTAAGAGTATATCTCTGAATAATACTTATTAAAAATAAACTATTATGTATAATCGACAGTTTTGACCATCAAACTCCTTCAGTTGATAAATATTCAGTAAGTTAATACGTCTTCTCAGGGATAACTTACTTGGCTTCACGACTACATCGAGGTTGTTTTATACCACGTGACTAGTATTCTAAGCTACATACAAGTAGTATCATCGGACGATTGTGAATAGTGCTACAGAATGGAACTATCCTATAAATTAACAAATTGGATGAATATATGGGAAGTTGAAATTTACATTCGTGAAATTGCAACTAAAACACTGTGACGGTAAACAATCTGATTAAAAATGAAATTTAATTAATTTGTGGATATCCCCGCAATTTAAATAACTTTGAAAATTATGAAAATGGTAAATAAAACTACGTTTACTGATATTGTTTTTCGGAAGTCAGAAATCATTGCTCTAGTGTACAAATAACACAACTATTTACCTAATATGTGAATGCTCCCTGCGTCACATGTTACGACAGTTAACGTAGAATCAACGCAGATAATTTATGATAGTATTATCTTATTATTGCGAAGTCGTAAATCATACCCCTTTCGAAGAAACTTCTGTCCTTATTTTAACATAATATTGCGTCATTACACCTCCTCTTCAAATGGCAAATAAACAACCATAGAATGGGTTGGTTAAGAATTCATTCAAAGTTTAACGATATTGTTAAGAGTAACTAAACATCTCTTTTTTACATAACTACGTCAGGTTAGAGAAGGGAACTTACAATGCAACACCTAATTTTATTAAACTTCGTAGATTTTTTATAGTTAGTCTTTACAGCTCTATTTCAATATAAAACAATAAATCATCATTACTATAAATGGATTGCATTTCGACCTACTTATTAGACTATTACTTATTAAACCTACACTAAATTCTTACTTAAAGGTAGTAATTTGTCAAATGTATAAACATTAAATAAAATTTGTAAAATTACGTCTATCTCTTAATTACAATCTCTTAATACATATTATTGTTTATAAGGAAAAGAAAAAACAAAACATAAAAACTCACTTGCCTTTCTATAATTAACGATTCGTGATATAATATATCGTAATTAGTTGCAATTACCGACTACATTCATTAATACAAATGATAAGTTAAGCAAATCCCCAAGTTTCGTTTCAATTATTTAAAACTAAAAATAGTTCTCTTTAAGATCCTTTTGTGCTGTGGGGGAAATTATGTAAAATGAATTGCATCATATACATTTATACAGAGTGGCAATCATTGGAAATAATTTCAGATTTTCTAAATGACATTAAGATGGACCTCTCTTCGCGACATTATTTTGGTGTTTATATACATATCAAGAGGAATTTGATATTTTCCAATGTACAATTTTTCTGTGTGTAGAATAATACAATTATTACATTTGGTATAATTTTAATTATTACAATAATAAGTTATAATAATGCAGCTATTTTGTTTTGTAAATACATAATATATATATTTTTTATTTTGTCTAAATATAATCTCATTGTTCTCAATAATATAAATATTTAATTTTATAAAATATAAAAGTGATCCCGAAAAATTTTGGAAATCCGTCCAACATTTGTAAACTTAATTTATCAAATTAATTAATCTTGAAAATAAAAGTGGTGTTGAATGTTCTATTAAAAGGCAATAAACAATCTATAAGATAAATTTTGAATATCGCAATAAAGCGACTTTGAGTGTCTGGACGATTATATCTATAATAAACCCTACTTAAATAAACGTTAGGTTCCAATAAATATAATAGCGAGGAGAATATTTATACAACAATTATTAATTTCAAAATAACTATATAATTTTAATTTTAAAATTGTATGGTTTTGGATGAATTAGAAATATTTTTGTTTAAAATGGTACAGTTTATTTTATATAATCTCAAGAAGCACTAAATATGTAATCTGTGCTCTATGTAGCTTTAGGTACTACAAGTTTTGTCTAACATATAGAATGCGAACCATGAGGGACACACATAAATTAATATAACGTAACAACAGTAAGTTTAAATTATTCTAAATAGATATGTTCAACGTGTTTAAAATACCAATATAATAATAAACTTATTCCATTTTCACAATATATTTAAGAAAGGGATGCCATCAATATCTGGCTATTGTTGTGTAAATTTGTTTTATGACACTAAAATGACGTGACGTTTTATCAATACAATACCCCAATATATCCATCTATATCCTTGACAGAGATACTTGTAATATATTTGTCGTTTCAACCTTGAATATTTAAAATTAGAAACAATAATTGGGTAATATTCAATCAAGAAATCACTCCATCCCTTTAACCCGAATGAACCGCTTAAGGAAATTATTTGTTCAAATTTTACATCTGTCTAAATAGCAATTAATATATTGTTATCACGCATACATGTTGCCATTTTGAAACTCCGAAATATAAAGTTTTATTTGTGGTATACTTGTATAATGTTACGTAATAAAGGCTTTGCCAAATTCGAACGCAATATGTTATCTAAAAAACAACAAATTGCTGACAATCTGGAAACATAGCATGTTTATTTGAAATTTGTTCTTTCTTTTAATCTAAGGAATAGAGCTGTGAAGTGTGATGATGATGTTTCCTCCAGAAACACTCTCTTACAATATATTTTTGATTGGTGATGTTTTCAGAAATTTTTCACTTTCCGAAATTATTTGTTATAATTGAAAGAATGAGTCATTAATAATTACTATGCATTTTTTTATGAATATAAAAGTAATCAATGTTTTATTTTCCATTTTATGTTATAAGGTTATTATAAGGATTGTAATTAAGAATTTGGTTATTAAAAGTCAACTAATTATAAATGTTTTGTAACATAAACCACGTAGGTTACATTTAATTATTCTCTTCTCCTAAAACATTGACTCAAAAATTAGAAATTTTCATAAAAAAATTAATTAACCTAAGGTAATGTACAACTTTTTTATTAATAATTACGCAAAAATGATAACATCTCTCGTCCTTTGATTCAAAAGTATCATTTCATATCTGCTACGTTTCTGTGATCTAATTAAAATCAATGTAAAAATATCACGTAGAATAATATTATCTTAGATAGTCTAAATAATTTTGTATGGTAAATATAAAGTAACACTTGTTTTTTGTTAAATTTATTATTCAAGAAAACCGAAGTACCTTATAAATCACACAAACTTCGAAAAGTTATGTCGAAAACGTAAGAGGACTTTGTCCTACCGTCTATGTCATTTTTAAAGTACACTTCTTTCGGGAATGACAAGATAGAAATCTTAAATGTCACACTGTCATGTATCTGCTACACCTTAATTCTGCGTATTCTACACAATTTTTGTCATACAATATTTTTTTATATATATTTTTTTTTATAATAATTTTTTTCATCACCAAAAACACTTTTTTAAAGACTTTTGATAATAAATTTAAATAATTACGTTTAATAAATATTTAAAGAAATTAGTATATCTTCTTAACTTACAAATATTTTTTTTTATTGTGAATGAATTTTAATTATCAATAAAATTATAGCACTAGGTCGGTCCTTTTGGTGATTTGAAAAATTTCATTCATTAGCGATATTTTCCCGTCCTAAAGTGGGTTCTACTATTCGCAATAAAGCGCCTATGACAACTAACTTTATTTTTCCTCGTAATAACTGCTCACATAACCAAAGCTAAATCACCTCGTTCATTTATGTAAAGTTTGAGTGCATTGACCATATTTTAACAGATTGTACTAAAAAAAAAAAAAAATTATATTACAAATACATACTTTTCAAATCTAAAATACCATGTTTAATCTAGTTCTTAATCATAATAAATTTATTCTCATTTTTATTGGATAGTTAGTTTATAAATATTAAGTAAGTGTTTAATGTGATTTAGATATTATTTAATTCTAATATTAAACCTTTACCTGTTGAATATTTTTATTTTTATTTTTTCCCGTAGGGAATAACTATAATGGCATTAATATTAACATTAATACAAAACTAGATGGTCTAAAAACAAATAAGACTTATAAATGTCTAAGATATATTTTAAGTGACTCTGAACGATTGATAAAGAAAATAATAACTTTCTCATCTACCTGAGGGATAAAGAAGTACTTTGTCAAACTATAATAATTTGGATTGATAGAATAATATACCCTATATACGCTTTTATAATCGTCTTTTCTTCAGGTATGTAATAATACCTATTACCAGATTTGGTTTCTGGAGATTCCTGTTACTTACTTTTCAGCCTAATTATAATGTCGATATGGTTTAGATTTACTTTATTTTTTTGTAGTGTTTATGGTGTCAATCGGCATATGATTTTTCCTAAATGTATTTATTTTTACTTTGGGTAATATATCATTAGTGCTAACGCCTATACTGAATACAACTTTAATTTACTCCACATTTCTGACAATAAGTGAGTTTCGCAATTAGAGGGAGTGATATACAGAACATTTTCTAAATATTTATAAATAGTTATGTTAAACGCTATTAAAAATTATTATAATATGACATGGGATTTAGTAATAAGCAACATAGTCTGGACCTCTGTGTTGAGCGGTATCGACGAATTAGTGCTAGTGGAGGGTCACCATCCAGTAGTAAATGTTTATTTCACTAAGAATAAATAAATGACACAAATTATGATATTGTTTATAAATTTTCTTAGAAATTGTTTATTACCTCAGAGAATTCAGATATAATGAGTTTTTAAAGATGAAAAGTGTTAATTTGTTGGTTACTTAGTTATATAGAAAAAAATTATCAGTGTTATATAAATACGTTCAAAATTACCTCAAAACAATTTGAAGTACCCAATCTAGTTCTCATAGAAGTGTGTAACAATATTTAATTAAAGGATAAACTTAGGAAAACATTATTTATATCGGTTAATAATATCTTTTTAGAGAAAGTTAAGTATTATAGATGAAAACTCAGGAAATTAGTTAAGGAATCTTATGATATAAATGTTACTGAAAATGAATTTAATCTTAAGAATGACTCGAAACAGTTTTGGAATTTTGTTAAATGTAGGAAGAGTAGTATTATACTGTAAAGTAAATAAAATGGATTACCTAGTCTAATCCATATCAAGTTTTAATTTTTGCCTATTAGCTAAGGTTTTTCGTGGTATTGAGGTGCTAATGATTTTAATAAATTGTTTAGTTATATTAAACCTGTAATTTGTCTGTGTTGTCTCGTTTTCATCAACAAAATATTACGTTAATTTGTTAGAAAAGGTACAAAAGATAGTTTTACCTACATTGTATCAGTCAAAATTTGACTTTAACGGTCGACAAATTTGAACGATTTGCTATATGGATATATTTCAGATTTTGAGAGGGTTAGGAGTAGCATGCTAGATGTTCCTGAAAATATAAGCTACTTACCGTTGTATATTCCGGCTTATTATGGAAGGATTAAGAGGCCCTTATGTCAAAAGCGTATTCGAACAGCTGCTCATACGGTTCTCAGTTCAACTCATTTGTTGCTCAATATAATTTGGACGCACTAAATGAAGACCCAGCTTATTTCTTTTCTTTTTTTCTTCTTTTTTTTATGTGTTTTATTGTAGTATGATTTCTGTCATATACTGTTTTTGTTTCATTCACTTTTGTTTTACTTTCATTTACTTTGTATTTATATTTATGTAATTTGTCTTTATAATTGTAGATATTGATAGGATTTTACGTAATTGGGTGGAATTTAGGTTTAGTAGTTATTTCTATCCTTGTTTCTGTGAATGTATGTATGATTTTTTATATATGTATACATAGGTGAATGGAACATCTAGATACATACACTTCAAGTTCAACATCACAATTAATTTTCAGCCAAGTTGTCGTGAGCCCGTTTTTATTTAATTATAACCTTCTCCTTCCAATTCGTTGCGGTAACACATAAATATCTTTAAGAAGCCTATACAATTATTTGTCTTCTTCAACACATTCGACACCATAATGTCTACTTTACATCCTCAAATGTAATATGTCTGACTCTATATTATGAGAGTGACATTAATTAACCATACAGCGATTCATGATGTAAGCTCTAACGTCAAAAGCTTATAAAAAATCCAAATAGATTTTTGGTTGCTCTTTAATAAATCAATCCATTGGAGCATACCAAAAACCTTTCTGGCCAACAATCTCAGATATTTCAAGTTTCTAAACAATTTAAGTAGCAATTCTTTTAAAGTGGAACCTATCAGATTCATTTGTCTTCTCCCGAAGAAGAGGAACTCAATTATTTACCTGAACTTTCGTTACAGCACTAGTTTCATTATATTGCAATTTCGTAATCATCATTATTTATACCCATCTCATTTCCACCACACCTCTATTGTGCAATATGATCAAGTATATAATAAAGAGTAAATTGTTTGCAGATTATAAAGCTGTATTCAAAGATTATCCTAGGATTTAAAATGTGAAAGTAAACAAAGGTGCTAATTTTTAAATAAGTTACTTCAAAATTGGAAATATCAATACGGCACAATCTAGTAGAAGATATTTCGGATACACTGTAGTCGGTACTGTTAAGTAAGTGAAGTTTCACTATAACAATAATTAGTTAGGTCCCAAAAATGAACAGTGGTTTTTTCAAAGTGTTTGTCTTTTGAGAAGTTTTCAAATATATCTTTTTACCTCATTAAGTTTCACACCAGTTTAACGTTTGTTAAACCTATGGTTATACATTGTATAATTATTGTACATCGGTCTAGGACGATAAACAAGTGAATTTACATGAACTTTTACCATACTCTATATAAAATAGTCACGTTCTATCAAGTAAATGTACATATTTAGAGACATTATTTATCTCTTTTATATATACTAAATAACTATTATTTTTAATAATTTATTCAATTTTAGACGAGATTCTACATTGTCATCAGTTGGAGTTTCAGGCAAAGGCAATTAGTTAGTGTCACCCAACCCATTAATCAAAGTGATAAGTTATGCTAATCCCCGCGTTCCGTTTATTGTGGGAGTTTAATTCATTACGATATTGATCGATACTCAGGTTGAGTCATTTTCCAAATGTGAAATATTAGGTTATAAATAACTATCCGGAAACTGCTGTAAAGTGTAATTTAAAACACATGTAAAATTATTTGCACTGATTAGGTACGTTAGTACATAGTAGAGTGGAAGGTAGATAGGCAATCAATGATCAATATTTTTAAATGGTATAAATTATCATCTAAGCGAAAAAACTTTACTTGTGGTTTACAATAAATAAGAAACCATTGTAGTTATCGAATAAAATTTACGGAGTAGGTTTTAATAATTATGATTTTTATGGATTATAAATATTACAAACTTTATAATTTCTATTTCTAAATAGCATAGCCTACTCTTGTTATGTTTAATGTTTAACAAGTGGAATGATTTTCTTCTTTTCTTTACAAAAAAACTAGTTAATTTATTATTTTGATCAATTTAACAAGACAAATAATAATATCTTTTTTTAATTTTCCAATTTTTTATATGAGAAAGTTTTGGATTGTGTGGATGGCTATATATATATTATAATAATGTATACGACTACTATACTGTACGTATTAGTCTGACTACATTCTCCTACCACTCCTGGCTCCTGGAGTTTTTAAAAATCTACTCACGTGTTTCGAATGTACTCTGTAAGCAAATTACATATTTATTTTCAAGATGGAGTCCATAAGAAAGGCGTCATCAGAACTTTATAAAATGCTATTAGTAGAATTTATTCAAATTAATTTGTTATTTATATGTTTCCCTTGTAACTTGTTTGTATATGGAACGCTGGTAAACAAATTTATAAAGCAGTATATAAAAAAAATACTGTAATTTTTTGTATGTGAGAAAATTTTCTTTAAACGTCTAAAGAATTAAACACTAGGAATGGCCTACACTAGGTGGAATCGGAATCATGTAATAGTCAACTAAACACTATTCATCCTTAATACAAAATCATTTTTTTTAGACTGTATTTATGTGTAAGCTATAAGAAAATTTACATGTAAACAGAATTACACAGGAGGAATTGCCAATACTTGTTAGTCCTGTTTTCAAGTAATAAATCTACAATAAGAATAATAGTTGTTTGCTCACAGCCCTGTCACAAACAAAAACCGGAAATATTTGAAATCAACCCTGGGGTAAAATAACCCCGTGAAATCAAAATTAATAAGCCTTTACAAAATACAAGAACTTTAACAGAAAATCCACATATCTACATAATTACAACGCTTTAAACTATTTTACCTGAACAAATATTACTCCTATCATGTAAGGTAGGATCTATAACAGTAGGATCTACCTTCATAACAGTGTAAGGATCGTTAAAAGCAAAATAAATAGGGCCTAATAAGATGTCTGTGTTGAGGTATAGACTTGTTTAAGATTTAAGTTTATAAAAAAAGATACATGTTTTAGTCGGTACCTGATCTATTTTTCTAACCGTTCTAATACCATCAAGGTCAATCAATACCAGGACAGGGAACAAAAGAATATTTACTCCCGTAATATCGATATTGTAACTAAGTCGGTAGCATTAAACTGCTGTTTGATTAGTTGACTCCTGTGTTATCACATTGTGTTGGTTTGTTAACTTTTGGGGTTTTCTGATCACATTTGTACATTATCTTCATTTTTTTTTATGTTCAGGATCTATTGATCCTGATTATTTCCTTAGACTAGTAGCATTACTTTTAATTCCCAAGGATGACTCTAAGTTGATAGACTATATTGGCTTTTTCATATATTATATGTTTATCACTTGATAACGCGATTGTATCCTTAATCTGGAAACGTCATTTGCTAACGTGTATATACATATTGATGGGATATATTCAAATAAACTGTACCACTTCCATTTAAAGGACATATTATACTATGATTTCATTAAAATGCTAATTTTTTAATTCCACAAAGGTATTTAATTTAATGATATTTTTAACATTCTCTCTTACATAACAAGTGTTATTCTCGATATCATTGGTCGTTGATATTACAATCAACCACGACGTTTCTTGTATATTCAGAGGGAATTTCCATATTTGATTTATCCGGCGTGAGACTGTCTACGACATTTTAAGTGGGCGCAATTGTTGTTTTTAATATTAAATATTTAGTGTACATAGATTTTAATCAAATATTTCATAACAACTTTCTACATCTATATATCTACCTTATTTGTTTTTATTTAAATTTAACTTTTTATTAGATGGAATAATGTAAACCTTTGGGGGGGGGGGTGAAGTTATGAAAAGTTCAAACTAATAATTTACTAACGCTCATACTTCAACCTTCGTGTGTTCATAATTCCAGATTTATGCAATAACATTTTTTTAGAGATGATTATGGGAAGTTCATTATTTTTAAACTTTCTGAAAACTCTGAGATAGGTAATGTAGTAAAAGTATAAGTTTTCTGTGAATTTGATACAGTGTCGTTAAATGTAAACAATATTTTGTTTTATTGCTCATTTTTATAAATCTATAGGCCTATTTTTCTATTGTATAAAAAAATACATTTTTAAACATACTTATTTTAAGTTAACAATGTCAACAGAAAATACACTTATAAATAGGATTTTCAAAAATATTTGATTTAGAACAAATTATAGATTGTTGCACTTACATCACTTTAAATTATTAAAACTAAAAAATATATATTTTACAACGTATTTATAACAAGCATATAACTTTTTGAATATACATATAACATTATTAACATAATTCATATCTCCTTGTTATAAACGTTTATTTCAATAATTAATGGTTTAAAACTGATCTTGTACATTATAATATACTTTGGAGTTGAAAAGTAGAGTATTTTATTTGAGTGACAAATCGAAGGAAATTGTAAAGTGTGTCATCAGCAGAGTTTTATAATGTGACAGGTTTATTTATGATGTGACAACATCGCAGCCTTCTTCCACTGTGTATTCTAATTCTCAAAGTCTTATCTTTCATTGTCGCTAACCGGCTATATGTTAATTTGTTAAGAAAATTAACAAAACACACACGAAAATAAATAGAACATATAGTGGAATGTCATTTACAAATTATTTCTCAAGTGCACTTAAAAAGTGTTTGTCATATGTATGGAAACAAAAAGGTTTGAACTAGTTATTCTCCATGTATGCCTAGCGTACTTAACTTGTTTTAGTGAATTAATGATTTAATTAGAACCATACTACTTCCTTTGAAATGAGCGATTGATTAAATCTAGTTGAACACGACTAATATTTAATTTATAATTTTAGGAGATGTTTTATTGTTGATTTTTCATTTATAGTGAAAAATTGAGTTTATAAAAGAAAAATTTTAATACTTTTAAATATTATAATAAATTTAATTTCTAATATTTCATTATACTATTGATACAAACTTCGCAGTTTCACACAAATCATTATTTATTTCTTATGCAGATGAATCATTTGGGTAATAAGAAATTCTATTTAAAATTATTTTCGTAATAATTTTACAATATTATGGGAGTTATTATTTACTTAATTTCTGATTGATACATTTTCTGATTATTACTACTTAACGGACAAGTTTATAAATGATATTTTCAACAATTATAAAAATAACCAAGAAAAACGTAAAATTCAATACATCTTCAATCTCCTCAAATAGACAGCTTATGTTTACACTTATTTTAATTTATAATACGCTTGAGCATCAGGGAGTTAAACGAGTTTTAAATTGAATTACTACAACCACGGAGTATATTATCTAGGCTTTATTATAACTCCATCACAATCCTCACCTCATATATATATATATATATATATATATATATATATATATATATATATATATATATATATATACACACAGGTTATTTGAGCAAACATGCCCTGCCATGTCAGAAATAAAGATCTTCTTGCTTTGATACTAATATTTACGTGTTCAATAGTATAAAAAATATACGAGGGAGTATTTATTAAAGGAACAAATTAATTATTTGTAGTTTTATTTTCAACTAAATTTTTTTTAAATTTGTTCTAAGTATAATTTATACAATGCATTATTACAACGACGAAATTATAGAACACACATTTGGTAAAGTTTATTGACTGATATAAATAACAAAAGGGATATAATTTTTTTTAAATAAGAAACAATGCTGTTCTAAGCACTGTGACATAAAATTTGTGATTAATACAAATTATAAAATAGAGCTTCCACCAGATGTTAAGTTTACAACGATATAATGTTCGGAAATAAATTTTACAAGTTTGCTGAGAGTTATAGGTCCGTGCTTTAAGCTATTTTCGTTTCTCCAATATTATAATATTTACCCTTTTGTAACTTCTGTAAGTGACAACAATTGATATTATTACATAGTTTATCTTTAACTCACTAGCGCACTTATTTTTAATCGAATTTTGGAAGGTTAATTTAACTCCAATTCATGTCGACATAGAAAGGTGAAACGTTTCTTCACTAACGTAAGTTTGGTGACAAATCAAAATTCTGTTGTTAATTTTGTATATATCAATGTATTTTGATATATTTTTCATATTCCGATATTTTTTTACATTACAATTCAATTGTTACACTTAATATACATCCATACATTTCGATATAGTTATCTAAAAAAGAAGAATAATGAGCTATAAAAAGCATGATTAAACATTTTAACTTATTCTAATATTTTTCAGAAATATTAAGAAGTCGCTTCTCAAATTATACATATATAAGTAAAATAAACCAAATTTTATTCAGTAACAGACTTATTTATATTGAAATACATTAAAAAAAATCCTCCTTACTTTCTTAAATTGATTTTAATTTTATGCAGTAATATAATTTTAATTAAATTTTTTATACTAAGTTCTTGCAGGAAGACAAATTTACTTACTGTTTTGTATTGCTATTTAAATTGATAAAACTTGTTATTATTCGTGATCAATTACAGAATCAATCTTTACTACCGCCATTATCCAATTGCTCATATATATCCTGAAAAATACAGCAACGTCAGGAAATCTTGAATTAAGCTTGACTTTTTATATTTACATAGTATAACAATATTTGCTAAAACTTTCGTTACGATAAAATTTGAGGTTAAATGACTTCATAAAAGAGTAATTCTTTGTCTATATCTATTCTAAATGCAAAAACATAATCGCCTAACTGATTAGGCACAACTACAGTTTATAGACCTATTATAATACGTAATGGTATTTAGCGCACAACATTTCGGAGTTTCTTTTTTCGTTTTCAATTAGAAGTTTCGTTTTTTTATTTCGCAATTAATTCTGTTCATGTATTAATATGGACAAAAAGTAGGCATAAAAACTAAAGGTGTTATATTTTAGTGTTTAAAACTATTATTCATTAACTTTCCGTATAGATAAGAAACACAGAAATAAGAAAACATCATTGAAATCGGTCAAGCCGTTTGTATTTATAAAGAATAAATGTGGTATTAGTCCTTTGGTGTCAGGTGGAATTAAAAGTTCTTTTTTTTTAACCGATTTTTATATTCATGAAGAAAAAGAAAGTACTAAACCAGGAAATATAATTGTTAAAATATTAATATTAGAGAAACCCTGATACATGGAGTCGCAGATTTCACAATATAATGTATTACCTCATTGTCATTGTGACTCACACTTATTGATTTATGTAAAGACGCCAATGCAATTCATCTCAAAGGGAAGATGCTAATTATTTATGACATGTACGTAGTTTGAAGTCTATCTTTGTAAGGTTCATAGGTTTTGATGTTGTTTGAAAGTTTCGCTTTGACTTTGTTGAGCACTTTAGAAAATTTTCCATTCATGTGAATTAATAAAATTCTCTTTTGCTTCCTACAGTTATTTTCAACAAAATCTCAATTTCAGTGAGGGGTATTTTATCTATTGTTTTGCTTAAAGGGTACATGGTGGAGAATAACTTGTGGTTAAGCATTATTTTTGTCAATGGTTGTTTTTGTAATACATTTATATATTATTTTCATCCATTATTTATAAAACTGCATTTGTAACATTGATTTTTGTGTTTAAATATTCCCATAAATAATAAGGAATATATTGTATTTTTAATTAAAAAACAATCTGTTACAACACACACACACACACACACACACACACATATATATATATATATATATATATATATATATATATATATATATATATATATATATATATATATATATTGGTCCGTTTCAATGTAATAGGTTATAGGTATCATGTACATATTTTATGAGTAAATAATTAATAATGATAACCATAAAAATTTCCCATTTGATTGCCTGAGAATAAACTCATGTCAATATTTGAAATTCAACACTACTGAGCCTGTTGAAGGGTTTGTTTCCTATAGTTATGTGACAAGTACAGTACATAATAAAATATCCCTTAATTGTTGTCAGAGCTTTTCAGGAGTGGATCCACCATATCCTAAAGTAAAATAAATTATTTAACTAAATCACATCTATATCTTCCTTTAGGTTTATAACCAACATTTAATGAGCGGTGTTACATTCTCATAGCATGTTATCCTGGGCCAACCTTCTCCACTCCCCAACTTATTCAAATAGCATTTCCTTAACGTCTTGCACCTTATGTACCTGTTCATAAATACCTCAATTTTTTAAGAAGTGTCCTCACCTATATCCGAACCAATTTTCATAAAGTCAGTGATTTGCTTCAAACATAATTTAAAACCATTATGTAATGATCAACTATTCTAGATAACACCCGTAACAAAACATAAAACTCATTTTGTGTTTTCAATCTAATTCCTACTCGAGTTGACCATTTATAAACTTTAAAAAAGAGAAATTCGAATTCAAAAATATTGTTTCTCGCCTACAAATACATCATATCTAAGCTCCATATAACGAACTCGAGTCTGACAATCATGGAGCAAAAGTTAATTGAAGACTCCACTGTGGACGGCAATCTTCATTTTATCCGCAGCCATTCTTCAATGTCCTAGGATGTAGCTCAATATGGCCTCTTTAAGTTATGGAGATTTTATCGGTGTACCCTAATACCCACGTATTAAGTAGATGACACCTTAATAATCTCAATGCTCTCTCATGATGTACCTTGTCATAGTAAGGAGATTGTGATAACATGTCTTACCCTAACAATATATGACATAAATGATTATACTCTTATCAATATAATACCATGAATGTCATATCCTAACATTGACTCTTCTTACAGTTTACTGGGGGGAGATTATATGTTTTGGAGTACAAACAAAACATCATCATTTTATAATGATGGCTGCAATATTATGACAAATTATCTTCTGAAAATATATTGTCCGCTCGGACATCCTTTACGGGAGGTTAAACACTCACAAAAGGAAAATAAATAATTATTATAAAAATTATTGTTATTGCCTAGTTTTGCTAGAATGACAGCTTGGATATGTTTCTATATATGTAAAACATGAGAGAGCACAGCAATATTTCTACTGTAGATAATGACACGGTTTTAAATTATTACTTCTTAAAAATCTTTGTGTAGAGAAAATAATAAATATATTTAAAATAAATTTTGATGAATATTTTAGCTTTAAAGAATAGAAAAAAACATATGAAAATGTGTGGAATGGAGTTATTAAATGTTACTATCCATTTAAGTCAAATTTAAATCATTGTTTATATGTATATACATAACGATTTATATGTGACTTAAATGGATATTGATATTTATAGAGGAAGAAAATCCTTACAGGAATTTTGTGAACTCTGGAATTTGGCCTACGTATTATCGAGCTCTACCAGCTAAAAAAACTCATATTTATCCAAGCACAAAAACTTCACCTCGGAACCAAGTTGACAAATTACCTAATTGGGATGCCTTATTATATTATAATAAAAGACAAAACAGTATTATTGTAAACAATACTAAATAATATATGTTCCTATAATTTTAGTTTCAATAAGGATCAACATGTTCCATATTAGTATATTTGATGTTAAATAATTTTGTAATGTGTATGCGACATTGTATAGACTACCATAATATGTCATTTTGTAAAATCATATATTGAGCCATAAAGGCTTCTCATAAAAGTAGCGTTTCAAATCTTATTTATTGAAGCATTTAAGCAATAATTATAACTTCTAGTGAATGGGATATCTTTAATGCAGAACAACAAGTTCTGAAAGAGACAAGACACCTGAAAGAACATTGTGAGTTGGGGATAGTTTAAATTATGAAAGGTTCAAAATTTGTCGGAGCTATTGTCCGCAAAACGATCGAGAACAAAGCTAAGTGTTATATTTTACAATAGTCCATCAATATGTAAGCGTCTCAGAAAAAAACCCCATTTAATGTTATAGATTCTATAGTTCATTAAGGGCCCTAATTCTATCCAATTCTCACGAGTTTCATAATGATACAAATCACAAATCCACAAAGCGGTTTAAGTTCGTCTTCTCTTACTTTCCATTCCAGCGGATGAAAAACTCTTTGGTATTAGAAACAATACAATGAACATGACGACAAGTACTACCGATGAGAGTTTGTTATGTAAAAAGACAAAACATTTGTAACGATATCATGTTATCATTTATAAATAATTGTGATTAATGATATCAAATGCTAAATATTTAAATAACTCATGTAAAAAAAAGGAAAAAAACTAAATTAAAATAAAATAATAATTTAATATAGAAACAAATATTATTTGATGAAGGGAATAAGCGACAGCTGTCAGCTGCAGTTTTTGATTGGAAATGTAACGGTATTAAAAGAAATGTACGTGTCAAGAACAAAAAGAACAAGGATTCTTTAACCTTGCAGGAGCAAACGCGCCTACAAAGAAAAACATTCGAGTAACGGGATCTTTAGGCAAGGGCAGATGTGTTTCAAAATTGTATAAAAAAAAGGGAAAAAACAAAAAAGGGAGAAATCGAAGAGAAAGCTAACGTCTATAACAGTGCTCCGAGTAGAAAGTTCTAACTGTTTTTCGAAAAATTAAAAATAATAATAACGAAAGAAGAAAGTAGGTCAACCAATCAAATGCGATCCCACGTTAAAAAACCAACGGGCAGATTTGAAAATCACCACTAAGGAGAGAAAAAGGCATGTGTTGTGAAAGTTGAAGGATTCTAAACGAATCAGCGAGGAGGACGCGAAACTCGTGTTTCACAGAAGGGAGAAAATTCTGTAGGAACCGAATTTGAGAAAGGAAGTGGTCTAGAAAGGGAAACAGAAGAGTCATTGCAGTACTTCCAGAAGCAGAAAGTATTGGGACCAGAGGAGTCCGACCTGTGGTCCGAGAATTCTTGAGAACTGTTGGCAAAAGAAGCTAGACGTCTCTGAGTCGAGAATAAGGATTCGTTAAATTGCATGTAAGAAGTTAGTGGAGAGTCAAGCAGAATTCTAAAGGGAGTTACGACCTACAAGAGCCATGGAGTTAGCATTCGTCGCCGATAAGGAAGCTAGGATCAGAGTCACTCGAGAAAGCCAGAGAAGGAAGTTAAAAAGTGCATCGATCAGTGTGGTGAATTAATAGAGTAGAGTCTGTAATAGTGTTGTGTAGTGTCCTGTGAAATCGACCAATTGATGGGAGCGACTTCTTAATAAGTACAAAGTTGTTATCTATTCTTCAATTAATCATAATTAAATTTCACTTTAATTGAGCCAGAAAATTTCCCGACCCGAATTAAGAGTTAATGCTAAATAAAATGATCAAACTGAACAAACCGTGGCAATCCAATAAATGTTAAAGTACAGTTAAATTGTAAGTAGTATAAACTTCAAAGGGAGTTATTATTAGCAAAATCAATTCAATAAATGTTAAAGTAAAGTTTTCCACATTGTAATACGTAGAAAAGTTATAGGAGTTTCATTAGACCAATTGATTTAAGATTGATATAAAATTATTGTGTGTAAATATTCAAGGAAAGGATATATACAAGGCCTTGAATATTGTCTAAAATAAAAAATAAATAAAAACCATTGTAAAAGAATAAATTAGGTTAAGGTATGACTGAAGAATGAATGGAATTAGTTAAGAACCAATGGAATAAATTTATGTAAATGTTCTTTTGCAATAAATTGGAATAATTCAAAAGGTAAAAGTTGTGTTTGCGTTATTAATTTAAAAAATCACATTTTTGGGGGCTAGTAAGTCTGTCTAATTCGATTATGTTATATTTGACGCCCAACAGTTAAGGGCAATCAATAAGTACAAATAAAAGTAAAAAAAAAGAGAAAAAAAAGTTATACATTTTAAAATGTCAAACTATTAAATGTAAAGTTCGATATTCAAACAGCATAAGTAATACGTTTTCAAATAATATGAAACAAAATAATTTAGAAACACAAACTGTTTGATGCTATCTGTGTAGTAAATTTGATCGTGTGAGATATATTTAAGTCTTTTAAATAAATGATAAATGACAAAATATATCAAGTTGAGATATTTTTAAATTAAATTCTAAATCAATTTATCATTTCAAACTTGTATTGATAAAATATTTATAACTTCTGGACTGTAGCTAAATAAAGTGTTCGATATCAGTTTTATTTTAAATGAAAAATGTATTCTTCAAAGTAGTTACAAGCTGTAGTCTTCATTTGGATTGAAAACAAGTGAAATACCTCACGTTTTCAAATGAGGTCATCTACAAAAGTCCACCAGGTTTCAATTATTCTCTGGAGTGATTTACGTGCAGAAAATTATTATTATTTTTACATCCTGGAATTTGAATGGTGTTTAGTTAATATAAAAATAGTTTTAAAATTGTAAATAAGGAACAACTCCTTTTCTTTACTGAACAATGAAGTTGTTTATTGAATTGAGGGGATGTTAAAACTCAAGATTCAAAATTTTATGTTTTATTGAATATTGTATAGCCAATGAAAATGTATTTTAATTAATTTTGTGGTAGTACCAATGAAGAGATTAAACCCAAATTTCGTTACAGTTCTGTGAATGTTTCATCTGTTGTTTGTCATATATATAAATTTGTATGTATGTGTGTGTGTGTGTGTGTGTGTGTGTGTGTGTGTGTGTGTGTGTGTGTGTGTGTGTGTGTGTGTGTGTGCGTGTATATTTATATTAGATTTTCATTTTTGGTTTAAAATATACAATAGTAAGTTTAAAAAAAAGAAAGAATAAAACATAGTGCTGAAGGATAAAAATTTGTGATTGTTTGAAAGAGTTTTTATTCACACAAATATTTAAAGATATATTTAATTAATTTCAAAATAATAATAACGTCACACCTATAGTAATACACACCAAATAAATTTATAGAATAATAAGTTACATAATTGTATATTATATAAAAGTTATTATTCCTTGGAGTGTAATTTAATCATCAATTTATAAATTAAATTATTTTAAATGGAAATACAAATACAATATAATACATTTTCAGACACCGAATCAAACAAAACAAACATAGTATTTATTACACTTCTAAGACAATTTCCGTCGTCCATTCTAGCTTTACAATATGTAATAGGAAGTTGTGAGAATTATTAAAAGAACGGGGCTTTATACAGACTTGATTCCATTGGGATTTAGTTGCATACACAACACGTCGCAGAGCTAACTGTTTGATTATAGTTTAAATATTATGGTGTAGTGTTATGACGACCTTAATAAACCATTTTTGAACTCCCTACACTTATACTACATGCATTCACACACCTTTCTAACGTCAGAAAGTTGTATCACAGAATATAACAATAAAAGTGGTAGAGAGTTTAGTGTTTTGTATTAAAAAGTATTCTATTTTTAGGATCAACAATTCGAATCAAATATTGTGTGTATGGTGCAATAATTATTCTATAACTCTAATAGAAGCCATAAGTGAATAATAAATCTATCAACAATGCCAATAAAATTGCTCTAATTTTAAGGGAATTTAAACTGAATTTGCATTAAGGCGTATTGAAAACTGGGCAGTTCTTAAATCACTGAAGGTATTTTTTGAAGAAGTGAATTTTAAAGATATATTTACCTTTTTGTTATATCTATCAATCCAATGTGCTAATTAGCTATTGGGAAAGTAATTATTTGGTATATATATGGTTATATCAGCTGTAAGAAAACTAGAGAAAAATTAGAATGCACCTATATGCATTTAAATAAGTTGGGAGTAACCCACCAGAATAAGAAATTATTATAAAAGTACCTAAAAATTACTACTGATATTTTGACCTAATTAATAGATATATTATTAATAGTTCAGTTTTTAGCTAGAACTCTTTTGTTTTATGAGGTAATAAATACATTTTGGTTTGCTGCATGTAGAAACACAAAATAAGGGTAAAAATTTAATAAATCATTACATAAAGGAATTTATAAAAAACAATAAGTCCATTAGCCACTATACATATAATTTGAATTACAAATTTCAACACAATTGATCACAATATACGTCAACTTTCAACGTAATAAAAAATCGAAACGTAATATATATATATATATATATTAAATTGAATGAAGTTTGCGAAATATTCAGAGGTCATTAGCCTATACTTGTTTATTTGAATCTAATATAATTTTTACTAAGTATTTGTGAATTTATATGTGTAATTAATTTACATATATTACTTTACTAAATTCATTAGGTACTTTAGATGAAGAAAAAACTGAATCACTCTTATAAAAGTACTGGTTTAGTACGTATCAAAAGAAAAGAGAATATTCAGTCAAAGGTAAGTGGCAGAAGCAGCTTATAAACGTCTCTCTTTATGACAAGGTTACGGTTACTACCCTTATTGAGGCACGTAAGCAATATGCTTACCAAACTTTTTTCATAAGCAAATTTCCTTATATACAACACTGAAGGAAAGAAAATGGTTCATAAACGTAACAGCTAACATTCAATATCAGATATTACTTTGATATTAAAAAAAAAAAAAAAAAAAAAAAAAAAACCAACTATTACAATCACAAAGAATATGTTCTGAATTCTTTAATAACAGAGATGTCCTACATACTTACAAAACATTAGATGACACCATTTTAGCCTATTATGTATCTGTGACAAAATATTGCTGTCAAGAATATTTAACCATAATTATTTTAACATTTTATTGTATTCAATTAAATAGTAAAATTTCGTTATAACTGACCTCTCCCTTTAGAAAACGCGGACACACTATATAATTAACTGTCCTTCAATGAAGTAATTTGGATCACACACACATAAACACACACACACACACACACACACACACACACACACACACACACACACACACACACACACACACACACACACACACACACACAAACACACACACACACACACACACACGTATATATATATATATATATATATATATATATATATATATATATATATATATATATATATATATATATATATATATATATATATATATATATATTTATATATTGATATTTGTTGAAAAGAACAAAATCATCTATAAACTATAAATATTTGTAGATTTCTATTATTCTTTCTTCCTAATATTCATATATTCTTTCGAATTCAGTACTTAAATAATTGTTAATTTAACATGTGATCCATAAAAAATTTCATTCAATAACTGGTATCATAAACACGCGATTCTCCGGTCAAAACTAGTTCGAGAAAATTACCTTTACCTCTGGTCGAAGTACAATTTCACGGACTCGCTTCTAGCAGTAAAATTAGCTACGCTTTATCCAAACTTTGCATTGGATTTATAATTTGGTTTTTGGTTTTTTTGACCAAAATATAATCCCAAACAAAGTTTTTCTGTGTTAGTGTATTTACATTTTGTGTAAATTGAGATAACAGAGTTCCCAATTAAAACCGTTATACTTTAGGAGTTGTAACATTCATTACTAGATCATTACTAGAACCATTCTTTGTATCCCACATTCTGTATAAAATAAAAGTCCCCCCTTAAATAAAAAGATAATAAAAAAGTGTCTGTAGATGAATTTAGAAAAAGTGTATAATCTACCTTGCATAATAAGGACTAAGTAATATAATAATAATTGAACATTACAAAAAGAACTAATACAATAAATATTTAATGATGGCTGAATAACAGAAGGATTACAGCTAAGGACTAAAAAAACACGTAAAGATTGAATAACATAACAAGAACTAAATATTATGCAAGATTACTTTAAAAGGTGATAGTGTGCAAAAACAATATATGAAGGTTCAACTTTTAAACTTATAAATATAAAATAAAAATATTAAAAAAATTACTGGAATAAATTGTAATTTACATACAATGGAATAATGTATATCTCTATAAGGTGCTCATGGTTTGTTCGCGTTTTGTTATTAAGGTCTTATCATGATGAAAACGTAATTTGTGGATTTTGAATTTCAAGTAACATTTCTAAAAGTATTGTCTTCAATATTTCCAATTTTAAACTTCAAGTAGCGTTAAGGCCCATAGTTCAATAAATTAACATTGTTTTCTTTAATAGTAATGTAATTTTTTACAAAACAAAAGTTTGCCAAATCATGAGTCGCCAAGGAAGGCTATTGTTATTATATTTGATGGTAACCAAATTAGTTTGCAAAAACTAATTGTTTGTCCCATAGAATAAATCTTAAACATAAGGTGACAAATACGCTGGAATTTTAATAATATTTGCACATTAAAGTAAACGAAGTTCATTCAACCTCAACAAACATTTTCAAGCTGAAGTCCTAAATGTTTGCCCTAGCTCTTGGCATGCTCTATAGAAAGGAAATGATTTAATATTGGCAATGTCAAATAACACAAGCCACTGAACCGTATTGTATATACTTGACGGGGCTAAAAACCATTATTGAGGCTGCATATATATTCTTTATGTTATTCCTTTTTAACCTCCTTAATAATCAAATTTCCGTCTTTTTTTAAGAATGATAAAAGTCATTCTGTATGGATTTTTTTCAAATTTGTATGACTGAACTTCTTTTACCATCGATATTCTCAGGCTTGTTACAGAATGTAAGTGTTAGTTTCGTGTTCGAAAATAGAGAAAGAATAGTTTGTATTAAACTTTTGATAAGCATTTCATAGATTTTTCTTCTTGTTTAACAGCGAAAATACCCAAGTTCATTCTTATAACAATAGGAAGAAAATAAAATACGACTTATAGTCGTATTATAAAATAACGACTAGTTCAACAGTAACAGTTTCGGAAAAGGACAATAATTGGTCAACAGAGGATAAATATATAAAATTAAGATAGTATTGTAACTCAAGATTACATAAAAAATGTGTCAAACCCACTCGTGAATGCCACGCTCGTACTCACAGTAGGTGAGTCTCTGAAGGAAGTAGACATAAATAAAGAGTAGTCACATATACAAGAAGACTGTATAAAACAGTAGTGAACGTCAACACATTCTTTGTTATTGTCTTGTCACTATTTAAATTTTTAATAAAAATATTATTATTATTGATGTAACATTATCTTTTCATTGATTACACAAAAAATGCCAATGCCAATCTTCAATTCCGTTCTCATAGTACTCAAATGTTAAGAGTATTCATAATATATTCACTCTATATTTACTATTTGTATTTATAGGTAAGTTCTTTAAATAACAGTGAAATTTGTTCTTTAACACACCCAAATAGAAATGTGTATAATGAATGTTTATATTTATGGGATTTCCAAATATTTAAGCTTTCCTTACAACAAAATTTAATTGATTATCTTAAGTGCTCAATTCATCAAATCATAAAGATATTTGTGATACTTCTGTTAATTAAATGTAGTTTAAACCGTTATTATACTCAAAGGTTTAACCTGTAATAAAATAAAGAGTTTAGAAGGTCTGGTGTGTTAATACTCACAACGTATCAAGGACATGTCACCAACTATTACAATACTAGGTTTTTCATTAAGTCTCCTTAGAATTTTAACGATGCCAAGAACAATATAATTTATCCATTATCACAAAGTTGCCAAGGTCGATAACCTAATTTATTCTCATTACATGGTAAACTTTGGTTAAGTTGGGGGAGATTATGTAAACTAAGTATATTTAGTTTCCATTTTGATAATGAGCTTAATGTGTTAATGACTAAAAGGTTTTCATCTGCACTGATATAACTCACAGTGGAACAGAGATGTGTTTCAAACAAAACGTAATATTTTCTGAACATTTTGAATTACATATTCCAATATAGGTACGTTTTAAAAGATGCACAAAAGCTTCAATAAATTGTCATCAGATTTAAACCTACTGTTAAACATTCTTTATGTTATTTTTTACAAGATTATTTTATTTGTTGTCATATATTAAGAACAATTTTTTACATTAAGAATTTTAATTTAGTAAATTGTTTCTCAAATTGCGGTAGTGTATAACGTTCGACACATTATCACAGTAATATTTTAGGAAAGATGAAGAACAGAATTAACCTCATTTTAAACATTATTTTTAAATAATGTTGGGATAAATAATTATTGTCTAGATTATATTCGTGGTAGATATCAATTTGATTATAAAAATCTATAATTTATGTATACATTTATATAAATCAAGCTTTATTTATCAAAATTAGCAAGATGAATGTTAGTGGAAGATCATTTCCTAAAATACTTAATGATCAGTGCAATAGAACACATCATTGTTCCAATCCAGATCTATCAGTACATCCCCCATGCTCAGGTTTGTTGAATCGTTTGTATATTCGTGATAGTGACTTTTCCCCCACTTTATATGACCGACTTAATGTACATATAGTTTCTAAGAAACACCTAAACAACCCGTTAAATTCATTGTGAATACGCAAGCAAAATGCATTTGTAATACTTTATAGTTCGTTGATAATTTTATATTTAGCTAAATAGTGATACATGTTTTTTATCTCTCTAAATACTGTAGGTATAATATTTTGTAGCATAGATGTTCTTAGTAATACACTATCTACATAGTTAATATACATTTCTATGCTTAACAGAAACCATGGTATGAAACGATTTTTATTATGTAAGAGATTTTATAATACCGAAACATTCGGAACTGTAAACGTTAAGATTGTAAAATAGCAATATTACTATTATAGATTGTAAATCTGCATAGACTGTTAGTTTATGGATACATTACCTTATTGTTTTACCTAGGAAAAAGAATACAGAATTAACAGTTTTTGGTAATGCCACAGTATACAGAGTTTGCTTTATACATAGTAATAAAACAAACTTGTAGATGGTAGTAATAATTCGTTTTCCATGAGACATCCAATAGTGATATATAAGTCACACCACATAAACAAGTCAGTTTAGAAATAAGAAATTAGCTACTCGTCTTTTACTTTAGTTTGTTTACTCGTTGACTTTTTTAATTCTCAGAAAGAATATGAAATATTCTCCCTTACCAATATATGAAATAGGTAAAACCCTTTTTGTGTGAGTGCGAGTTTTTGGTCGATGCATGAGACCTCATGATATATTTATATAAGGGCACAAACAGCACCTAAAGTCTTCAAATGTGTTAAGTTAAACTTTTGGAGGTTTCATGTTGAACCATAGGCAAGATCATTGAGATATCGTATTAGAGTTATGACAATATATATATACCGATGACACGATGGAAGTCTAACCAAGCTTTGTTACTCTGAGGGATTAAAGCTCTTACGTATTACTAAATGAAATGTAAATAATTTTTTATTCATGGATATTATGAAACAACAAATAGGCGATGTTTCGTTACCACAAACGAATTCATGTCGAGAGTATGTCTTTCTATATGACGTTTCTGATATTTATGTTATGATAATATCAATATAAATAAATGGTTATGCTTGAAATGATGAGTAAACCTTGAATGGAATCTTCAAGCTGAAGTCATGACTTTGAAATACATTTATTTGATCTTTAGACAAAGATGTGCTAGCAACAAAGCTGAACATAGAGGTAGAATATACAGTAAATAGAAGAAAAATATGATTTCAACAACCTATAGAAATATCCGTCATTAAAAATTTAAACATAGTTATTAGTAACAAATATATGAAATTATTTTTAAAATCTAGTTTCAGTGTTGAACATTTTTACATAAATAAGGGTTAATTTGTTAACACTTTTAGTAATAACGCTCGTACCTTCTTTAATACATAGCTGTGTTCATATTTTCAAGATGCACTATTGCATTTTTCACTACTTGTCGCTACTAAATCCCAATATACCCCATAATATAGTTGTGACAAGTAAATGTGAGAAGAATTAAAAATCAATATTTTGACAAATGAACTTATTCTATTGTTACCAGGGGACTTAAATTTAATAAAGGCGGAACCAAAATGGTAACAATGTTTAGAAATGAAAAATAAAAAAAAAAGACAAAGACAAGTTTAATAATTAACAAGGCTCAAGTTTATTGAAAGCAGAAAGAAATTTCGGCGATTCAGACTTTGTCATTTACAACAAAAGACATTCTGACACAAATGATCAATAAAAAAAAAACTTATGATTAACAGTATCATAAATTGTAAAAGTTATAAGCCCTTAATTGTAACATATAATAATTTAAAAAAAAAAATTAATCAACAGATTCTAAAAATTTATCCCCCCTTTTAATATAGATATTTATAGTTACAAAAATTTAACAATAAAAAAAAAGACAATGAGCACAGCTTAATAATTCACAAAATTATAATTAATAAAAAAAAAGATTATACGCCCTTAATGTAAAAGTATAATAATAATAAAAAAAATTAATCAAAAGATTCAAAAAAAGAAAAAAAAACTTATCCCCTCCCTTTTTAGTTTATAGGACGATAGTTTGCTTTTAAACAATTACAGAATTTAACAAAATATAAAAGAGTTTGATATTTTAAGTTCAAAAAATCATATCTATAGTTAACATGTTTATCACTAAACTAAAGATACATAATATAACTGGTTTGAAAAATTTCTTAAAAACTATATTGGCCAAATAAATTTATATATTTTAAACAAACAAAAAATTTAGAATTTTGAAATTTTGTTAATTGACGTCAATTATTTTAATTTGGAAATTAACCTCTTGGAGGTTGTTAGGACCGAAAATTGCATGCAGGCTCCACCCAATAATTGTTTTATATATATATTTTATAATTAACTACACAGGTCTACATTTAGAAAATAGTCTTAAGGAACACATATTTGCGAAAGTAAATTTAGGCACATATACAAAATGAGTTAGTTAAAGTTCTGTAAAGTCAGCTGTAGAAAAAGACATCACTTTTATGCACTTGAAAATGTGAGGTTACGTTATACAAAAAAAAACGTGTTTTGCCAACAGGACGAAACTTGTTAGGATGTTTCGTTGGTTTGTGCAATGTGAGACAAGAATTTCTTTATTTCTCCAATTTCTCCTATTTGTCCTACCAGCATATTAGCTGTGAGCAAAAAACATGTTCTTTTAGTGTCTGTACAAAATCAGACATGTTTTAGCATTAATGTTCATCATTAAAGAAATATCTGATTATTTGCCAAAATTAAAGAAAATTGATTGTATAACAGAAATTCGTTAAGATGGTACTTAAAAGCTTCTTAGATTATTATAAATCTATTTATATATATTTTAATTTTGTTTAAAAGAAAGCTTGTATAAGACTTGTAAGATTTTGCAAAAGTCTGTAAAACGAAATTTTCTGATTTAGAAGAAATTTCCTCAATTGTTTTATATTTGACAAGTTCATATTCTGATCATTTAATGTTCAACACTAGTTTGCACTTATTTCACAAAATTGTTCAAAACGTAAAATGTGCCTTTGCAAAATTTTGTAAATGATGTTTTAAGAAAAGAAATTTTTTATAATCATTTAGTTTCAAAAGAAAATAGAATATTGAATAAAACATGAAATACATATTTTAAAGAAAACATGATAATTAACAAATTATTTTAAAAATTAACAAAATTTATAATATGACAAAATCTGTAAGGTTGTAGTACCTGGTAAATCCTGTCGCAGATCACGTGAGGTAGCACCGAGAAAATGATGGTTAATTTTAACATTTTTGAACCAGATTATTAGACTAAGGCGCACAAGCTGTAATTTAACATGATGTATTAGAAAGCCGGTGATTTTGAGAGAAGAAGAAAACTTTTAACTAACGGAGTTATGAAGAATGTAGACCATGTTGTTATCGCATGTAGACTGTGGACTGGTAATCGAGAAGCTAGCTTGACCGGCGAAAATGTACTTTGGTTTCAAGTATCAGGTGATGCTTGGTTTAGGAGCGGGCCGCTAGATGCCAGCATCTGTCAAGCGACGGAAGGTGGAATGTATATTTACGAAATGAGTTAAGTTATTGCGGAAGTGCTTTTTTGGATTTAAATGCTACAGCTCTCCCCCCCCGAAAGACGGAGTTAGTGTAGAAAGAAAAGGGGCCAGAAGGGCCTCCCGCAAAATTTAGAAAAAGGAGAGAGAGTGTGCTTGAAGGGGTAAAAAAAAATTTCCTCTCAGACAGGTGTTTTGGACCTCGAGATAAACAAAAACCAACTAAGACTAACATGCATGGCGAGTGCCACATTAACTATATGTAGTTCGACAGAACCGGTCAGTATACCTTCACCAAGATAAACAACAAAGAACAAATACACCAAACTTAACTGTTAAGGAAATGGACTCACTATGTCCTCGTCCGAAGACGTTATGGTGACGAAGAAACAGAAGAGTTCATGACGCTCTCTATATTCTCGTCGCATCGATTACACCCGCGGAGTGCTCGATGTTAAGATATGTCTAGATAGGGAAACATGTCAGGTACATGTAGCGGCCATTGCCGTAAAGTGGAACCTCATAGTTGATCAGACTATGGGTTGAAAAGCGTCAAGTCCGGGAAACAGTGAGATATATCACTGGACAAGGAAAATCAATATCTCTTCGCCTGCAAACATCTATACAGATTACGGCACGGAGGGGCTCTAGGAGAGCTCAGCCCACCGATGCCCAAACATACAGATGTGCATTTGGCTTAGAGGAAATACGGCTTGGTTCCGTATTTTATTATGTTCTGCAGTGCATAGAAAGAAGACTACCAGATGACAATTTGTGCGGGCCAAGAAAGATCAGAAAGAAAATTAAATCGTAAAGGAGAAGGTTCTAGAAATTTGTTAATATTTAATTTATATGATGAGGTTTGAGTTGCTCGACGTGTGCTTTTTTAATAAAACGAGGTGAATTGGCGAAAGAAAGCGCAACGGTAACTGGAGTAAGAAAATCAATGATCCGGAAGGGACCTGACCATCGAGGCATCAATTTAGCAGCTCGCTTGTCTATGGCAGAGCTAAGAGGGTGTGTTTTACACCAGACAAGATCGTTGATTTTATACAGATGAGGCTTCCTGAATTTGTTATAGGTCTTTTCGGCCTTTTGGTGCGCTTTCATTATATTGTCTTTGGCCTGGCGCCAAACTTGTGATGGATTAGTATTAGGTTTTGGAAGGAGATCATGTATGTTCCAGCTGAGACTCAGTGGTGTATTGGGGAGAAAATTAAAAAGAATACTAAAAGGTGTTGCTTTAAGAGTCTCATGATGTGCGAAATTGAAAGCCAGCTGAAGCCAGCAAAGGGAGTCGTCCCAAGAGGATTGATTTTTGGAGTGATAGGCGATAAGGGCTGCCTTAAGGTTTCGGTTGAGTCTTTCCGCATTATTAGGTTGGGGGTGATAAGGAGATAAAGTTGCATGCTTAATACCGCGAGAAAAACAAAAGTTGCGGAAGACATGTGATACAAAACATTGTGCATTGTCAGAGATTATTATCTTTGGAAAACCGAAATTTTGAAAAATGTTTTGGCTTAAGGCCTTAATTGTACTGTGGGAAGTTGCATCTCTGACAGGCATGAGCCAGGTGAATTTTGAGAACTGGTCAACTGCGACCAGTATCATGTTGTAGCCCTTTTTTGTCCTAGGAAGCTGTCCGACGTAGTCGATATGTAATTTTTCCATGGGACGATTGGGAACCGTTGAGGCAAGGTATCCTAATTTGGAGTTGTGAGCAGGTTTGCTTACAGCGCACACCGAACAAGCTCGCACTTTAGAAGTGACATCCTGTCTTAAAGTTGGCCAATAAAAGTTCTCCTTTACCTTAAACAAAGTTTTAAGTACTCCAAGATGACCACCCACAACGGAGTCGTGATGATAATTAATCACCAGGTCGACTAAGGACTGAGGTAAATAAATTCTGGTGGGCTTTTCCAGATGATTTTTCAGGCAGAGTACACCTTTACTTAAACAGTACTTCTCTGAAGAAATGTTCTGTTCAAGGTCGGCAATGATATTTTTCAAAATAGGGTCGGCCTTTTGATGAGTCTGGATGTCATGAAAAGCTAGAGGAAAATTTGTGAGGAGACTGGTACACGAAAAGGTGACATTTTCTTCGTTGAAATTTTCCGGTTCAAACATGCGCGAGAGGGAGTCTGCTATGATGTTCTGAGTTCCTCTTATGTGCGCTACCTTAAATTTCAATGAAGTCAACTTGGCAATCCACCGGCCTAATTTACCAAGTTGACGAGGACGTGCTAAAAGCCAAGAAAGGGCTTGGTTGTCAGTTTCTAATAGGAATTCCCGATGCTCTAGATATTGCCTAAATTTCTCTACTCCAAAAACTACTGCTAGGCATTCGGCTTCATATGCAGATGAGGCTTTTCTTTCTGCAGGTGTTAAAGTACGTGAAGCGTACGCTATGGGCTGTCGTGAGCCGTCAATTTCTTGGAGTAGAACTGCTCCAAGGGCCACCGAGCTCGCATCCGTTTGCAGGATGAATGGTTTGGCGAAATCGGCCATCCGGAGAACCGGAGGCTGTGTTATTGCCTCTCGAAGATGTTTGAAAGCTTTCTCTTGTTCAGCTTGCCAAGAGAATTTTTGGCCCTTCCTCCGAAGCAGATTTAGAGGCGCAGCGTGCTCCGCGAAATTTGGAATGAATTTAGCAAAGAAATTGACCATTCCAATAAATCTGGAAACGGCCTTAGGGTTCTTGGGTTGCGGAAAGTTTCTAATTGCTTTTGTTCTAGATGGGTCGATTTGCACGCCACGAGAAGAAACTAGGTGTCCTAAAAAGCTTATCTCATTCACAGCGAAACGGACCTTATCTGGGTTAACAGTCAAGCCAGCCCGCCGCAAACGAGTAAGGACTTCCCGAAGATGTTTTTGATGCTCTTCCCAAGTTTTGGAGTAAATGACTAGGTCATCCAGATAATTAAAAATGAATTTGAATTTGATGTCATGGAAGACCTGATCCAAAAGTCTGGTAAGCACTTGGGCACCAGTACAGAGTCCAAAAGGGACTCGAGTAAACTGATAAAGCATCCAAGGAGTACAAAAACTGGTAATTTGTTTGGACTTTTGAGACAAAGGGATTTGATGATAAGCTGAATTTAGATCGAAAACTGTGAAATATTTGGCACCGACAAACCAGTTAAAACTTTGATGTAAGTTAGGTAGCGGCACCGCTTCGACGACGATGTTTTGATTGAGCCTCCGATAATCAATCACCATCCTTGTTTTCTTTTCGGGGTGTTGAACCAGAAAAACAGGGGATGCATATGCCGACCGGCTGGGTTCTACTACTCCTGAATCTAACAATTCGTTGATGTGTTCGCGGAGGTATTCCATTTTGGGAGGTGCCAATTGGTATGGAGAACACTTGACCGGAGTGTTGTCCTTCAGTTGAATATCGTATTCAACTAGATGTGTTAAACCTAACCTTTTTGTGAGTACCTGAGGAAAATCATTAATTATTTTTAAAATGGCGTTTTTATCGTCCTTTTGTAGATGACCTAAAGGATCAGGAGCAGTAGATTCAGATGTTGTGGACACTATAGGTTTATACGCGGAATTACTAAAATTACATAGAGGAAAAACAATAGACCTTGAAAATTTGAAATAGAAGTTTTTTGCTGAAAGATCAAGTACCAGTCCCGTTTTAGATATGAAATCTGACCCGAGGATCAGAGGACACGACAACTTATGCGCCACCAGGAAATCCACATTCCAACTACAATGTTCCATTTTAAGATGAAGACGACAAGAGTAGGAAATGGGCAACCTTTTTCCAGAAGCCGTGACACAATCAGCCTTCACCCTGGTGATGGATTTAAAAGCCTTGGTGTTCTTTAATTTTTTAAAAAGGGCTTTAGAAATGACACACCTTACTGAACCGGAGTCCAGCAGAGCCTTAACTTTAATTGGTCCAAAAGCTACTTCTACCAAAGGCAAAAACTGATCGTTCAGACCCCTAGATTTAAGAGAAATGTTATTCTTTTTTTTGAAGTTTGCAGTTGGAAAGCTTAGAGCTGGAATAGGTTTGCCTGGACCTATTCCGTAGAGAGAAGAATTTACAGCCCCAGATATAGTGACCGGGTATGCCACAATGATAACAGATGGGAGTAACGTAATTTTGAATGTTATTGCCGAAATTGTTTCTTCTTAAATAGGAAATTGAGTTTAAATTTTGAAAGGGAGGTTTATTAAAGAAATGTGGTTTCGTGTTATGTTTAAATCCGATGTGGTTGGTTTTTGAACGGGAGGCTGGCCTGGAGCTACCAACTAGACTCCAAACCTGCCTCCGTTTTTTTGGAGGATATTGCCTTGTTGGAGGCCGGTTTCGACACTCTGGGCTTCTATGCCCCGGCTGCCCGCAACTGTAACAGACTACAGGTCTTGTGGGTCTAAAATCAGGACTTTTAAACTCAGGTCTCTTTAATGGAGCCCTTTGCCTGTCAGTGTACATGATGTTATTTACGTGAGCGCAGAGTCGATCTAGATCTGCGAAATTTTTAGGCTTAGTCGCAAAAACTAAACAGTTGCGGACTTCCGGAGACAGTCCCTCCAGAATGACGTCCGTGACCTCCAATTCGGACTTATCTAAATTAAGTGTTTCTGCAGCCTCTTTAATTTCATTTACAAAGATGTGCACCGCCTCGTTAGTCTTCTGGGGCCTATAAAATAACTCCTGCACTAAAGAAGCTAACCGTTTTGATGGTATAAAGAGACTTAAGGCCTCTTTATGAAAGGTATTAAATGCCTGATGTCTAATCAGACATGAATTTAAAGGGCCCTGAGCATAGGGCATCAGAACATTATTAATGTTTAAGGCTACGTCCGGGTAAGTTTTAACTATTTTTAAAGAGATTTTAAAAAAATTTAATAATTTGTCAAGGTCGAACCCATCTGTCTGAGGAATTGTCTTAATTATTTGTTCGGCAGGATGACTTAATTTTCCGTATAAGGAAATGTATTGACAGCCTTTCGAGCTGCTAGGTGTAGTTTGCTGAGTCTCAGCCTGCGGCGTGTCCGCAAGGAGATTTGGCCCATTAGACCGAGATGGCTCTGCAGAGCTAGCTTTAGTGGTTCCCCCAGAGGGCGTTAGCGGGATGCTTACGTTTAGTTTTAGAGGAGCAACGGTTTGCTCAAAGGCTTTAAATTTTTCTTTGAGCGTAGCGAAATTGTTATGTAGCTCGGCCAGATCCCGTGGCACGTTGTTGTCTGCTACTTTTATTTGTTCAGTGTGCACCCGATTTAGGAACTCTAGCCGTCTTCCGAAGACGTTTATGCGCGCACGAACACGAATCATTTTGATTCCTCTTTCGGAATCGAGGTTCTCCAGGTCGTCTTGCAAGACAAACAAGGAGTTCCGGGCTAACGCTATCTGTTGCAAGAGGATGTCTTCGGTGAAGTTTCCCATTTCGGGCTCGACGCTGTTTTGCAGAAGGGACCTAAGAGAGGTTCGCATTTTAGCTACAATGTCTTTTTCACCACCTCTAGCTACTACCTCAAAAGCAAGCTCGGTATTCTTTAACGAATCCACTAATCGCAGCAAATCCACTGCCATTTTTAACTGTTGCTGATGATTATAAAAAAAAATAAACCAAGTAATTTAATAATAATAAAAAAAAATTTCTTTTAAAGTGATGCAAAAAGGTGAAAAAGCCAGAGAAAGACTCAAGAATTAAATGTAGTGTAGTTGTTGTGTATATATGTGTGTGTGTAAGTATGAATTGATACAGACAAGCGAAAGAAAACTCGAGAAAATTTGAATGAAATTTTTTGAATTTTTTTTTGTTTTTTTTTTTTTGTTTTTAACTATTTTTGGATTTTATTATTTATTTAAATTTTTTTTTTGGATTCCCGAATGAGCCCGCTGTATGGATCAAATTCAGTGAATGTTTAGTGTGCAGTGTATGTAAATATATATATATATGAAAAAAAAAATAATTAAGTAGACAAAATAATAATAATAAAAAAAAAATTTTATCAAAATTGGTTTAGAAGTTTTTGTGTAATGTGTTTATAAAATAAATCAATAATAAAAAAAGAGACTATAGATTTATAGAGATTTAAATATTTAAACTAAATTAAAAAAAAATTTCATCAGCAACAGTTGTGCAGTATTTGAAAAGCTGCGAAACATAAAAATGAGCCTTGTTTAGCAAAGAAAATTTTGAATTTAAATTTAGATAGTTCCAATGCAAAATTTTGAAAATTAACTAGGGTTCCAGAATTTAAAATTAACAACTCTATGATTTAGAACTAACCAAGATAGAATTTAAAGCAAACCACGCTCTGCTACCAAAAACATGTTACCAGGGGACTTAAATTTAATAAAGGCGGAACCAAAATGGTAACAATGTTTAGAAATGAAAAATAAAAAAAAAAGACAAAGACAAGTTTAATAATTAACAAGGCTCAAGTTTATTGAAAGCAGAAAGAAATTTCGGCGATTCAGACTTTGTCATTTACAACAAAAGACATTCTGACACAAATGATCAATAAAAAAAAAACTTATGATTAACAGTATCATAAATTGTAAAAGTTATAAGCCCTTAATTGTAACATATAATAATTTAAAAAAAAAAATTAATCAACAGATTCTAAAAATTTATCCCCCCTTTTAATATAGATATTTATAGTTACAAAAATTTAACAATAAAAAAAAAGACAATGAGCACAGCTTAATAATTCACAAAATTATAATTAATAAAAAAAAAGATTATACGCCCTTAATGTAAAAGTATAATAATAATAAAAAAAATTAATCAAAAGATTCAAAAAAAGAAAAAAAAACTTATCCCCTCCCTTTTTAGTTTATAGGACGATAGTTTGCTTTTAAACAATTACAGAATTTAACAAAATATAAAAGAGTTTGATATTTTAAGTTCAAAAAATCATATCTATAGTTAACATGTTTATCACTAAACTAAAGATACATAATATAACTGGTTTGAAAAATTTCTTAAAAACTATATTGGCCAAATAAATTTATATATTTTAAACAAACAAAAAATTTAGAATTTTGAAATTTTGTTAATTGACGTCAATTATTTTAATTTGGAAATTAACCTCTTGGAGGTTGTTAGGACCGAAAATTGCATGCAGGCTCCACCCAATAATTGTTTTATATATATATTTTATAATTAACTACACAGGTCTACATTTAGAAAATAGTCTTAAGGAACACATATTTGCGAAAGTAAATTTAGGCACATATACAAAATGAGTTAGTTAAAGTTCTGTAAAGTCAGCTGTAGAAAAAGACATCACTTTTATGCACTTGAAAATGTGAGGTTACGTTATACAAAAAAAAACGTGTTTTGCCAACAGGACGAAACTTGTTAGGATGTTTCGTTGGTTTGTGCAATGTGAGACAAGAATTTCTTTATTTCTCCAATTTCTCCTATTTGTCCTACCAGCATATTAGCTGTGAGCAAAAAACATGTTCTTTTAGTGTCTGTACAAAATCAGACATGTTTTAGCATTAATGTTCATCATTAAAGAAATATCTGATTATTTGCCAAAATTAAAGAAAATTGATTGTATAACAGAAATTCGTTAAGATGGTACTTAAAAGCTTCTTAGATTATTATAAATCTATTTATATATATTTTAATTTTGTTTAAAAGAAAGCTTGTATAAGACTTGTAAGATTTTGCAAAAGTCTGTAAAACGAAATTTTCTGATTTAGAAGAAATTTCCTCAATTGTTTTATATTTGACAAGTTCATATTCTGATCATTTAATGTTCAACACTAGTTTGCACTTATTTCACAAAATTGTTCAAAACGTAAAATGTGCCTTTGCAAAATTTTGTAAATGATGTTTTAAGAAAAGAAATTTTTTATAATCATTTAGTTTCAAAAGAAAATAGAATATTGAATAAAACATGAAATACATATTTTAAAGAAAACATGATAATTAACAAATTATTTTAAAAATTAACAAAATTTATAATATGACAAAATCTGTAAGGTTGTAGTACCTGGTAAATCCTGTCGCAGATCACGTGAGGTAGCACCGAGAAAATGATGGTTAATTTTAACATTTTTGAACCAGATTATTAGACTAAGGCGCACAAGCTGTAATTTAACATGATGTATTAGAAAGCCGGTGATTTTGAGAGAAGAAGAAAACTTTTAACTAACGGAGTTATGAAGAATGTAGACCATGTTGTTATCGCATGTAGACTGTGGACTGGTAATCGAGAAGCTAGCTTGACCGGCGAAAATGTACTTTGGTTTCAAGTATCAGGTGATGCTTGGTTTAGGAGCGGGCCGCTAGATGCCAGCATCTGTCAAGCGACGGAAGGTGGAATGTATATTTACGAAATGAGTTAAGTTATTGCGGAAGTGCTTTTTTGGATTTAAATGCTACACTATATATAACTATGTATAATTATTAAAAATTCAAAAAGTGTACTGAAGGTCATACTATTTTGATATCATTACTCAATTTTGTAATATGGGCTGCACAAATAATCAGTATATTAAATAAATTTAGTAAATAATTAAAACAATTCAATTTCGTTCTTTCTTGAAAATTACAATATGTTGAAAATATGAAAGAAATAAAGAAGCTGATTGCTACAAGAAAGAAATTATAGAAAAAAATTAATGCACAAGCACAGCAAACCCCAGGCTTTTACTTCAAACAACCTAAAATCAAAACAAGGGAATATGGAATCAATGTTAAATACAGAAAACAATTAAAGAGTTAATATGAAATCTCTTTGGCATATCTCACCTCGATAACTTTGAAAAAGGGAATAAATATTTCAATAGGTTATAACTATTTCATGCATGGTGAAAAAACTTTTGTAAGTTTTAACATGTAACATGTCCATCTTGTGTTTTTTACATGGAATCTTATTAGCTGATAGAAGCAATTTGGTGATGACAATATAATTAATTGTCGAAATCGGTAAAACGAAATTCGATAATAGTATTGAAGACGGACCTAATTAATGGCCCGACAGTACATAATGATAGATAATTCATAAAACAACCCTTGTAGTTTACAATTGTCATGAAAAAAACATGATATAAAAAAGTGTCATTATTCTATAATTTTTTTATACTTCATTTTACTATTTACGAAATATTGAAATAAATAGATTATTGCATTACAGTGATTGCATTTTTTGTGCATGAGACAATGCTTTAAGTAAGTCATTTATAAGTTTAATATGATTAATTATTTTTAGACCCTTAGAGGACGAAGATGTACAAAACAATTGTACTAGGTAACGTTTCGATTAATAATGGCATTCCTTCCTAGTTTAAAGCATTATATACCAACAGAGATATTGCGTAAAGCCTCCAATCTTTTATATTATGAGTAAACCTTTAGCAGCATACTAATTTCATATAACAACGTCCTTAAAATGAGTAAAATAGAAATAATGGAAATAATTGAATAGACTATTAAAAATATAGAATATGACTGCGGGTTTGAAATTTAGAAATTTATTTTAATACAGAATCAAACTAGTAACAAATTATTGACACATCTTTGTTTCATAAATCTCGGTAAAAAATATAAGCGTTGTAATTAACATATTGTCATTTGACATTATTAGTTATAATTTTGAATATTTAAATAATCGCTTAACTTATAAAAAAATAGTGAGAAATAATATTTTTTCCTATAAACAGGGGGGAAGGGATAAATTTATAATTTTTAAATTCGTATATAATATTAAAAATGCAATAATATATTCACGAACGGAGCTCAATAATTGCAATAAAGGTTTGTCACAGTCATACTAAGAACCAAAGACAATATGCATGCTTTGTCATCTCCCTAGAAATTTCGATTTATTGTAGCCTAAGTGGTTTACTGAAGTGTTTATGCCATCTTTAAACACACCAAAAAATAAAATCAAATTTAATTTTTAACAATTTTTCTTTTAAAATGTTTATAAATATATGTTCTAAGTTTTTTCAACTTGATTCAAATTTAAAACGTTGATTTTTTATTTTTTATTTGGAGAACTAGTCTTTCTTCCACTAGTTTTTTGAGACACAGCAAATAAGTTTGTTATTAACTATTAACTAACAAAACTCAGAACTTAACTGTCAAAAAGGGATCGTAATATTTAACACTGTAGTTAAATATATCTGGATATTGCATGAAACTCTTATATCCCATTTGTTATATATATGCGACATAGACATAACAAACATTACTTTTTTTGTAAAATACGTTAAATTTCAACCTAAAATACATTATACTTAATGAAGCTCGATTTATCTACATCTTTATGGTATCTACAAAATTTTCAACTTTTTAATTTAGTAATAAAGGTATACATTTTAAAAATACCATTGACGTGTTTTATTATCAGTAATTCTTAAATACATTTCTTGTGTTTGTTTGATTGTTTTAATGATTAAAGTAGAACAATAATTATTACTAAAATTCATACTATGTGATTTTAACTTTTATTAAATAATTGTCATAAATGTATTAATTACCTTATGAATTTCCTTTAACGGTGCTTATCCCCATTTAAAAGTACCTTCCTAAATCGTTAATGTACTATCAAATACAATGAAGTATGTTGAGTTAATATAAGACTGAACTTTCTCGGGATATTAAACACAACATTTATATTTGGGATTGATTCTTTAATTTGGTTTTGCACCTAATTAATTTGTAACGATCGTGATCATACATTCAGTAACATAAATAGGGAATACATAATTAAGATTAATTATTGCTTATTGTAGGTATCAGTTAAACTCATTTAACAATTAACTTCAAATATGTAATAATGAAACTAATGCAGATCGTGTCTACTGCTGTTTAACGAAATCCCTTAACCCCACCTGTCAAGATTAACTTTTTTATTCTGAGACTCCAGTTTATTTTCTCCTAATTTTCAGATATAACTTTCTTGAAATAATTATTTACACTTTTTTTATCTATAAAAAAATTAAATTGAATATTACGTAAATCTTCCCTCAAATACTTACACAAACAATCCTCAATAACTGTAGTAGTCAAATGGAACCAAGTAAAGAAGTCAATCATACCTAAACATGAATTTAAAATCTTATATACGACATACCAACCTCTTTCTACCGATAATTTGATGCTTATAGAGTTACACATTAACAGAAACCCAAACACTGTGGACGTATTTGAAAGGTCGACGGGATGAATTGCAAATTTCGTAGAATCAAATGTAAGAAATTGTGACTACCTCCATCTTGAAACCATTAGTAAAGTGAACAAAATAAGTTAGTATAGGCTCGAATACGATCTACCACGGAGAATAAACTTCTTAAAAGAACTGAAAATGATGCCATTTGAATTATAAGATTCATATTTAATATTAATATACATAGGTATTAATCGATTTTCAAGTATCGATTATGTGGTAAATTTCAACGACTAGTTAGATTACACATTAAATTTGTTTATTGATTCCTTCTCAAAGTACAAAAAAAACTTTATAGAAAAGAAGTAATATAGAAATATAATAAAACAAACTGAAAAAAGTAAATTGAAATTAAAGAACAAAAATAAATAAATAAATAAAGTAAACATATAATTATTAAACTTGCTACATTTACGATTACGCTTATCATGAGGACTAATTTTTTTTGTTAATAAATGAATTATCTTATAAAAATATAGCTTCTTTAGCAGTACTTCTAAAAAAAAAAATAAATAAGAAAATAAAACTATCTTTTAATATAATGCCTATATTTTTTAACAATTTCACCTAATACAATTCTTGCAAAAAATTAATGTAAGTCGATGGTAACTAATGCACTTTCAGACACACATATATTCTTGAAATACAAGTTCAGTATATAATTCACCAAAATATGAATATACAAGTAATTAATATGATGAATAAAGATTATGCATATAAATTGACTTCGTACGTTCATGTCTGCTTCTGCCTTTATAAAAGTGGGGGAATAAAGTTGACAGACACACTTATTGTAATATATATATATATATATATATATATATATATATATATATATACATGTATAAGACCTTTTGAGTGCCTGGCGATTCCTGACCTTGGAGCGGTTATACGATCAGACATAAAGGCCACCTTTTGGGTGCCTGAGTATAAATGTTATACCGTGTATACAATTACCACCTTTCCAGTGCCTGGCTTATATTTTAAATGCATTTGCGTCATTTTGGGGGCTTGATATAAAGATACCACTATTGCGACCTTTCCAGTGCCTGGCTTATACTTTAAACGCATTCGCGGCATTTTGGGTGCTTGATATAAAGATACCATTATTGCGACCTTACAAATGCCTGGGTTTATACCTTAGACATATTCACGACTTTTTGAGAGATCGATGTTCGCGCGTTTTTTTTGGAGGTGTTTGTTATTTTGACTGACCTCCCCCCCTCCCCCGTCACTTCCGCTCCAACCACATCTGTCTTTCGCGTGTAAACTCCGGGCTGCACTATACATTTTTCATGTATTTCACACTAACAATTAACAATACCGCATCATATTGAACAGAATGACTATAAAAAAATAAGGAAGTGATATTCCTATTGTAGAGGTGTTCAGTTTACATATTGATCTACACTCTTCTAATGACCTATTATTATGAACTAGATCTCATCGTAGTCTAAAAATTCTCATCGTAATCGTAAAACAACATAATTGATGGTGGCAATAACCGCCAGATGTAAGTATGGCCGGCGAACCACCACCCTTATATACATTGAATTTTACGCGAGTTTTCTAGTTTATTACTGTTTTTTAAATTCAAAAAGCCCCTTGAACTTATAAGATGTAAGAAAAACGTTTATGTTTATCATTAAAAGAATAATATTTCACTTATAATTGCTAGTTATTAAGTTATATTAAGTTAAAGTTCTGATTTGACGGTTTACCGACAAAATTTTTTTTTTCTTCAGCCACAAAATTCAGGCGACGCTTCCCGTATTAACGCTGGATGCGAGTATGTGTGCGCACGCATCTTCGATTCTCACCATATGGCTAACATATATATTATAAAAATACATAATATTGTCTTAAATTTTGGGATTTCAGTCTTGGGACTGTGAGTCCCGAGGTTCCCCTAATTTCCCGTTACATATTAAGGGTGGGCCCTCCGGGATAGGTCTCCCACCGTAAATTGAAATACTGGTCAAATCAAAACGAAAGAAGGAAATCATAATCTGACCTCGAGCGACGCAGTCTAGGTCAGTAATTAAGTGGGATACCCTAGGTAGAAATAAAAGAGATGCGTAACGTCATAATTTAATTTGGAATTACTATTATAATTTTTGGGGGAAAACAAATTAATTTTGTTCAATATTTAGTAAACGTATTTCGGATTCAGCGTTAATTCGGGTAAGTCGCCGAAGAAAGAAGGTATGCTAATAAAAAAAGTGTCGGTTGTAATTAGTCGCGGTATAATTTCTAAATAATGAAAAATAAAAATAATTTCATCAAAATAGTAAGCTCGGTTTCCTGGCCACTCAGGTATTGATGGTAATGAGAGAGCAGATGAATTAGCCAGGTCAGGTTCAGAATCCCCTTTCGTGGGCCCGGAACTGGTGTTCGGGATCTCCTATGGACATGCCAGAGCAGCAGTTGATACGTGGATACGGGAGGGGATGAATAGGGCCTGGACGAATTCAACCACTAGTAGACTTGCAAAAAGGTTATTTAGATCAAACAAGAAACATGCTGAACAACTCATCTCTCTCAGAAGGGATAACATGAGGTGGGTGGTTGGGCTCTTAACGAGCCACTGTCACCTCAGAAAACATCTACACAGAATAGGGATTGCTGCAGACAATACTTGCAGGAAATGTGGTTTGGCTGAAGAGTCCGCAGAACACATTCTTTTAGAGTGTGAGGCATTAGGACGAGCCAGGCTATACTCTCTAGGCCTGCCGGGGAAAGAGATGGAAACCATCCTAGATAACCCTATTGGTAGTATCTGTTCCTTCATAAGGATGACGGGTTATACTATTTGGGTGTGGGAAGGAAATTGGGGCGGCAAAAGATCTTTAGGTCGACTCCGGTGAGGCCTCTGAAGGTGGCTTTCACAGCCCAGAACGGAAAAAAAAGCTCGGTTTTGGTTAAAAAGTTGTTTGGTTAAATATTACAAAGTTTTTGTCGTAAGGTTATGCCGAAATAACTGTGAATACATATATAGACATACATAATAATTCAAATATACATACATGGCTATAAATATAAAAAATAAATGCAAGTGATTTTAGTTGAATAATCAGAACGTAATCATTACTTTAAATTAGGCAGCAGAAAGATTAGAATTAGTTGATCGTATTTTCTTTGGCTTAGAACCATGAGATATTTATGTCTGTTAGCATCCTGCCATACATCTTATCTGCTGATAAGCGATTGAATGACAATCTAAAACACTATTTTTATCGAAGGTCAAATCTTTACAAAAATATATTGAAATACTAAACTGACTTTAAATAACTTTACATTTATACAACTTCCGAAATAATAAATAGTAATTAAATAAATAATAGTCCATCCGTTTCGTCGGGGCTATCTGCGCGCGCATCACCCATTGTCGGTGTAATCACCACACAATGGACCCCACAATTCTACAAATTACTTTTTCTAGCATGTATATACTTTTACAAGAAAACCAGTAGTTTACCTTACTTATCCCCACCCGAGAATTTACGTATTTTATCGACCATTTTTATTTTTTCTTCACAGGTACCTTTTTATAAGGGCGACAGGAAGAAATAATTAACATAGTGGTAGTTTTTGAAATTTTCGGTATTCTATTTAGACTTAACGTAAGTATCAAATTGTATAAAAGTATAAAATTATGAAATTTTATATAAGTATCATTAAAAAGAAAAAAAATATATATTGCACAAAAAGAAATAAGAATTTATTCGAAATTTACTTATTATACTATACTTACGAAAAGAAATATTATTTTTGTGAAAGAAAAAAAAAAAGTAAACAAGACTACAGAAATTATTAGCATGGCTTTAGATTTTGGTGACGAAGATTTTGAACGTATTATTATTAACAAAGATGCATATTTAGGTGTAGAACATATACAGCGCTTCAGCGATTTAATAAAAGAATGTTTTAATACTGATTTCTTAGGAATGGAAGAATTACAAATTTATGATATGATTACTCCCGCTTCTCCTGATAGATCTAGAATTCAAATTTTATTTCGGCCTTTAACAGATGATGACATGCTCAGAGGTCACTTTGTGTGCAGTTTTTTTTGACACTGAAACTATTTATATTTATGACTCATTAAATGAAAAGAAAGATCATAGTCACTTATAGATTAGTTTTGCTAAATTATACCCATTTTATTTTCAATCTGGAAAGACTATTAAGTGGCTTGAAGTTCAACTTCAGAGTGAGTGTGATTGTGGTATATTCGCAATTGCTTTTGCGACATGTCTTGTACATGGTATTAGACCAGATTATGTGCGATATAACTGTGATAATAATTATATGCGACAATTTCTCTTACGTATATTTAGAGAGCGTTCTATAAAAAACTTTCCTTTTCATTTAATTCAAATTCCTTCTTGGCATCTTCAATATTTAATGATCAATTGTGATTATAATATCATAAAAAATGGAGGACGTCTAAATGATTATCATATTGAAAGATTTCATAACCTACTTTTACGGTTTACTATTTACAAGCCTCAACATACCGGGAGACTTCAAGTTCTTTCAAAAATCAAACCAATGGCTGAGGGTGAAAAAAATATTCAAATTTTGTTTTCTAATTCTGAACATTGGTTATGTAGCTATTACGATGGTAAGTTATTATATATTTATGATTCTTCAAAATCTGATACATTAGATGCAGATTTTAAAATTTTTTTGAAAAAGCTTTAACCATTTTATTTTAACAAAAATGAAAAAGATTATATTTCCTTCTGTAGCCCAGCAACTTAATGGAGTTGATTGTGGCGTTTTCGCGATAGCATTTGCCACTTCATTAGTATTTGGTCATGATCCGCAAAATATTACTTATACATATTCCTTAATGCGTAATCATGTATTTAAACTTTTAAGTGGAAATATCTTAACTTTGTAACTTTCTAAATACTTTGCCATCAAATACTGTTGGCAAAGTAGGTACCAATCAAATGTGCGATACCTTAAAGATGCTATGTTAAAAAAAATTAATACCGAGGAAATTGAGCTTGTTGCCGAAGATACAATTCGAGCGAAGAATATGCACAAAAAAAGAATAAAGTCTTTAATGAATGATGAAGCGGGTAGTTCACGAACTGCAGGATTAGCTAGAGTAATTAAAATAAAAGCTGTATCAAAAATTATGATAAGACGAAATATTGATGTTTCTATCGGCTTGGCTAATGGTACAATAGGTACTATTATTTCTGTAACAAGAGATAATAATAATGTTGTCGACACTATTAAAATTGAACTTACCAATAAAAGACAATATTCTATAGAACGTATAGAATCTAAATTTCAATTAATGAGGAATGCTTTTATAATAAGAAAACAATTTCCAATTTGCAATAGTTATGGAATAACTATTCATAAAAGTCAAGGTCTAAACTTAGAAAATGCAGTAGTTGAAGCTGGAAAAAACTTTAACTTGTAAATAAAATATAAAATAATATTGCTCATGTTATCTTCTTTAGAAATATTTTAAGTTTTAAATTGAATTTTCGATTTTTAACTGCTCACTTACGTTTTAAAAAAATCTAAATACTATTTTATGGTTGTTGATGATATTATGCAAGTTATATTCAAGTCTTTGTATAATCCAACTTCGAAATGATTATTAATATAATATATGCTCAATAAATTTTATATTATTGGTTTATTAATAAAAATAGCTTTTCCAAGATGTTAGTATTTAGGAATTTATTAATAAATCAAATGTGGGGTGATATGTCGCCCACTGGAATAGTGTTCAGAGACAACCCCCACCCCAGTATGATTTCTCATGCTTTCGCTGCCTTATTTATTAAATTACTTCAGATACAAGGAAAAGGAAAATGTAACAATGTGTTGAGTAAGTTAAAGGGAATAAAACGCAAGGTCATACTTACGAAAGTTTTACCTTTTTGAAAGGTTTTTTTGTTGAGTACTATCTAAATTTATTCTAAATTCTGGACAAGCAGGGTGATTATCACCAGATCAATTATCATGGTTGATGAAATGAATGTTAAGCTTACATATATGTCTTGAGTTGCCTAAATCATTGATTTATTGTACTACTGGACGGTGAAGTGCAATTTTCTCTCCATGTAATACTTAGGAAACAACAGTTTATATAAAACAATACAATTTATCCAGGGTGTTCTTCCCGACCGATTTGTTGAATTAATTCCGTTAAGAAAGGTAAATTAAATGGATAACACTTGTTTTTTTTTCTTGGGGGATCCTCGGCATCTAAGGGTTCTTGTCTCTGAAAAACAACATAACTTATCAAAGGCGTACTTACACCTCTATTCATTTCTAGAAATAAAAAAGTCTGACTATTACGTGGCATAGTATGATTTTATAATTTGAGTGACCCTCAAAAATAAGGTAGACAATAAATAAACGTTTGTCCTTCATATTCCAGACCTAATAATAGTATTTTTTTAATCAATTAAAAACATTATTAAATATTTTAAATATAGTTGTAAAGTTTCTGAATACAAATGTAGTCAAATTTGCGACCGGGCAAATATTAATATTGTGTCCAACTGTAAAATAAACAGTGAATGGGCGCAGGTAGAAAAAACACACCATGTGACAACGTTGCAGTACTCCCTCCTTACTAAGCATATGAGGTCATAACTAGATATCCACAGAAAATTACTACTATTTTTTTAAAATTTGCTACTACAAAATATTGTTTGTTCGAATTTCTATAACTAACTATAAATGTTTATCTAGACAATCTCAAAACCAACCCCTCACTTCTCCAACCATCAAATGTAAACCGATTCTTACTTTATAGAGCACAAGTTTATTTGTTGTTAAAATTATATAATATTTGTGATGCAATTTTCCCTTTTCTGTTCAAATATATTTTCTTTTACTGCTACAGTAAAAATATAAATACCATATTGTTCGTCATTAACAAATAAAAGTTTTTACTCTCTTGTAATTGTTTTATAAGGTTAACAAGTTTTCAATATATACGACTTTAACATTTTAAAATGGAAATCATTTTCAAATCTCGTGTAAAACGTCACATGAAAAATGCGTTTATCAAATCTGAACTCAATGCTCAGTGTGTTCCAATGAAGGAAGAACTACTTCCTGCCACAATTCTTCAAATGTCGATGAGTAACCTATAGCCCTACATGTAAACAAACCAACTGTGCGAACGGAAATATAGTTTATTCTCTGATGAGATGATAATTGTGAATAACATGCGTCCGTGATTCTGTTTTGGATGTGGGCTGGGGGGGATGTTTTTCTGTTCTTGTAAAACTGCAACCTCTATTATTTTCACGGTGTCTCATTATTGTATTTTCAACATTGTTCTATTTAACACGAATCTTAAAAACAACAAACGTACTTTCTTTGTATAATCGTAATTAATTTAGTATTATAAATAGCCTTTCCTAAATAAATTGAAATCTTTAGGCTTATTAAAAAAAATAAACGAGATTTAGATTCGAACCAACTACCTAAGATTTAGAAAAACAAAGATTAATATAGTTCCTCTATATAATAAAAATAAAGTCCTCTATAGACTTCACTCTGGCTGTCTATCTTTCCGTTTTCAGGATAATATTTTGAACTAGGGAAATTACCAAATTTGTGCTTTAACTAATAACTACAGTACTGTAATTCATTTATTATTGCTAAAATTAAATAAATATAAGACACCACAATTAAAGATCCTTTACGAAAGTGCTATCCTTCTGCGCCAAAGAAGCCTATAACTTTGACCATACATAGGTTATTGAAATAAGTTATTGGAATTTTTGAGTTCTCCAATATTCTGCTCGAGTTGTTGAAGAGCTATAGTACGATTTATTGTTTAAAAACTTTGAAATATTTTCCAGGACTTCTTCAACTTTAACGTCAGGTAATTTGTTGTGCCTCCCACCTCTGACTCATCCATTTTAAATTTATTACTTTAAAAAAAAATTCCTTACCTATATAACACTCTTAAAGTGTGCTTCAATATATACATACACACAAACTTTCTTATTTAACAAGAAACAGTTCTTAGACAAAGTTCGTTATTGTTTTGATCCATTCACTTGTTTACAATTAATATGTAACAGTAGTAATATTAATTATCTTAATTAAAAAATGGCGTCGTTATTACTAAGATAATCAAGATTCCTAAAATGTAAAAGGCATACGCTATTTTTAATTGTTGGCAATATGAATTGGGATAGTGTTCGCTTTCTTTAAGTCTAAAGGAATTTTAAAAACAATGATTTTCCCGAAAAGATAAAACGTCAGGCTCATTTAAAATATATTAAAAAATGTCTCTTAGTGTCATAAAACTAATGGCGACCGTTTGGAAATTTCTAACCTAATATACCCAAAAACAGTACATTTTAACAAAAAAATTCAAGACACCTTTTTGTAGCACTTTTAATTCCCTATCGGATGTTGTAACTTCAAAAGAATCGGATGAAGCATAACAGTTAAGTTAAAGATAATAACAGCGTACGTAATCACAATATTGGGATGTTTTGCATAATTTTAATAAGATTTTTAAGTATATGCAGGATGTTTTGTAATTACTCTGCAATATTCTAGGATATGATTCAGCACATAAGAATGAGAAAAAAAATCAATTAGACATGGGTCCGGACAAGCTTTGTTTCCCCATAGCCACCAATTTGTTTTTTCACTAAATAATTTTTATCTAGAGAATTATATGACTGATTGAGCTCAAACTTTGCACAAAGTTTAATCTAACAATGATCTATTTAAACAAGATAACCGATTATATACAATAAGGTGTTTGAAAATTTAAAACCTGAATTGCCCAAAAACCGTATGCCTACATTTTAACAAAAAATTTCAACAAATTATTTTTGTAGCCCTTTTCATTTCGTATAGGATGGTGTAACCACCAAAACAATCGGATGAAGGATAATAGTTAAGTTATGTGTAATAATCGGTTTGTTCAACCCGGCATCTTATACCAACACAGTAAACACAACAATATATTTGTGTGTACATATTATGCTGTTATAATCCTTAACTTAACAATTATCCTTCATCCACTTGTTTTGATAAATACACTTTCCGATAGGAAATTGAAAAGTGCAACAACAAAGATGTATTGAAATTTTTTGACAAAATTATGGTTTTTTAGTTTGTTAGGTATGACATTTTTAACAGTCGCCATTTTTAAACGCATCATTGGATATAATCGTTTATTTTTTTATAATAGATCATTATTAGGTATAACTTCAAGTCTAGTTTGAACTCAATTGGTGAAACCGTTCTATACATATGATTTTTTTGTGAAAAAACGTACAGACAGACAGACGAAAAAGTAAGCACCGTTGACCTATGTTTATATTGTGAAATTTGTTTGTCTCGATTCCAGGAACAAATCCACAAAAGGGGATCAGAGATTTCGAGGGCATCCTGTATATTTGCAATTTATAATATAGCAGTTGTATGTATTAATACTATTATCTAAAGCACAAATAACAAGATAGGTTAATAAGGTCGGTTCCACTAAAGGGCCTAGGGAAAATTTATATTACCTGTTTCCCTAAACGTGACGATCCTAAGGTGGCCATTAGCAAACTTTTTTTTTACATGTAGTAAGGGCGTGTAATTTCGGGAGTGGTTGTGAAAAAAAACATATTTACTTATATTTATAGGTATGTCGTTAACGCATGCTTCTAACAGAACCAATTAGTGAAAACCCGGTGGTCCTTTATGGCCGTTCGGGTTCAAAACCTTTCTATAAGTTAGGTGGTTTATGATATTTGTTAAGTGTGAGGATTTCCCAGTGTATTTTGCCGAATATCTCAATTTCTTGTCTTTCAATGCCCAGACAATAAATGCCCTAAGGCTGGGAAAAGTACTATGACATGTGTTTTGTTGTTAAACACTACCAAAAGTAACTGTCTAGGCTGCTGAATTAATTTAAGACACTTTTCTGCTTAATTGCATAACTACAATTAGGACTGTACAGTATAACATACATTTTAGGACTGGGAAAAGTACTATGAATAGAATATAGAATAGAATAGAATAGAAAAAGTACTTTATTTTGACATGTATTCCATACAAAATATAAAATAAATTCACAATTAATTAATTATAGAAGATAAAATAAAATGAAATAAACTTAATAATATTCTTTCTTTACAGAGTACTTTACAGCAATGGTCTTTTTGACCGTCAGCTGGGTGGGCATAAACAAAACAATATAGTTAAAAATTATACTATGAGTCACATATATTTACACATATAGACCTGTGTGTATATAACCTTCCTTCCACCAGTGCACCCATACATATATAATCATATAATTATACAAAATATTCAATATAAATTACTACAGAACTAATTAATTTGGCACCAGCTATACAATTAAAATTACTTACATATATAAATAGATTTACAGTAATCCTTCCAAGAACTTAGGTGTAACCCCCCTTCCCAACCAAAATTTTGTGTACTGTTACAGTTAAAAATTAAATTCATTTATTATTCCCATCTAAATTTCCATTCAATCTTCATGAATTTACCCAATCTCCACCAATTTCTCCCATTTAATAAAAGTTAAAATTCCCCCTATTTAAACTGCGTTTGAAAAAGCACAAATTTCTTATATCGGCTAGGATAGGGCAGCGAGCAATAAAATGGTAAACCTTCTCCTTTTCATTTATGTTGCATAAGGAGCATAACCATATTTTATCGTTACACCACGGTTTATAGTTTAAGTCAACAAGTTCCGCCCTTGCTTTGATGATCCAACTTATTGTTTGTATATCATATTTATCAAATAAAACAAGTCTACTGCAGAGTTGAAAGTCAAGGTCCCAGTACTGTTTATGATATGTCGCATTTCTTGCCCTCTGTAAACATTCTCCCTCCCAAGTAACTCTGACCGCTTCAATAACACTAAGCATCTGTTCCCGTAGCCTATCAATATTGCTCATATCCACATCAATCCCGTATTTATATCCTAACACTTTCCACTCCTGGTAACAGTAAATGCCACTTTTTATTATTTGTTTAGCAAGAATGTTTGGCAATCTATTCTTTAGTAAAGCTACAACCCTTAAAAGAAAATTCAGGTGGATTCTCAATGTATACAAATAAACCTTTTCAAACCCTCTTTCAAAAAAACAAGACATAATTTGGGGTGTTATTTGGCAACTTAAATATTCTTTTTATAAATAATCTAAATACCCCTTCCAATTCATCGCTTTCCTTGTAGCCCCAGACCTGGGAACTGTAGCATAAAATCGCCTTCACAATAGAATTAAAACATAATATAAACTTGGCACTAAGTGGGACCCTCTCGTTACCTAAAAGGTTGTGCCATACCGCGATTATAGCATATTTTGCAGCCATAGATTTGTCCTTAAATTGAGTTTCCCATGACAATGATGGAGTAAGTATAACACCTAACTATTTATATTTATTGACAACCTCTACCCGTTGCCTTTTGTACCACCACTTCTCATTTCTACACAACTGACCCCCTTTCCTAAAAACCATTATTTTAGATTTACTTAAATTAACCCGAAGATTCCATTTGTTACAATAATTTTCGAGTTTATTTATCATACTCTGCAAACTACCAGGAGTAGGGGACAGAATAACAATATCATCTGCATACAATAAAACACTGACCTTAAACCCTTCAAAATCGCATCCTCCATCTAAAATATCAGCCAAATCGTTCACAAATAAAGAGAATAGCAATGAACTTAAAATACAGCCTTGTTTCAAACCCATATTAGTTTCAAAACATTTCGTTACACCCGCATTACACCACACTCCCGATGTTGTACCTTTGTAAAGCTCTTTTATAATATTCAGCATATGAGAAGAAACACCCAAACACGATAACTTAAAATACAGCGCCTTTCTATCAATAGTATCAAAAGCAGAGGAAAAATCTACAAAAAAACAATACAGTTTCGCCCCCTTCTTTGACAGTTGCAACTGAATCATACTAGTTAAGTTGAATATGTTATCTATGGTGGAATAACCCTTTCTAAATCCGGCTTGAAATTCACTAATTATTTGATGACTGTGTACCCAATTGTTTAATCGATTGTGCAATAAACTAGCAAACACTTTCGCTATACAATCTATAAATGACAGACCTCTGTAATTTTGCACACAATTGACATCCCCTTTTTTATGCAAGGGAAAAAATATAGATTTTTTAAAACTTTCTAGAACGCGTTCTTCCATATATATTTTATTGAAAATAGCCAATAGCTTTGAACTTAAAAACCGTGGGCCGTTTTTAAAAAAATCATACGGTACTCCGTCAAAACCTGGAGATTTCCCATCTTTCAATTTTGCCAAAATCGTTTGCAGTTCTTGCTGGTTGAATTGCTTGTCGAGATCATTGTCGAAAATATACTGTTCCGTATAAGAAATATCCCTTGGTACAATAAGAGGATTCAAAAGATTTTTAAAATACTCCACCCATTCGACACAGCTAATATTTCCAGCTAATCTGCTTTTTGTATTTTTAAAACTTTTCATAGAATTCCAAAATTGTTTTGCATCTTTAACTTGCCCCAAACTATTTACAACATATTTGTAATGTAGCTTACGCTTAGTTCTGCATTCCGATTTAAAGTTTTTATTTGCCTCTAAATATGCGACTTTAACCATAGTTGAATTTGTTTTGCGAAACAGCTTTAAGAGTTTAAAGGTTCGCTGCCTTGATACCAGACATTCGAAATCAAGCCATTGTTGTTTTTTGTTTACCGTAGTGTTATTATTTGTACTCGGTTTAAAGTGGGCTGCTTGTTTGATACAACGAATCATGCTATTGACATTTATCTGGTTATCATTCAAGACATCAAAGGTTGACATTTCCTTATCTATGTTTTTACCGAACAAGACGTTATCTGAATTAGTCCATTTTATTCTTGGCAACAATGGTAGTATACAATCCCTACCCCTTTGGCTCTCTGCAAGTCTACCAACTTTACAATTTACACAAATAGGTAGATGATCCGATCCTGCATGACTTATAACCTCAAAATCATTTACTATTTCTAAACAACTCACTGATACAACTGCAAGGTCAATTACAGAATTACCCATCTTCCCAATAAAAGTAAATTCTCCTTCAGCATCACTTTGCGTTCTGCCATTCAAAACCACTAATCCAAAATTAAGGAATAATTCTAGAAGTTTACGCCCCCTTGTATTTAATATCCTGTCTTTCGATTTCTGACCACTCTAATTGTACTAGTTACATTAATATAATTATACATATCAGAATTATTTTGTTCGTTAGATATTCGGCCATTAAAATCTCCAATTATTATTAAATTTTGCTCTGAATTTGAATTAATAAAATTACACAAATTTTCAAAGCTGTTCTCCCATTTGTTATAATTTAAATAAATTGGCAAAACCAACCAATTTTTAATTTCAATTAATTTTATATTACGTTTGCATACGAAACTAACTTCTTTAGTAAAGGATGACTGTAAATTTACACAACAAATAATACTTCCTATTGCCCTTCCAAAATTAGCATTTCTTTCAGCAAAACTAAAAAAATCGATTTTAAAATTAGAAAGACTCTTAACAATAAACTCTTCATCATGTTCAGATATAAATGTTTCTAATAACAAAATTATATCATACTTATTTAGTAAATGAAAAAAATAATCTTCACCAACCCTGGCTCTTAGTCCACATACATTATAAGACAATATTTTAAAATTGCTAACCGTCTGAGGCACTATAATATTGTCCAACTCCTTATGAGCTGTTTGAGAACATTGTCCTGAGAAATTGGTGTTTAGTCCCTAAGAAGATGTTGTCTTCACTCCATTCTCGTCTGTCCGTCCTGGTTGCAGCTTCCCTGGACCGTCCTTTCTCAACTCCGCTATGCGCGATGAGAAATCGTAGTTGAATAGATCCTTCAGCTTCACTATTCCATCCGTTCGGCCGGCCATCAGTGTGTTGTCCTTCCAGGTGAATTTGACACATTCTATTCTAATGTGGTCAAAAACTAACGGCATACGACGTCTTCTCAACTCTTTTTCTATCTCCCGTCAGACTGCAGCAACGTAGGCTCGCTTTAATCTTACATCCTGTGTGTAATCCCGATGTACGACATAAGATGTTCCCTTTAACTTATTTACATTGGACATGATCCACCCAATATCGTCATCTGAAGGGAACTGGGCAATTATTGCTCTGCCCTTTGCTCCTAATGGTTGCGCTCTATTGACCCACAAACTGCCATTACACTTTAACACTTCCACACAGAATTGTTTCACAAGGGCTTTAAAGTCTGTCTGACCATTCCATTTAAGACCTACAAAAATTAAATTGTTACGTCTAGATCTACCTTCTAAATCATTAAGCTTATCCATAATAACCTGTTCTTGTTTCTTAATACAGTCTATCTTTGCTTTCAAAACTTTGTTCTCTTCCGTCAGACTTCTCACCTCAGAAGACACAATTAAGAGGTCTTTTTTAGTAGCCAATGTTGATAATTTTGTATCTAGCAAGTTACTCAACCCAGTCATTAGCTGTCCATGCGTCGTGTCACCTACCTTTGCATTATCCATCTTGTCACAATGCGTTTCCGACATTCCTAACGAAACACTTGCGTCTTCCGAAAGTTCTGGCAAACTGTACGCCCTGAAACGTTTTAAACCTTTCGGATTTTTTGGGGAAAAATATTTGTCAATCGTTGAGTCATTCATAGGCCCGAAAAATTTCTCAAATTCCGCAAAATACGAAAAATGAAAATAATACACAGGTGAGAGGTCTATCACTAACCTGCAGAACGAAACGTTAACGGAAACTAACGTTCTTCAATAACGTAAATATTTATGCTTCACACTATAAAATGCAATAATAATAATTGTAGTGAAATATTAATAAACTTTGATACTTAATACATGTTTTTGTAGTGGACTATACATAGGCTACTTAAACAGGCGGGACCAAACTCGCTGTCTCATCGTAGACACGCACACTATTTACACACACACACACACACACACAAATTAAACAGTACACTTAACATATATTTACAGTATAACATACATTTTAGGGCTGGGAAAAGTTCTATGACATGTGTTTTGTTGTTAAACACTACCAAAAGTAACTGTTTAGGCTGCTGAATTAATTTAAGACACTTTTCTGCTTAATAAATCGCATAACTACAATAATTAGGACTGTACAGTATAACATACATTTTAGGGCTGGGAAAAGTACTATGACGTGTGTTTTGTTGTTAAACAAAAATAAAGCATGCCTAATTGACATGCTTGGTGCATATTTGTTTTAAATCGATCGAATATTTTTCTCTCTAGCTTTTTATACATACAGACATACAGACAGATATTTTGTAAAAACCACTTTTTTGGACTCAGGGGGTCCCAAAACGGGTATATCCACAAAAATCTCATCATCGATTTTTTTTGCGAACACTATACTTTCTCCATACTATAGTATAGTGTGAAAGTAAAATGGTAACTAGTTAAAATATAGTTTTATTTATAAACTTGAAAAAATAAATACCGTAGCCTACTTATTTGGAGAAATAAATGTAACTATCTTCGTCTTCTGATTAATAATGTGTAACATATTTTAACATTCTGTTAACTATATTATGAAAACGAGGACAACGAATGGCTGAACCGCGAACAGAGGATTATGTACCCTCTAGTTATATTTAAAATAAATAGTTACTTCATTAGTATTTGACAAACAATGGTATTAATGAAAGAAAGTAAGTGATATGAGAAAAATTTAAATTCAATTTTTTTTTGTATTAAAACTATACAATATTGTTATGTGACGCAAAATTTTACTCAAATAATGTTTCAGACAAAGTAATGTCAAAATTAAGTTTATTGGAGAGCATAAGGTCTTCAAAAGGTTCTATTTAAAATAATAGCAGGTCTTCAAAAGGTCTCTAAAACACGATGACTTATACCATGGTGATAACAGGCGTCAGAAAATAGAAATTAACAGGAACAGGCGTCAACTAAAGCCTTTAAAAGGTTACTTTTGTAACTGATCGTGTAAGACTTCAATAGGTGGCATTTGTAACTGATCGTATATAAGCCTTCAAAATATCGTCTCCCGTACATTTCACACCAGGCACTCTAGGCATCCAAAAGGTTCGTCGACGTTTTCGCTTTATACAGAGGGCACAAAAGGTCGTTTTAGTGTATGAAAACAGACCTTTTGAATGCCTGAGTTCAAGCACTCCAGGCCTCCAATAGGTCGTCGCCCGTACCATTAGGCACTCGAAAGGTCTTATACATAAATCTATATATATATATATATATATATACACACATTGTGTAACGAAAAAGGTCGACTGGCTCTGTTTCGTTTCACCCTGTATATGTATTTTAATGACTCAAAGTTTCTTCTGAGGGTCATCGTTATTATAGCATATAATGATCAAAACTTTTTCACGAAGGCGTCTGATAACTAACAATAAAGTCCCAGTATTTTGAATCTAAAATGCAAAAATGAACAAATACGAATTTTGCAGGAGTCGCGTTATTGACGTGATTCTGCGAATAAATTCTGCGTTAAATGAGAATAAATAGGATCATTAAGGTAGGGAAGCATAACCCAGTGGATGCAATGATAAAAGTTGAACAACTCTGCTTCTCTACCAATCTCTAGGGATTAAAACATGCGTTCGTTGGTGCGTAACAATAATAATTATTGCATTAATAAATTCAGACCTGGAAACGCCGAGTATAACAGCTAATAATTTAAAAATATTACGTGATTTCAAAAGTTTAAATTTACAAACATTTATTGTAAAAAAATTATGTTTCTATGTGTTTATTAAATTTACTGATAAATCGGTAAACATATTTCTTAGTCTCAAATATTTCAACATTTGTTAAGATTACGTAAAATTTTATAATATTGCTGGAAATTATGTTAATTACTACTAAGTCATTTGAACGTTGAAATAGCCGTCTAAAGAAAATACTTTTAAAATGTTTAGTAAATAAATAAACACTTTTTTGGCTTCGAAAATTGACAATGAATAAAGAATAACGTATGTGCTTAATTATGTTAAGCTAAATATTATGTTAAATTGTATCATAATTTAGAATCGTAAGAAAACACCTAAATGGAACAACATTTTCTATTTTAAAATCATTGTAAAAAAGTAACAGTAAGTAATCCATCTATGACTGTACATTTATATTATAAAGTAGCGCCTAGTTAATTTACGATGCTACAAATCTAGAGTTTATTACAATATATGTACTTTCTTACCAGTTTAAATGAAATCATAGACTAGATTGTTAGCTAAACATTAACGGGGTTTTAATGTTGGTTAAAAATTGTTTTACACACCTCACTGCTTTTTTATAATTCTTCAAAATAGAGGTAATCGTAGTTAAATAATCAGTAAATCTGGATACAATAAAAAGAAAGTTACTAGAGTGTTTAAATATATAAAAGAGAATTTTTTTTTCAATTCCTTATTCACGCTTACGTGTAAAATACAACTATATTAGAAAATGGTGGGGATTCCGAGCGCTAATAGAATTTTGTCATGGAAATATGGTCGAGGCTAAAAATATCCAACAGTATAAACGTTGTTACGCGTTCAGGTAACTACTATATGTTTAAGAAATAGTGTGTAGGTGTCAGTAATAGGATAGTAAAATATATTTTGCTAAGATATTTTTAAACGTTTGATTTTGTACCTCAATTGAAAGTATAATTTTCAATACTTTTAAAAATAAATGTATTTTTCATAGTATTGAAATTTGTATAACGATTTTAACGTAATAATTTGTATCAAGGGGACGCAATTTTTTCTAAAAATCAAACAAATAAACAAGTTGTGTATTATCCTATGTGCTGATGATTCTGATATTTATTCAAAATATCACAGTTAACTACAATAGTGTTTAGTTAGAACAAAAAATTATAATAACCAAAGAACCGCTCTAACGATATTTAGTAAGGAATACAATAAGAGTAGTTTTTCAATAGAGGAAAATCTTAGCGCAATTGAAACGAAGTCGCTTAGTGCATGTCTTCTGGGAGTAATCGTTCTTGGAGCAGAGTAGCCTAATCATTGTTTATGTATCTAATAGATCTTAAATATCGATAGCTGTTTAAGATACCATTTGTTATTATTTTTCATAATTTAAAACAATTCAAATTATTTTTGAATGTTATGTATCTAATTTGGATTAAAACTGGGGGTCAGATAGTACTTTTATATCTAATAGCTAATAATTGTAAAACGCATTATTACGTAACTTTTTATAACCTTAAACTACTGTTTGTTTAGTTAATTTTGACGGTGATTGAAAGTGAACATAATATTGTTTACGAAGAAAACAAAAAGAAGTTTTTAATAAATATTTTAAAATGTTTTTAAATGTCGCATAATTTGGCCGTGGCAGGTAATATATGCCAAATGTGTTATCATAATTCGTTATATCTTGACGTATTTTAGGGTTGAATGAATGAATAACTTCGTACAAATTGTCGGAATGTGTTAAAGATACAGCAACTAACATCATGGTGGAAAAAATACAAGAGACCCATAATTTATTTTTCACAAACGATATTTTTCTGATGAATCAATATTTATGGTGTAAGCAATAGTAATGTAAACAGGTACAACTACTTTAAGAGTAAGTAAAAGAAAAATTGGATAGAAGAAAGGCATACTCAACACCCTAAAAGTGATTATATAACGAGAAATGTTAATCTTATGTTGTTTATATATTTAAGGAAATATAAATCAAACATGATATATTGGTTAATCATATTTTACAAAAAGTTAAAATTTTAAATGTATTGGGTACAGATATTTGTGTAAGAATTTCAATAACGTATAGTTTCAGCAAAATGAAGTATCTCCTCCAGTACATAAACTCTTAAATGGAATATTTTCACAAAGATAGATATTGTATAAAGGGGCCAGTAGAATGCCCAGCGCGCTACATGACCTTTCTTTGGATTAATTTTTTTAATTTAACTAAAATATTATGCTTATAGAACTAAACCTACAGATATACACAATTTGAGAATATCTATCGCTCAGGAAATAGGATTAATTATTCTTGATTTGTTACAAATTGTCATCGGGTCATACTACTACAAATTGGCCCAATACCAACTCAGAGGGAGAACAAGTGGACCATTTTTCTTAATTTTATGAATTATAAGCAAAAACATAAGTTAAATTAGTCTTACTGTGGTAACCCAGAAACCTTTATTTCATTACCACACCTATAATCCTGCCTAAACAATCCTCTCAATGTATACAGTCATCATTTCAAATTCGAAATAACTGTAAATATTACGAATACGACTTTGAACAAGTATAACTTTATATTATGGATAATAGACTACCAAACTAATAGTTTATAGACGTTATCTTATCTTAAGAATCAGAATTTTAAATAAAAATATACCTTTGAAAATGTTCAGTAAACAATATTTTATACTTACATTTAGCACCTGGTATTTATCATAAAGACATTTTCACAGCCTAGAAATGGCTTAGAGATATTCAAAATGGCAAATAGGAGAATTTTTGAATCGACGTTATTTTTGTGAGATCTACAGCTGTTTTGATCATTTTGTTCCGCTTGGATTTATAAATATTTGTCATTTTTATTATGTTATTTTTGTATATGTTATTTGTAAAAGATTATGTCATTTTTCATTATGAAATAAATTAATATTTTAACTTATTTGAAGATTATTGGTATTAGTCTTTTACGTAAAAGGGATATTACTTGAGGTCTGAAAACAAGTAAAACGAGTTCGTGCCTAATTAATAATATGACTAAATTAGAAAAATCAAGAATAGAGACTAAGTGAAAGTACAAAAGGGATTTGCCTTTGGAAATATAAAGCGTGAAATAAATATGATTTCATGCCTGAGATGGAGGTAGGTCAACACCCGGAGTTACGTTAAGCAGCCCTTCCTAAATAATAAATATTTATTAATTATACTCTTCAATTATTATATACTCTTATTAATATTGTTTTTGAACGGATACAAATTATAAATATAATGCAGTACACATGTAAACAAACTTTAATCTAATTTTCATGTGTTTAGTTATTATTGGTTTTATTTTCCACTGTGCTGTCTAATATAAATTCTTGTTCCGTAATTAGACAGGCTTTTACTTGAGTGAAAGTGTGAACCAACCGTTGTGGAAGCCTTTAAGCCCTCATGACTGGCGTTAATTTCATTCATGTCATACTTTGATGCTTCTAGTCCTGTAGAAAGATAACATATCATTTTAACAATAATGCTGTCATAGTAATTTCTATTTATTTCTTTTAAAAATTCGTGTATAGTTATTTACATAAGCGAGTAAGAGTTAAATATTAATAGTAACCGTTTGAACAAAATAATATTCAAAAAAGAATGATAATTTGTCTGTGTTACTTTAAGATTGGTTAAGTAAGGAAATATATATCAATTGTATCCTTTTATATATGAACTTAGAAACAATGAATACAATTAGACAAAAGTCGTGTCATGAATGTTTGTGTACATTTATTACTGAAGGTGAGAACTTAGTCATACAAATGATGTTTGGTTTCACAAAAAGTATTTGTTATGGAAACATGTGTCTTCTTCATTTTGTGATTGATGTTTCCACACGATTGTTCTTTTCGGCTGATAATGATAATTTAGTGATAAATAACTGCATTTACATATATAGTTAAGACTTAGTTGATATTATAAATTAGTAAATGGCTGGTAAAAAAGCTTTTGATCCTTGGTGAAAACTTTAACCCTTTGTTCAAACATTTAACTAATCGTAGCATGGAGTTCTTTAGAAAATGTACTTCGTTTGAGATTCATTTCATTCCAATTGTTCTTTTTACTGTTATTTTAAGAAACTCAGTTTTCCTTGTAATATTTTAAAATGAAGCTGGAAAAAATAAGAAATATTTCGTTTATCCCCTCTTTCTTGAAATGATTCAGCGGAGTTTCTCACAGGTGCACTTTAAAGCCACCTATAAACCTGTCAAAAAGGAAAGCTTCTTTTATGGTGATTAAACTTTCATTAATATTATTCATAATATGTCTTATTATATAATTTTTTTACGGTTTGACAATGTAATCCGATTACGAAAGGATGTTAAGACGACAGTTATTGTGATATTTTATTTTGTTGAAATTTGTATTAATTGTAACTACATTATTTTAATACGTTCTTAGGGTTTATTATCTAACATTAGATCTGGTGAGATTGTACCTTAATTTTTTTCACGATACACGAATATTAGGTAAAATATAAATATTATTAAGTAGTGATACATAAATTATAACAAAAACGTTTTCTATAAAATTATTAAAAACTTCTATACATCTTAATAAGTATTAAAAAAAAATTATAAAGTGTATTTTGTCCTACTATTTTTACCGAAATTAAAAGATTTAAAAGTAAAAATGAAACTGAAACAAATAAGTATGAATTATTTATTCCTAACTTATTAATAAGATACAAATTTAGGATAATCAAAATAAATTGCGTTATAAGTTTTGCACGTCATACGTTGTTAAATAAACCAAATTATTTCGGGTAGTATTAATATAATTGACGTTCATTTAATTTAAAACCCACAATAACCTTCACCATTACATATAATAATTTTTAATGTACACTTCTACAAACCCTGAAAAATTACTCTATTTAAGAAGCTTTTGTAAGCAACCTCGTTATTGTTAGGCACATGTTACCTAGGTAATTGTTATTGCTGAGAATTAATTAGTTTTAAGTTAGTTAAAACCCACAATATAATATTTTAATGGTTTTGTATCCAAACAATCCAATTTGAAGGAACCAACTGAGCCACGAGGGTGATGATGCCGAGTGTACGGGAACCATGCTGATCGTAGAGAGTGGTTATGCAATGTGTGCGGAAGTCATGCTGATCGGCTGCAATGTACACAAGTGCTAATCGTATTAAGACATTCCAGTTTTGGTAGTTTCCAAGGAAGCTATAAAATAACATGTAACATATAAGCTGGAATACTATCTAACATATCGGCTAATTGTAAAGTGATGTACGTTCAATTAGTTTTGTTCCTTTAAATTATTATATATCAGACCCTTAAGTTACCTGAGAGAGAACCATTGAAAATAATAATGTTTGCTGTAACTTGGTTGTTTGTTACGATAGTTGATTTGGATTGGAACTATTGTAACCCAATTTAAATTATGAATATTATTATTATAGAGCCTACGTATTATGTTGCAATGTAAATGAAATGTCTTAACATTCATGAACAATTAATCAATTGTTTAATTGGTTTTCTTTCTATTTTTTCTAAATTCAAATTTAGGTTTCTACAAAGTCTCCAATACCAAATTAACTAGTAGTTGCATATGGCTCAAATCGCACCAAAGAGCGACTTGTCTGGATAGGTAATCAGTTCGTAATCAGAACTAGAAATCATTTTATGAAGTAAAAATCATCGTACCGCAATAATTTTTGGATCGTTTTAAAGTTAATGTTCCATAGATCCTAATCATACAATCAAAGTCCATAATACGGTATAAATATTATTTAAATAATAGGTATAGTTTTTGCCGCTATCAAGGAACGCAAAAACTGCTTAATTGTGAAACACATAATTTACGTAATTTTTTGTCTTATTTTCACAAGTGGATATTTCTGTCTAACTAACACATTAGGCTACTTTTCAATAGAACTATTCTTCATCTTGCTATCTGCGCTTTCAAAATCTGTCTAATTGTTACAGTTTTTAATCTATAAAAATAAAATAAAATATAGAGTTTTAACACATTCTTACACCATAAAAATCACTTTATTTTCAATTCATCTTTGAGCCTAGTAAGCATTATTGTATCAGAATGTTTATATATCATTTTAAAGTTATAGTTTCAAGCTTTCATAATCATGTAACCGATATTCTATACGGTAAAAGGTAAAAATAAATGAATTTAATGTATTATGAGTGTTTTGAGGTTCAGGAGAAGCACTTCACGGTCCTTCAAAATGTAAGAAAATATGATCTCATTGATCATACATATTTTTTGTAAATTGTAATACTTATCCAAATACTACAAGTTGGCAATGATTTATAGTGTTCTTCTTCTTCTTTCGAAGTCTGTATTCTAATTTATTGAAGATGTCATAGTTTTTAAAGATATATTCATTCTACGAAGTTGTAACCAAGATTGACTATTCCCGTTTCGTTACGATACGTTTACGAAATATCAATTATCGATTACTAATATTTCTATCTCTGACGATCTTTATATGATTGGAAAGAAGAACTAAAGATCGGTCGAATGCTTTATTCCCTTCTCCTGTACTACTAATATTTGGAAAAGCAAAGATGCCCTTAAAATTGAATCTGGTAACATCCCCTTAAATCTACAAAGAGGAGTATTACCAATGAAACGGCTGTTGCCATCTCGATCATTTAGTATGTAGTAAATTATGTTTTGAGTGTTTTTCGATTTGAAAATGATTATGTTTTTTTGATGTGTTGATGCAGGTCTATCTTCACACCTATATTTTATAACTATTGTAAGTGTTTAAATAGTCTAAAGAAATGTTTATGCAAGTTTGTTAATGATTTTAGCTTAAAATATTTGTATGGCGTAAAGTCAACTGTTAAATTTTTTATTACTTTGTTTAAAAAAAAAAAAATCATTTTACGCGCATTTCTCTAAACAACGGTAAGTAACGAGTTGGATCTTGAATTATATTGTTTTAGTCTTTTTAAAAATAGCCTTAACTTTGTAGGAACTTTGTACATCATTCATAAAAATTCATTTTTTGTAAAAAAAGTTTACTAAATTGATATTTTTGCTACACAATTTTATTAACAAATTGCATTACAAAACTTTTTAGTTTTTTAAAAAAAGATCCAAACTTATACAGATTCAAACTGTTATATGGTAAAATAGGCTTTTTTATATCATGTTAGAATCGGTATTTTAACAACTTCTTTATTTCTGTTATACTTATTGAAAACTTGCTTCATATATATTTTTTCATTACACACAAATATATGTTGTGCATCTTAAATACAAAAAATTATATATAAAAAATACAACTCAGGTACTTGATAAAATTCTATAATAACAAGTTGTGTTTTCATAATATTACTATTATTTATGATTTTTTTTAAACCATTATAAATGATAAAAATTGGAAACCAATTGCACCTCCACCTCTAGAGTTAAAATTTTCTATTTTAGGTATAAATAAGAACGAGAGGTGAACTGTATGACGAATATATTTTACTCCCTTGCTCTTTGAGACATGAGAGACGAGAATGATCAGTTATAAGGTTATGTGTGTTCTGTGTTATAATTAGCATGCTCACCATAAACTATATACACAAGTAAATTAATAATGGATTGAAAAGGAAAAACAAAATATCTACATTATCCAACAAAACATTTTCAGTGAGCCAAGAGTTATTTCATATTCTGTTAGTCGAGGGAAAACCGTATAAATACATTTAGTCTGTAAACTTGTAGTTTATTACATAATATCATTCTTGTTTTTGAACTTCCATAGTTTCTCAATGATAGTGAGTCATCTGAATCCATCATATATATATATATATATATATATATATATATATTGTAATAGAGAGATTGGTGAACACCAATATTACAACATTTATTATAAATTTATTATATATAATTTATTAAAAATATAAATAATTCGAAACACCAACTTAAATACAGAAACAGGATGTGAGACAACACGCGCAAGGCATCTCGAATTTCACCTAACAGTAGCAGAGGCAGTGAACTTTACAAATAGCAAATTAAGCATTGAACAAGTGTTCTACGTGAGAAAGATTGCAAATTAAGAAAATCAATGAGAACGACAAAAATTCAAAATTAACCAATGAGAAAGAAACACGAGGGATTCAAAAAAAGAAGAGGGGAGAACAACGCGTGAAAAATGGGTAGTAAAAAATAAATCTTCAGAGGGGGAACAAGTAAAGAAATTCAATAAGAAACTCAGTCCGTATTTAACCTGCTATAATAAAATAACAAAATAATATCAACTAAATCTACACCAGTGAAGTGTTGTGAAAATTTGAAATAAATAAAATCAAAATAAAGTGTTTAGTGAAAGTGTGGAGAAAGGGTGGAGTGTAATGTAAGTAATCTTAAACTTTTATTAATGTAAATCAGATCTCAATTGGTTATACAATATTATCAAACGACGTCATATACTGGGTTTTATTTCATTACTTTATAAGGTTAAAATATGAACTCATTAAAACGAATAAGGGAATAGGGACAATTTTGTACAATTTAAGTAAATAAATAATGATAATGATAATATTGTACATTTGTTAAGGCTTTATTTAGATGTAATATTATGGTGATAGAAATTTGTTATTGGCAGTCTAGAAAATGTTCAATAAATTTGTTAAGTTAATTTATTCAATGAATTTTAATTAATTCGAGGAATGGCCAACTCGAATCTAAAAGTTTAATGTTTTTATAGAGATTTCATGTGAAAGGGTATTCATGAACATTTTCGATTTTATTAAACTTGTTTTAAATCAAAATCTGTATTTTTTTCCTATCCAGTTTCATTTTTTTAGAGTCAGCCCACAGCCAAGCAAAATTTGAATCAATAGTAGAGTCTAAGGAGAAACCCCCAGAAACTTATAAAATTGTCTTATATGGTGAAAGCACCTGATTTAATAAAATTGACTCACACGATTAAATTCAACCAAACAAATAAATCAATCATACAAAATAATCTAACAATAAATCTAACATGGTGGAGGCGCCAAATTGAAAAGAAACAAAGAAAGGGGGGAAAAAAGTACAGAAATATAAAATTAGATGTGCATTTGTTTAGAGAATAAGTAATATATAATAATAAGTAATATAAAGATAATTATATAGAGTATATGATTTCGTTTGAATGTTTTTTTTAAGAGATGGTTCTAACTAATAATAAATGGATTTGGTTAACACTGACATATATAAGTTTAAAAAAGAGGAAGCAATAATAATTTTAAAGGCATTTAAAATAGAAGGTAAAGAAAATAAAACTCTTGATGAAATTAGGAAAATTTTAGCACTAATAAAAAAAAATACACACTGAATTAACAGCAGACATAGAATACAAAAAAGCATATGATTATCTAATCGATTTCAACAAACTATCCCCACAACAAAGAAATAAATATCCACAGTTAGAAGAATTAGAAACTTTAAGAAACCCACAGAAATTTAAACCACTAATACACCCTACATACGACTCAGAGCAAGATAAAGAATTACCTTTAGCAACAACCACACACATATATGATCCAGTAGCTTTTGATAATGTGTATGTAAACGTAAAACAACCACAAGAGAACATTTACGACGAAGTCACTACACCACAGATACCAACAAAAACAGAAACAACCACTAAAATGGAAAGGAAAGAGAAAATACCATTAGTTCAACCCTACCAATATCACGGTTTACCCTCAGAAGATATACATACTTTCATATCGAGATACGAAGTAGCTTCAAGAGCTAACTGGTGGTCGGACAAAACACAAATAAATCTATTACCAACATATCTGGCACAATCGGCTTTAGATTGGTATAACAGTTTTATTAAAAGGAACCAAGAGGTAGACATAACCTGGGAAAATGCAAAAACAGAATTAATTAACCTATTTACTCCAATAGCCCAATGTCAAAACTTACAGACATTATTAGAAAATAAGGTTCAAAATGAATCGGAACCAGCAATAAGCTTTTATTTACAAATTCAGGCCCTTTGCAGACGAATGAACCCCAACATAGACGATAAACAGATAATATCACATGTTATACAGGGTTTAAAACCGGAAATTTGTGAATGTATAATAACAATGGAGAATAATACACTTACACAACTAGTGGAAAATTTAAGAAAAATAGAGCAACAACTACTCCAAAAAACACTAAACAAACAGAGATACCTTAGAAATAAGGGTAGCCAGAATGACAGAGAAAACAGACACTTTGAAACGATTACCACAATGTCGGAAAAGATAGAACAACTAACGGAAATCGTACACACGCTAGGTATAAATATACAACAAAGGGACCATGAAGTAAAATCATTCCAAAAATACGACCAAAGAACAAAACCACAATACCAAACCAACCAACAATTACAAAATAGGCAACATCAGATACAGTAGAACCCCTCAAACTCGACACAATGTGGACTTTAAGGTTGTCGAGTTTGGGGGTTGTCGAGTTTTAGGGAACTTTGGTATTTAATGGTTAGGTTTGCAACAAATACTCAAAATTATTTTAAATAACTGTACATTTATTGATTATCAATGATTAAACGTTTATTGCAAAAAAGTCCCTGCCTGACAACAAAAAATAGTGTGTTCAATCACACATTAAAATTAAATTTATCGATCGGTCAAATGAGATTTAAAAAGTGTTGGCCTTGTACAATAGGTTTAGTAAACTAAAAAGACCTATCCTAATATGCTGTAATAAAATTTAAAGTAAAAAACAGACAGTCCATTAAATATTTTTAAAGATTAAAACAATTTTATAAAAAAAAAATAAAAAAACATTAGAGCAAAGTTAGCATTGTTTGAAAAAACTTTTGATTGATCTTTGTTTTTCATTTTCGACTGGACGTCTGGCAGCTTCATCTCGAAGTCGCCGAAGAAAAAGAATGTCCATACCAAACACAGTCCAATACAAATGCTATAAATTGAACTGCTGATCGCATATAATTAAGAGTGGGATCATTTTTCTCACATGGTTAAGACCTTTATTACAAAACTTGAATCATAGTTCTACGATGCTCCGTTGAATTGTTATGACAAAAGACTTGCCGCTTACTTTAATGGCATCGGTGCTAATGACCGGTAGCATCCGGGTGGTTAGGCGCTTGGGTTCACAACAATATGAATGTTTTGACAACAAATGTTTGGGGCTGTCCTGGTCTACCTGGACCCTTTATCTTTAACTTTGGCTTCTACTATACAGTAGGATTAGAAAGTGGCTAGACAAAGGAGCATCCCTCACAGCCGTATAAACAAAAGTAACAAGCCTCAACCTCCGGGCATCTGGCAGGCGCACATGGCGTAAAACAATGCAGTGAATGACCTTGGAAATCCCATGCTCCTTGTCACTGGCCCTGTCGAGTTTGACGGAATGTCGAGTTTGAGGGGGTCGAGTTTGAGGGGTTCTACAATACCAAAATTTAGAAATACATATTTTCCAACTAATGGACATGAAAGGACAAGTCAAGTATGCACAATTTGCAATAAAACAAATCATCCAACAAGCAGGTGTTTCTTCAAACAATACAACTGCAAAATATGTAAAATGGACAATCACACCACCGAACACTGCTTTTTCAATAAAAATACAAATACTTACCCCCAGAATACAACCCAAGATAGACCAAATGCCAAAAGAAATCAAGAATTTTGTAGAAAATGTAGTAAGAATGGACACTCAGTGCAAGAATGTTACTCAAATAACAACTTCAGACAAACTTACAACCAAAAAACGGGCTAAATGGGGGGGCTATTTTAAGAACAAATAGCTATTCAACCCCACAAGAAACAAGTACATGTTTCCATGCTAAATATCAACAACCACACATAAAAAATGTGCGGAAGCAGAATTCATGCATGCTCGACCAAAGCAAAATGAACGACAAACAATTCAAAGACAGTCAACGATATTCTAATAATAAATCTAAAATAAAATTCAACAAAAACCGAGCTAACGGTATAAGCTATACTACTCCAACATACACATGTCAAAATCATAACACATTTCAACCATCAGATACGCAAAACAAGACAACCTTAAATTTGGGTACACAACGACAAACCAAAAACACTGACAGACACTTAAACGACAGAAAACATTATTCCATGGCTTTAAGAAATCTTAAATTTAAACAAAGCAAGGGCGAGTCATATGAAGAAAGCGAAACTCCAAGGACCTATTTAGATGTAACAACACAATATTCACCCCAGGATTACAGCACCACGGATTCAGAAGTAGAAAACGAAATAACAATAACTACAAACAAAGTCGGATCACAATGTAAACAGAGTATCGTTACCAATGTTGACCTAGGTCGTGAAATAGGACATGGCGCTGTGACGCGTGATGAAGAGATAGTCGATGCAGCGAAATTAAACCAGGCCGTTCGAAAGCAATGTACATTAGATTCATACAGCATTTTCCACAAACAATACTTAAACAAAAATGGGATATCCAAAGCAAGAAAATCGGAGAATGACGTAACATGGGATGTATACAATACACTGTTCATCAATAAAAACGAAAATTCTAGAGTATGCACAATTAAAGTGACATTCAACACATTAGACAGTCAGGATATAGAAACAATCTTAGATTCAGGGGCAAATGTTTCGATATGTCAATATGACCTAGTCAAACATAAAACAATAACAAATAACACAAAGACAATAATAAAATCGGCCACAGACAACAATTTAAAAATTCATGGAGAAATAAATTTACCTTTTGAAATAAATGGAATAAAATTCACAAATAAATTTTATGTAGCTTCAGGAATAAATGCTAAGATGATTCTAGGAAATAATTTTTTACTAGCTAATCAAGCAAAAATAGATTACGGTAAGAAACAAATAACTCTGCAGTCAAACAACCAAAAATGTATAATAAATATGAATGAATCATGGTTAGAGAATTTAAAAAAACATACGTTTGATAATAAATAACAACATAATAAGCAACCCAGAAGTACGATCACTCGATCAAATAAGAATTGCACCAGGACAGAGTTTAAGGGTACGAGAGATAGAAAATTATAACGAACAAATGGATTTTGAAACGGATAGACACTTAAGGGAGCAAAAACAAATTCATGCTTACATATCAAGACAATATGATAAATACTATATTCACATATATAACGCATCAAAAACACCAAAAATAATAATGCCAAGAACACTTATTGGTCATATAAACAGAAATCAAGAGGAACCACGAATTTATGATACAATAAACAAAAAAATAGCACCTACACAAATAACACAACAAAGAAACTCCAACAAAGAACAAATTGCAGACATAAATGGAGTACAATTCCAAATTTGCGAACAACTAACAGAAAAACAACACAGTCAAGTAGTAAAAATAATAAAAAAATATAAACATATATTCACTACGGAGGTCGGAGATCTCAGTCCAGCAAATATAAACCCAGTCAAAATACAAGTAGTTCAGGGTACATCAGGTATCATAGTACCGCCATATCGCCAAAGTAATCAGGAAAGACAGGTATTAAATAAAGAGCTAGAACACTTATTACAAGCAGGAATTTTGGAAGAATGTCCAAACTTCACAGAATTTGCATCGCCAGCATTTATAGTTAAAAACCAAGATAACTCACACAGATTAGTAGCAGATTTTAGAAAGGTAAATGAACAGATAAAAAATGAAAATTTCCCAATACCGAGTTTGCAATTAATGTTTAGCTGTTTAAGCAATTCACAATATTTCACGAAATTAGACTTAAAAAACGCCTTTTTCCAACTAAAAGTACACGAGGAAAGTAAACCATTGCTAACAATCCGAACACAAGATAAAATGCTTAGATATACTAGATTACCACAAGGACTTAAAGTTTCAAGTGCAATATTCCAGAAAAACCTAAACAAAGTTCTAGCAAGTCACCTATTTTCAAAATGTTTAGCTTATTTAGACGATACCATTGTATTTGCACCTAACTTTGAAGAAAAATTAGATAACTTAGAATCGGTTTTAAAAGAATTAGACCAAGCAAATTTGAAATTAAACACAAAAAAATGTAAATTTTTCTATACAGAAATAGAAATATTGGGGCATAAGGTCTCAACAGAAGGAATAGAGCCTTTAAAATCAAACATTCAACCAATATTGGATTTCAAGCAACCAAAAACATTACGTAACATAAGAGCTTTTCTAGGAGTTTCAGGATTTTTCAGAAAATTTATCAAAGATTATGCACAAATAACACACCCTTTAACAGAATTACTCAAAAATCAAGAACAAAAAAATTCAAAAATAATTTGGACTGAAAAATGTAACAAAGCTTTTGAACAAATAAAAACGATACTAACAAATCCACCATTGCTATCGCATTTTAAAGAAGTCAGACATACAAGAGTTTACACAGACGCGTCAAATATAGGCATTGGGGCGGTTTTAACACAAGTTGACCCAAACAATAATCAAGAATATCCAATAGCATATTTGTCAAGAAAATTAAAATTACATGAAACACGATACTCAACTGTTGAAAAAGAGATGTTTGGATTAACATACGCCGTAGAATACTGGCGAGAATATTTATTAGGAAGAAAAATAACATGTTTTACAGACAACTCAGCATTACAATATTTTCAAACGTTTAAAAACCCTTCGAATAGACTTGGACGCTTAGCTACGAAATTAGTAGATTACAATTTAGACATACAGTATAAGAAAGGAAAAACAATGGGTCTCCCAGATTTCCTGTCTAGACAAGAAACAGGAGACGAAATTCCCCAAAATTTTGAAGATGTATTCTTAATCAATTCAAACACACCGGACATAGAATTGCTACAATCAAAAGATACATATTTGAAACAAATTAAACTTGCACTCTTAAATATAGAGACAGATAACAATAAAATTAACAGAGCATCCAGACATTACACTTTAGACGATGGAATATTATACTACAAAAAATTCAATGGTCAAGAAATAACAAAACTTTTAGCAATACCGTATGAACTAAGGTCAGATATATTAAAACAAGCTCACGACGACCCATTAACAGGAGGTCATTACTCATATTACAAGACAATGTCAAAAATCAATGACAGATACCACTGGCCAAATTTACATACAGACGTACAGAATTATACAAAAACATGTAACACTTGTCAAAAACGAAAAATACCAACCAGAAAACCCTATGGACTTCTGAAATCAATACTTCCGACACACAAACCGATGAGCAGATTAATTATTGATTTTATAGGGCCTGTAAACTCATCGTTTGGCTATAAATACATCTTAACGTGTACCGACGCAACAACCAAATACGCTTGGGCGTTTAAGTGCAAAACAGCTGACGCGAAAACTGTAGCGGAGAATTTAATGAAAATAATATTAAAATATGGAAAAATGAGAATATTACAGTCTGACAGGGGTACACATTTTAATAACGAAATAATAAGAAATTTAACTTCAACACTAGGAATTAACCAAATACTAAGTAGTGGATATTCACCCCAAACACAAGGGCTTACAGAAAAATTTAATGGAACATTGACCAATATGTTATCACACTACGTATACGAAAAACCAAATGAATGGTCAAAATACCTCGACAAAATTGTATACTGTTACAACTCAACAAAACAAACAAGTACGGGATTTACACCAAACAAGTTAATGTTCGCTTTTGAACCAAACAACCCTATGGACATAATACAAATTCTAGAAAACCCAAATTACGACATCAAACAACAAATAAAACAGATTCAAGAAATTAGACAAACCTTGCCAGAAATCATAAAAATAGCTCAAGATAAACAAAAAATCTATTATGATAAGAAGAGGACAGATTTTGAATTTCAAGAAGGGGACGAGGTATTAATAAAAAGGGAATTTCATGGAAAAACACCCTCGAAATTTGATATGCAGTACACTGGCCCATACCCAATTATAAAAAAAATAAACAGACTAACATATTTGGTAGAGATATTAAAATATGGACGGCTCCAAGGTGAGCCAATACACATTTCTAGGATGAAAATGTATCACAGAAGGTCAATATAACTATAAAAAATATATATATCTGTGTACCAGAAACCCATAATTTATTAGTTACGTGTAAATAAATAGAGTAATTGAGATCTGATAAAATTTTAGATTGTACAAATAGAATAGAAATAAGTATGTATTAGCTTTAAGCAATAAGACAACATTTAAAACATAGCTTCCATAAGTAAAGTTTAACAGAAAAATAACCCGTTGGGATCTGATCAATAAACAGTAATGTAAACATTAAGAATGACAACAACAAAATAATAATAATAACGGTAGTAAACAACTGAAACTGCGAAATAAATATTCTAGGTAATTTAAGAGAAATGAGTGGACGTCCTTATTACTCTTAAACTTCTACAACAGCAATAGTCAATTTCGTTACAGTGAAAAGAAGGCACTGATCACGCCATAAATTTCAACGAGCGAAAGTGACAAACACAGCTGACACTTCTAGCGAATACATAGCATAAACATTTCAACTCACAAATATCAACACTGTACTATTGAAGTAAGCCTACACTTCAATGTGCATTTTGCTTCCACAGCAAAAGTCGGGCAACACACATTACCGTGTAACAATAAAAATGGATAATGAGACATTCCACTTAGCCAGCAAATCTTCAAAGCTCAATGAACATTCCACTCAGCGATTCCACATAAACTATCAAACGTAAACAAGGCGTGACACTATTGATGTAATATATTGACAACTTCAAAATCTTAACTTCAACCAAGCAGAAAACGAAAAAAAAAAATTGGTGGTACAATTTTAAAACTGGGAGGAGGAGTGTAATAGAGAGATTGGTGAACACCAATATTACAACATTTATTATAAATTTATTATATATAATTTATTAAAAATATAATTAATTCGAAACACCAACTTAAATACAGAAACAGGATGTGAGACAACACGCGCAAGGCATCTCGAATTTCACCTAACAGAAGCAGAGGCAGTGAACTTTACAAATAGCAAATTAAGCATTGAACAAGTGTTCTACGTGTGAAAGATTGCACATTAGGAAAATCAATGAGAACGACAAAAATTCAAAATTAACCAATGAGAAAGAAACACGAGGGATTCAAAAAAAAGAAGAGGGGAGAACAACGCGTGAAAAATGGGTAGTAAAAAATAAATCTTCAGAGGGGGAACAAGTAAAGAAATTCAATAAGAAACTCAGTCCGTATTTAACCTGCTATAATAAAATAACAAAATAATATCAACTAAATCTACACCAGTGAAGTGTTGTGAAAATTTGAAATAAATAAAATCAAAATAAAGTGTTTAGTGAAAGTGTGGAGAAAGGGTGGAGTGTAATGTAAGTAATCTTAAACTTTTATTAATGTAAATCAGATCTCAATTGGTTATACAATATTATCAAACGAAGTCATATACTGGGTTTTATTTCATTACTTTATAAGGTTAAAATATGAACTCATTAAAACGAATAAGGGAATAGGGACAATTTTGTACAATTTAAGTAAATAAATAATGATAATGATAATATTGTACATTTGTTAAGGCTTTATTTAGATGTAATATTATGGTGATAGAAATTTGTTATTGGCAGTCTAGAAAATGTTCAATAAATTTGTTAAGTTAATTTATTCAATGAATTTTAATTAATTCGAGGAATGGCCAACTCGAATCTAAAAGTTTAATGTTTTTATAGAGATTTCATGTGAAAGGGTATTCATGAACATTTTCGATTTTATTAAACTTGTTTTAAATCAAAATCTGTATTTTTTTCCTATCCAGTTTCATTTTTTTAGAGTCAGCCCACAGCCAAGCAAAATTTGAATCAATAGTAGAGTCTAAGGAGAAACCCCCAGAAACTTATAAAATTGTCTTATATGGTGAAAGCACCGGATTTAATAAAATTGACTCACACGATTAAATTCAACCAAACAAATAAATCAATCATACAAAATAATCTAACAATAATCTAACAATATATATATATATATATATATATATATATATATATATATATATATATATATATATATATATGTAACGAAACACAATTATTACCTTGTTGTTACATTTGATGAATTATTATTACTAGTTTAGCAAAAAAAAATTAATATACACTTTAAAGTTATTTCTTTGGCATTTGTTAACTATAAATTCATCACGTAACGACATTTTATATTAAGCAGCTGAAGATGCCTCCTGTAGCAGTGAAACATGTAGCCCTGTAATATACAACATCGTTTAATGAAGACTACAATTGACTAAAGATGATAATATGTTTATATGTTAACATTATGTTTGGCCATAATAATAAATATCTCTATGAGATTTACCTATAAATTTCGGTAAAAATATAAAATAAAGTTATTTGTGACTTTTTATCTCTTTATACTTTACAGGATAATTAAACTTGTGCAAAGGGACCTACTTTAAGTTGTTGAAAAATAAATCGTTTTCAAGCTCGAAATAAACCTTTATTAATTTCAATGCAAATATAATTGTTTTGAGTGTTTAGTTTTTAACGATGAGAGACACATTTTAGTATTTAATTAAATTAAGAAAATTGACTGAAATATATGTATATATTTTTGACATACAAAACTGTATGTCATTATTCAATAATCTAAATATTTTTTTACAGATAAATTTAATTCTTTCAATAATAAAAGAGGTAAATAAAAAGAATGTTTCTCACTAACTATCCAGTCATCAACACAATAGGAGGAAGATGTCACACAAACTTGTGATTGATATACTGTAGAGACGTGTAAATGGATAAAAATCCAGGGTGGGAGCAGGAATTGATTCAATCCACTTGTTCCATCACTTTACCGAAGGCTTTTGGAGAACATACGCAGAGATTGAAGCCATATCTAATGGGATCACTTACTTAGTGAACTACCCACAAAAATACAGAAATGTTTTTTTTAATGATATATTTAAAGTTAACAATACAAGCTATATATCTTGGTCAAATTCGTAAATTTTCTACTTTAAGTACTTTGTGTCTAAGTTAGAACGACTGGTCACATTTACAAGTCATGGATATATACTATTTAAACATATCCTTGATTAGTACAAGAGATTTTTTACGTGAACGTGTGAATTTTTTATTTAAACATATTAAATGGTTTTGTTTAATGATTTTCATAATAAAAAAAATCTGTATTTTGTATCCATTTTGGTAGTTCTTGTATTACGATACACGTTCTTAGTTTTCATGGCAATCAGTATCAGGATAAGCTAATGTGTTTCCTTTAAACAATTTTAAAACACAATGTGTCAAATAATGAAAGTTAAAACAGTACATTTAATAAAAAGGTGTTTTGTTGTAAAATTAATTGAAGTTTATTCAACGATTTAAAATTATTCAGACTGATGTCAACTTTAAGTATTAACACAGCCTCTTGACATGTTTCTAAGGAAAGATATTCGATATTGCCAAAGTTACAAAGCACAAGCCAATGAACCGTGTCGTCTTCTACTTGACAGGACTACACCCATTATTGAGACTGTATAAATATTCCATTTCATCCTCCCTAAGTTGTAAACATTTCTTCAAAAGAAGGTGGGATAAAAGGATATCTGAAAGGGTTTTCTTATAACATGTGATTTTAATATTTAAATACGTTTGCATCCTTTATTGTAGTTATTATGATTTTCTTTTATTATAAGGCAAAAAGTTCAGATGAAAATACTTATAGAACATATCAAGTCTGTAATATGAAATAAAAATATGCTTGTCATTTTAAAATTTTGAGTTAATTATACTATCAATACAGATTATGTTACACATTATATTTATAATATATTTACAGAACAAATCCTGTATCGTATCCAAACCAATTTCATTATATTTATTGTTACATATTTAATCTGATTATAATGTTTCCTAATTAAATCATTATTTTATATATCGATACTCTTTTCAGATTACCGTAGTTTTTATTGTAAAAAGAACTTTTATAACTCTGACTAAATAAATTATGCGTTAAAGGGAAATAGTAAGAAAAGCACATAAGGAGCTTTCCTACGTTAGTTTTAAGTGAAACCTATCTCTCAATATTTATACGTTATGCATCATTTTAATTAAGTATTAAATTTTATGTTTAAATAGATAGACTATAATTAAAAATCTGTTACTCGATAATTTTGATGGGAATATTTCACTGTATATACAAACACATTCTACTAAAATTTACGAAGTTCTGTGGTGTGATATTTTAATCCGAGACCCGGGAAGGTGGTCAGACAATTTGGCCTCTACCTCGAGACTACCTCGCACGTAGGAGTAAAAGTAATACTCCAGGAAAAACTTTCCCTGTGGCATTCCAGTCCCTGTCCGTCAGCAAGATGCCTGCAACTTTATTTCAGTCTTAATTTTCTTTTGAAACTTTCATATTTTATTAAAATATTGGTCTAAATTTTACTAGACGAAGGGGAAGTGTTATATGTATTTATTTTTTCCTACATAATGTAATTAATTTTTACAGTTTTTAATTTTTTTTATTCTATATGAATCTAAATATTCAAAAAAAAGTAGAAAAGTAAAGAAAAAGCTATAAAAATTGCCCCAAAAAACGAAAATCAACGCACGGATTGCTTCACTCCTGGTTATTCATCAAAGTAATTCTGTTAAAGATGTAAAAATAAGGAGATGTATATTTTAGGTTAATTCTTCTAACCTAGTTCACTTGAGGGAATCAATTTTCTATATTACATGTTTCGGTTGATATGTCCAATGTTCTATAAAAAATGGAGGAATATTATCCCCTACTTGTTAAAATTGTAATATCTTTTTTATTAATATTTCAAGGTCAAACTATTACATTATTATATTGTAAATCATAATAAAAAGTTGTTCTACTCTGAATCCGCGTATTATCTTTAACCCTTCACCCATTGCTATTACTAAAAAAATATAATCTAACACGAATCCCTTAATTTTCTCATATCACATGTAATCCACCAAGCAATTACTAAAACTATTCACCAATAAAACTGATTAGACAATAACTAACGTTAATGGTTGGCTTCAAGTTTCAAAGTTTTTATTTTAACTGAAAGTATTGGATTAAATTACTAATCTAAAATTGCGATATTTTAAAATATTTTCTTCGCTCAATTATCAGATTACCTAACAACTAAAATTGTAACATTTAACCAGAAACCTCAAATTAATCCAAAAATAACATCATTACTACAAGTTTTGAAACAACACTTTATGAGCAACATATCCTTTCTACAATGCATTTTATAACGTCATTTAATAAGTAAGGATTAAACTTGAAACTCATAATAGAGTACGGTACTTAATGATTTGTTGTACTCAGTACAATGAGTCTTCAATCTCCTCACTATCTAAAAATATCAATTTAAGAAAGAACGTGGGTCAGAATTGGATGCCAATACAATATTCCGTTGGTTTCTTGTCTCTACATTTGTTTAAACAATAGTTATATAATTAAATACAAATTGGCTAATGTGATATAGATTTTTAAACCTTTAAATACTACGCGTTATCACTTTTAAATGGTAATAGTAATATTGAAGTAGGACGAGGCAAATTTTTCATGGCTTGTGACAGTTATTGGATTATTAATAAATCAAATACATTTTTTTTTAACATACCACGTTTTTAAAACTGGTAAAGTATAAAATAATTTTTCATAACCTTTCTACAGGGTTACCTGTATCAGCATGTCGCGTTTCGCCCCCCTAGTTTAAAGTGTAATTGAGTTTTCCAGTGGAAACATCCCGTTTCACGTGCTTTTGGTGATAGTCAATAGTGTGCTAGGTTTTCGCCGTCAAATATGCATTCAATAGTGTGCTAAGCGTATATGTAAATATTACATTTCTGACAATCGTTACAACGGTTAAATAGACAGCTACTCAACGGAAGCGCCGATTAGAGAAGTAGAAGCAAACACGGCAAGTTGGGATACAACAGGAATCTGAAGCATATAAGTTGACAAGATTAGCCAAACGCCGTAAACAAGCTACAGAACGTCCCGAAAAACAGCGATAGATCGAACTTGAAAATGATATGAAACGAAAGGCTCTAGGAGGTCGCGTGAAACGGGGGACGCAAATTCTTTTCGACTTGCCGTGACGTGCAACGACATGCTCAAGCAAGAGCAAACGAGGCTCCCGAAACCGGTGCTGCTAGGCTTGCTCGCGATGCACGCCGCCATTCTGAAAAACGAACGTGCGAAACTCCCGAGACGCAAACCGCTCGTCTAGTTACGATGTACGCCGCCATTCAGAAAAAAAGAATTTGCGAAACTCCTGAAGCTCTTACCACCCGCCTAGCTAGTGACTGTCAAAGTCTGATCTATATATACAAAAACGATTGAAATCATTCACCCGGACATAAGACTAAAAAACAGAAAATAATAAAATAATTTTTTTTTTTTATCATAACACGTTTTTAAAATGAACTAAAAAGTATAAAATAATTTTTCATGAACCTCCTACAATTTAGAGAAAGGATCGTTATTGGCTATAGATATATTTAGAATACTTGGAGAGAAAAACGTGGGGCCCAGCCAGTAAATAATACAAGTGGACAATCCGGATGAATGCACAGCTAATTTCGGTGATTCGGAAATGAGATTGACAGTAATTTAATTTATTTACTCCTCCTTAACTATCATAAATTGCCTGCGCCCCTCGTTTTCCCTCCAAGTATTCCAAATATATCCATAGCCACTAACAATCCTCCCTCAAAAATGTAGAAAGGTCATGAAAAATAATTTTATACTTTTTAGTTCCTTCTCAAAACGTGGTATATTATATTTAATTTTTTTTTTATTTGATTTATTATTAGATTATCCGTCGCTAAATCATTATTAAAACTAAAAACTAATCAATATTATTTATTTCTCTTACCTTGAGCCGTTGTGTTTTGAGGTTTCAAAAATTTTCTATTTTTAGTCTAACATTTTTCCAAGAAGATAATTAATCAAATCATTAAATGTAAATCTACACTGTGGAAGCGAAGGGTGACAGCAAATTATCACTTAAGTTTTGTCGCAATGAACTCTATTGGTATGGGTATTGTGATCTGTTATCCTTGTGCGAGCTGCCATTATAGTAAACATTCTAATTAATTTTTCCGCTCCCACCAATCTCTGTTCAAGTTGCGTATATTAAGAAACATTTTCGGGTCCATTAAGGAGGGACAGATGTGAGAGTGATGTAGTCCCTTAATCTGTGAACTGGGAACGGGAATCGGCACCTCTGGTCTCTCCCACGATATACCACGAAACCACACTAAGTTATAATACGAAATCATAACCCAAGAAATGTACCTGTCTGCAGCCGAGCTTAGAGATGGTTGTAACTTTAGTTCGGTCTTATTATTATTTCTTTTTTTTAGAGTTTTATGTTGGAATAATTTTCCTAGACGTGATGGGGTTCAAGATTAGACCAACGAGGCCGTATCGTTAGTCCAATTTCTCTGTTGTTCGGCTACACAACGCAATTGGCAGTCTAGAGTCTAGAGTGTCTAATGATGTTTCGTAAGTTAGTAACTGATTCAGTGATTATTCATCTTTCTACTTAATTACCAAAGCGGGTAGGTTGTTATAATTAATAATATAAATGATTATGATTTGAGTAAACCACAGACTTTATCTAGAACACAATACTTCACTCTAAGATACGGTTACGTACCTAGAATATTTAACGCGTCCAAAATAGCGAATACATCCAAAATATATAATAAAATATTTAATAATTCTGTTTGTTTAATATATTATTAAATAACCCAAAGGTTTCAACATTAATCAAGGAAAGTGCGGTTATAACGGTTAGCATGCTAATTTTGATCACGTAACATGTTTTGACAGAGACTTGCCAACAACGATAACATGATTAGTTTCTGCTTTGCCCTTCCTTGGACTTATAACGTTGCCAAGAGCAATATATTTTACTCATTATCACAAGATTACACCCATGTTCCTTAACTTAACTTAATCCCTTTACACATTACAGTTTTGTTAAGTTGGAGGATAATACATAAACTAATTATATTGAGTGTAAGATTACATATTGAGATTAATGAATACTATAAAAGCATATTCCTTTGTAGTGAAATACGGCGTAGTTTAACATAGTTGTATTTTTCACAATAAAATATTTTTAACACTAGTAAAGAAAGATTTTAAACATAGTTCGTCTAATTATTACATGGCTGATTTAATCTATTGTAATCTCAAAATAGCGGCAGTTGAACTAATTGATTAAATAAAACCAGATAAGTAAGTCGGGAAATAGATGTGATCAGACTTTTTTTTTTCCATTTTAATATAACGGAAACATTGAAATACTCCCATTGTCAAGCATATTACAGATATTTACGCCATGTTTAATTCTCTTTGATATTGATTAAGCCCTATATACCCATGTGTCCATAAAGTTCCACCCCCTCTTATTTTTTTATTATTGGAAATTGGCAGATTTGCTTTGGGGAAAGTTTAGATAACCAAAGGAAGATTTTTTTGAAGTATCAAAATTTTCAACCCTTACTCCCAAAATGGTGTAGTTTGGGACTATGTCAAGAATTTTAAATAGCAAACCCTATTGAGTGATTCCTCGTTTTAAAGGTCTTTTCAAAATAAGAATAATGGCGCAAACCATAGGTCTCTAAGTTCATCCTACCCAACATAGTAACCAATCGAATTGTGAATTTTACTTTAATAACTAGACCGGAAATGTTACGCAATTTACAACAAGCTTTTGAGTCCAGAATCTATTTCTGCCAATACTTTAAATTTTATTATTTATATAATATGACAATTTGTCGTAGATGTTCATCGTTTAACATTTGATTTTGCACATTTGTAATTTGTTCCAAATGTTTAGTATTTCTAATAAACAAAATTGTTTGCCTCCGTTATATTGCTTGAGAGGTTATGCATCACTAAGCTTAAATTAACATTCGTCAATGAATTAAGTAGATATTCTTTACGTCGAGAGGAAACAAGTCTTTAAGTGATTCCAATTGCGTAAACTTTCAGAGAATATCAGTAATGTAGTTTGGTAAAGAAACATTAACTCCTGGCTTCTACAAATGAACTTTTCCAACACTCTCTCCATATAGTTTGTCATTGTATTACAAAATTTATTATATACTTAAAAAAATTATAATTACACACAAACAAACACACACACACACACACACACACACACACACACACACACACAATCTTTTTATTAAATGTAAGAGTGTTAAATATACTGCAATGAAGTTTAAACTAGGTTTTTAACTTTTACTTTTTTCTAGTTACGCTTTTTCGGCAAACAAAAACAAAGTTTCAATTTTAACTTTGTATGAATTATTTTTAATTTTACGAAACTCTTATGTCTGCAGGTAGCAGGTTCTTTCACCAACTATTCACCATAAAACAATTTTTACACACCCTGATTTAAGGTGATTTTTATTTACAAGTGGCTATAGGTAGATAAATTATAACAAGTTTATTTTCTGTTGGTTTAATTTAGTTCCTTTTTATTTCAAGAGAAAATTCAGGTACCCATATATATATATATATATATATATATATATATATATATATATATATATGTCTATCCTAAAACATCTTAATCTAACCAACAATTTATATTCTTAACTCTAAAGCAGAAATAGTATTCTTTTACAAAAGCACAAATTATTGTGAACAATTTAATAATCTAGTTGATAATATTTATTTAAATTAATTGTATATCCACTTATGAATAGATTTACAAGTTGTACGAAGTTGGAATATATTTAATTCTACAGCCCAATCCAATTTTTTTTTTAATTTAGGAAAATTTAAAAAACTTTGTTTTACTAAACCAAAATTCAAAAGGGTGATAACCTGACCTTCCTCTATTATGGGGAAGTCTTCAGATGATCTTGAAGCAATTTCAACTGGATGGCTGGAATTCCCTGATGTGAATGTTGACTTGGAGTCCTTTTTGGCCAAAGAAGGTGTCTTGCTTGTAGTACAGTCATATCGGGATACCCTGTATTTCCTCAAGTATTTATGATGATATGTAGAGAGACCTTCTCTGGACGAATCGGAAAACACCAGTCCTTTAGCTTCCCCGAAGTTTCTCTTCTATAGTCTCCGGCCGGCTGGCCCCTTCATTTCACCCTCTTTGAATACTTATTAGCTATTGTTTTATTCAAAACCGCCGTAATTCCACTTCCAGATCTGTTATTGAATTTCCCAAGGTGTTATTTTGCAGCCCGTGATGCCTTCTATCTGCACGACTTCGAATGAAATCCATACGAGCTTTGGTTCTCGTATAAACGGCATTCGAAAAATCGCGAAGGTACGCCTAAAAAACTTCCGGAGTTTCTGAGCCGCCATATTGAAACTTTTTGAAAAGGTTGCTCATTATCCAAAAGTTTCATACCATCAGCACAAAATCGCTCCGTCATATCTTCTGCGTTTTTTCCCACCTTGAAAGATTCTTTAAATTGAGCTGTTTAAAATTTTTAATTTTATTCTAATTTACCACATATCTCTTTATATTTATTATTTAACTGCATATCTTTGACTTTATTTTTGAAAACCTCTTTTGTTTTCAGAATTTAATTTTAATTTAAATTGTAATTATTTTTCCTGATTATTCTAAACCAGTTGTCGAAAGTGTACAGTTCGATTTTGTTAAGTCGGTGGATTTTTGTCACCTTCCAGGCATCGAACATAACAATTACCGCTAACTTTTTAGTTATGGATTTTATCGAAAGTTTTCCCTCTTTATATTTGATTTATTTTTCATTCTTATTTCTAGAAATGTTAACAATTTCTAGTTTTGATCAATTTTGGAAATTTTTATTAAATTTAATCTTAAATACCTACTTTAGAAATCCAAAATATGATCTGATTCGATTTGTATAAGAATGCACGCTTTTAGGACTACACTCTGTACCAATTTCTGCCTCAAATTCATATTTTCAAATTTTTCATTAATTTTAGAATAAATTCAAACTAAAAGAATAATTTTGAGGTGATGACAATTCTTTCAACAAATCAATCCCCTTTTTAACGGGTTCTTGGTTTTTGTATTCAATTTACAAAAGATCTGACGACAGTCAAGGTCCACTTTCACTAGGCTAAAGTACAAGTTGGCTTGGTAACAAGAAAATTTAATTTCTTTGTCCAGCAAAACTAGACTCAACCTTTGAAACGGATTTAACCGTTTCAATACATTGATTTTTAAATGTATCCTACGTTTAAGAAACTTTGTAGTTGGAAACACTTTTTGCAAATCATCTGAGCTATTATATGTCCGATAACTGCATCAAATGTTTCCTTTTAGAAATTAATAACTATAATTAATTATTTGTTTAATTCACTTTTGAAATAAATATGATTTTATTTATTTTAGAAAATACTGTTTAGAAATTAGAGACGAAACACCGCGCTAGTTATTCATAGTTATGATTTACATAAAAATTTCATTTGAAAATAGTTTAGTTCTCCTGGGTGTATTAAGATATGCACAACGTCACTCTAAATATAGGTAATTTTCTGAGCTCACAATTATACGTCAACACATATTGATAATAAACTTTCGGAAACTAATATTATTAAGTTCAATGAACATTTAATTTAACTCATAAGCATATTTGTACATATATTTACCCCTCTATTCGAAATAAACAACTAATCTCCCTTTCCCAATTGTTATCAGATAACATTCTATTACTATAATAAATAATTAGACCGAATCTTTTGTAATAGAATAAGTTTTATTTTTTAAATCAAAATGATTAACCATTATAACACTTGGTAGTATAGATAATAAATTGTAAACGTAGTGGCCAAAGTTAAATATATGCCATCTTGCATTGCAAAGCTTTGTATGCAGTATTTAGTTCGATGATATTCATCACATACATTTTTTCACTATTATCAATTTACAAAAAATACTTTTAAAAAAGATGTCATAGGGGTAAATTGTTTTATTGAATGAATATTTAATATTATGATGAAAGACAGAATTTAAATAATTCCAAAACTGTCATTACATAATAGAAATTGTCCTACATATTTATTTTTCATGCAAACAAATTAAACGTGTATCTTGAAATCAAAAAATCATATAAATCAACAAATCCAGTTTCTATTGTTAGTGTGAGTTTTTCACTTTCTCCACTTACCTTTAAAAACTGAAAAGTTTTAAATAATTTTTGCACATAAAAGTTTTGAATTTATGAATAGTTCGTATTATTATATAAATTTGTATTAAGACTAGTTAACAACCTATTGATTTCTGCTTAGAAAATTGTTATTTTATTTATAAACTCATAAACGGTACTACTAAAAATGAATCCTTGTAAATGCTTTTCCCCCATTAGCTCATTCGTTTTGTGTGAATGATACATGAAGAAGTCATCCAACTATTTTATATCATATATCAGGAAGCCGCACAGCCTAGCTCAGTGTGAAACAAAATAGCAGAGTTTTTACGTTGTAGTAAATTCATAAAAGTTAGCGATAGCTAGTGTAAAGTTTAGAACTTAATCTGAGGAATGTGTGGGAGTGTGGAGCTATGTATTATTTTTGGTCTATGGATGTTATTATATTCATAAAAGCTCAAGTACTGCAACGTCAAAAGGTAGGTTTCAGTTTTTTTCTATTTTTAAATGTTATATTGCAGTTGTTTTTAATATTATCTTTTCTTATCATTAGCAATAGTTATAGCTAAAAAATATGAAATGTTAATTACTTCCCTGATTTAAAAGTAAAACCATTGTATGTCATTAAGAAGGAATATTATTATTCTTTATTTGTTACTTAAAGTACCAGATTTCACCAGGGTAGAAATTGTATTTTAAAACAATTATTGATAATTGGTTATGTATATACACGATAATTTGTATTCGTAAATTAACATTATAATACATATTGTCGCATTACACAACTTTCTTCACATTATTTTAAAACAAACAAGTTCCATTGTGTATTAAATCAACTCATTATATTATTCTCTTTTATTCGAGATTCTATGTAATTATTAAAGAATGTTTGAATGTTTGAAAATATTGGCAGTTACTCAATACTAGCATATTTTAAATATAAACAGCTTGAATAAATAGCAATTTTTGAGTAAACAATATTCAATAATTTCATGTAAAATATTAAATGATAGTAATAAGGAAAGTGGATTTTAAGTTTAACAAAATTATAGCACTAACCAAAAATTAAATGAACAAAGAAACAGCAAAATAAGTTGTTTTTCAATACCAAATTGATATGCAGGTTTTTTCTATAGCAACGAGTCACTAGTTTATCATCTATTTTACCTTGGGGTTACTATTTTCTCTCAACCTTCGTGCGTGTAAATGAATAACTGTATGAAGTTATGTTTGTCAAAATAAAACCGTCTACTTCCTCGCAAAATAAATTACATATTAATAAATTTTTCTTAACCTTGACATGTTTATGACTTGTCACATTATGCATATAAAACAGAAAACGATGACTACCAGTAAAAACACAAGTTACGTTGGGTTTGCAAAATCAGGTTCTCTTTATTATTGTTTATCTCTTTTGTATAAATTATCTTTTCGTTTGTTCGAAAAAAAAAAAGGTCCTTTTATTTTAGGTAGCAACATATAAAATGTCATGTTTATTTTATCCATTTATTAGAGGTAATAAATTCCTATAATAATCCATTTTCTTATTTCTCTAAAGCGAATAAATTAATTGGTTAATAATTAATAATTAATTGGAGTAATTGGAATAATTAATTGGAGAAACTAAAATTAATAAATTATTTATTTAAAAATGTTATTAAAAGCTCGTATCTTTTACCCATAACTAATATTTTCACATATACGTATTACAAATTAAGAACAAACGTATTTATTTTTCTTTGAGATAAGTATTATAAGTGGTCCTGAGCCAAACAAATATTGAGTTTGATAATATGTCGTCGGTGCAGTGCCAGTAAGTTCAAACAATTTTGATAAAACTTGGTATGTTAACGCGTTTATTGTGTTGTATACACCTTTAAATAATTTTAAGCATAGCTCAAAATTACAATCTAAAAAAAAGACCAAACCATTTTAATTTTTACTTATGAAATTTAATAGCTAAAATTCTACACAAAATGCTAGATATATATATTCTAGCTCACGTCGCCGACAGTACATTAGTGTTATTGATAACAAGGAATGTTTTACTTTTTTTAAAAAAATATCAAGCTTTAGCTAAAACCACACGACTTAGGCAAATAGTGGAAGATATTTAAATAAAGTGCAATATCTTTTAAGCGGAAAATTTAAATTGTAACAAATATTAGGAAAATTAAATTATACAATCCTCTACAATTAAATATATTTTACAACTGTCTAAACTATGTTGATAATGTCAATAGAACTGATCATATATTAAAACAATCTTATTAAATACGAAAACAATCACACAGCCATCAACTCGTAGTTATTACATTGAATTATGACACACGTTCACACGTGAAACATTACTATAATTGTAATAAAATCTAAGATGAAGTTACCGAATTTATATATATAAATTATTTGAAGGGATTTTTTGTCACAGTCATAAAGCGAAAAAGGATGAGGATATTTTAGCTGTTGATGCATAAATTCAAAGGGTTTTAGAAACAGTTTTCCAACATATTAATATATTCATCAAATTAACGTATATAGTTGTAATATGAATACCTACTAGTTCTTTTTGATATATCATACAACATATTTCCAAAAATAAATACCCTAGCTCTTTCTTCCTTCTCATTCGATCTCTTCCTTCAAATTCTTCTAAATTGTTACTTAATTTAAAATTACAACATTCAAATTTAATAAATGGATTATTTTTAGTAGCATTGAATGAAATAATAGCAAACGGAGTCCTTCATGTTTAAGTTTGAAGGGAATCAATAATTACTTTACTCTCAGCGATAGCACCATTAATTAAACCTCCATATTGCAATTAGGTTTCACAATTAATTTACCTGTGTTTCAATTAAAGTAGGCTATGGATAGTAATTTCTTCGTTCATCATCATTTGCTTCACAAATAGAAAAACGAATCTGTTTAATGTTTAAAAGTAATGTTATTTTCAACTGAAGGAAGAATTAAGTTGCATAAAATTAGATTTAACCATCCGTTCGGACATTTAATAATTTTAAAACAATTTGATTTTTCATATTATATAATATGAATTATTAGCAGTTACAAATGACAATAAAATGAAAATTAATTAAAACATATAGTTGAAAGTGATATTATTTCGCTATAATAATAAACATTTCATAAATAAAAAACCTAACCTAACCTAACCAAAGGTTATCGTATATTTATGTTAGAGCCTTGACGCCAACCAAGAGAGAGAGAGAGAGAGAGAGAGAGAGAGAGAGAGAGAGAGAGAGAGAGAGAGAGAGAGAGAGAGAGAGAGAGAGAGAGAGAGAGAGAGAGAGAGAGAGAGAGAGAGAGAGAGAGAGAGAGAGAGAAGGGAAGAGATTGTCAATAAAATTGAATATCTCTTGTTTAGTTTATATAATTTGTTTACAAAATATGGGAATTTCTACTATGGCTTAAGTATTCCTAATTGAAACAGGAATAAGACATGTATTTTTGTAATATTTCACTGTGATATATTTATTATTGTCAAATATAAAATGTTTCATTATATTCCTGTTATATACAAACAACGAGATGCAAGGTTAGTTAACATTGGAGATTGGTAACCATTAAATTGGAAATACTTAAAGCAAGAAGTTTACATAGATGGCATAAATCTCAACATCCGTAAGATAGTATACTCCAGTTGGAGATTATCGTTTGTTACAAAATGACAAGAGAGGTAAGAGCACATTTTATAAATGGAAGGGAATAATAATCTGACTTTTTTTACGTAGCAGAGGTTTATTTTGACTTTAAATGTAATGTTTCAACTTGAAGATTTATTTAACATTTTACATTTTTGAGCTTAAACTTTGAAAAGTTGAAACTTTGCAAATTACTTTGTACTTGGAGGAATTAGCTCTTTGGGGGTAATATCCACCCTTTTGTTTACAGAGATAAACTCTCAGATTTTAAACTTTTTTTACCTCTTATTAACTCGTTTATTTCTTTAATTATGTTGTTCAGACATTACTTTGTTATTTTAGCCTTAATACAGAATTCATACCTTATTTATTTTTTATTCAATACGTATTTTATTATAATCCCTAATTACTATATGCAACCCTTCTTTTGATATAACGTTTTGTTGTCGCTATTCCGAACATTGAATATAATTTATGAGTAAATAGGATTTACCTTAAACAATGAGAATATTAAACGGTAACTGCTAATAATTGTAGATTATTTTGTTATGTTATACAGTACTTATTATACTAATCAGTTATTGTTCGGTTATTTAGTCATTACCATGGTATTAAATCAAGTTTTTGTACTCATGCTTATTATATTATTTGTCTCTACTATGTTATTCAGTCAATATTATATTATCCAGTTGGATTAGGTTATTTTTTTCTTGATAAATTATTCCATCTGTATAAAAATATCCCGTTTTATATATACATTTATTTTTTTTAAATTTATTGTGTCCTTATTAGTTATCCTGTTACATATGGTTTTTTATTCATTATTTGTTAATCCTTCATTTATTGTTAATAAATTCCTTATTCAGTAATAGAGGCCTTATTATGTTAATCAATCTTTTATTCTCTTATTCACCTTTTA